>JACXIL010000236.1:1664733-2264733 GCA_014737365.1 Bombus soroeensis
TATATATATATATATATATATATACACTCCGCAACGAAATGAATTTACAGATACAGAGTTTCTTCCCCTCGTTTTGCTTTTAAATCGATTACTCACCACCGTCATAGTTCGTACGATACGAAGAACTAAAACGAAACGGCACGAAATCGGAAATGATCGTAACTAGACTGCAACTTTTATGCAAGCTTGTTTTTTCCTCGTGGACACAACTAAAAGAATAAAACTTAAATAGAGATTCGTTTTACCCATTAAAAATTACAACGAGTTTACTACTTTGAATGCTTTATATATTTCGGTATATTATATGCATTCTGTGCATCTCTTTGTATCTTTAAAACTCTGTAGGAATGCATAAAAATCCGCAGTCTAATCGTAACAATAAACTACAATTCATCGCAATTCAAGCGTTTGCTGTTCATCAAGCGTACAATATTGGACATATACAGTGCTTAACTACACTACTTTAGCCACGATCGTTCAAAACGTGCAATTCGAATAGAATTCTCGACTTAATTTTTTTGTTTCTCGTGAATAGTACGAACGATTAATGGTCCATCTTGGAATTTCCGTGGAATCAGCGGAAAGATAGTAGCTTTTTTTGCAAATAGAAGTAGCTACTGGAGCATCAGGGATAGCCCATGACGATAATCTCTAATTCCATGTTCGAAGCTCAGTGGTTCTCAAAGGAGGTTTCTAATTCTTCATACATGATCAGATAATCATTTCTGTTCCACAGAGACACTCGATAGGGATGTCATATATTTATGATATTTATGATTCGTCCAAAGCATCGAATCGAACGCAAAATATTTGTTTCGTGGCTTTAATTAACGACAGAAATCCATCGCTAAATCTCGCCCGATCGGTACAGCAGCGATTAAATATACGTATACCTCTTGCGAGTTAACTTCTTTTTTCTCTTTCTCTCTCGCTCCCTTTTTCTCACGTATATACATATGCACACCACACACGCATACATATATGCATATATATACATATTAAATTACTTTATTAATTTGTTTTCTTTACACAATTATTACAATTTATTTACTAGGTGATTCGAAACGGTGCGACATGATGATAGTAATAAGAAGACAAAGAAAAGAACAAAAAACTGGTGGTCTCTGTAGTGGTAACGGTGATGAAAATGTCAGGCAAACGACGAGTATAGTTGTTCTCGAAGAGTCAATTAATCATTTTTTTTCCCTTTCTCTCCGTCTAAATCGTGTTTCCCTCCATGTCACTCTCATTTACTCCCATCTCTTTCACACTCTCACGCGCATCTTCCATTCAGCTCCTCTTTCTCTCTTTACAACAATGCAGCAATATCGTTAACTGCTATCGTTAAAAATTAATCTACATATTTATATAGATGTACACACATATACGTAATTCAATCGTATGCACGTATTATATGTATATACCTATACGTATGTATATGTATATTATATACACACACATATATGTAAGTATTTATATATATAGACTTTCAGTATTTTACATGGGCTCTTCCCTCACCCGATGATTTCCCTACATTCTGCAAATGTCTGTGTAATGTATGTTTGCGTGTATGTTTGTAATCGAATAACGCTAGAGTCTCTCGAAAGAAGCAAAGAAAAAAAAAACGAGGCAAAATAAGGAAATGTCGGTGTCCAACCACTAGTAATTGCACGGAATACAATTTAATTCACCTAATTTATCATGGATTTCATCCCTTTAATCATATATGATTCTCATATCATGATAATCATATCTTTCTTCTTCTCAGACTATTAATTAACTTTCTGCCTTCTCTGACCGGTGACGAAATAATGTTCGAAACACGCAAAATCGCAGAGCACGAGAAAGATTGGATTAGAACTAAATCGATGAATTTCTTTATTAATCGAATAATCACGACAATTAACCAACAATTTATACTTCAGGTTGTCCATGAATTTTTCACATTCGTCTTTTTTACTTTTGTTTCCTCTTTATCTATTTTATTTCGTTCTACTTTTCACAATTAGATTCGTGACCATTTCTCGGTTTCTCGTCGGTCGGAAAGATCAAAATTAATAATCTCCATTTGAACCTGTTCGGTCGCTAATTCTTCCTCTTGTTTTTACGCACGGATATCACGTCTCCTTTTTTTCAAGATGTCGGTCGACAAGGAGAACAAAGATACATCAAACCAGCTGCTGCCTGAACATATAAATAATTTAAATCTACAATAATTACATATTTCTTCTTTTCAATCATATATGAAAACTATATCGCATGCTTATGTAATCTGTTCGAGCTCCTTTGAAGTGTCCTCGACAGCTATATAGCTTGCCTAATGTTTCTTTCAAGGGATCCGTTATCTCACGGCGGAAAAATGATGGCTCAATTATTAAGCAAACGCAGAACAAATGGCGCCTATGAAATCTCCAATGTACGCATGGAATTTTTGGTGATCAAAGGTCCAAGTTCATAAATTTTGAAAAAAAAACGGATCATAATATAATTATTTAAATAATACATTGTATAATTTTAAACAAAAAATGAAGAGGCGACCATTATGTTAGCATATACTTAATACGTATGGATTTATGTGCGAGTAAGTGCTGGAAAGATATCACCATTATTAAAAGTGCCACGATCGACACATATCTGAACATCCTGTTTTTTCTTTTTCAACGCAAAAACGACAAATTATCCTTCAGTCGTCAGAACGCAAAGACTCGTCTTCGTAATTTTCACGATCGTGTATCAAAAATCTCATGCATTTCCCTCCGTTTTCGCGTGTTTGGACTAGAGGAAAAACGAAATCGATAAATTTACCTAACTGTTCAGCTAGTAACGAAGGAAACCGTCCGTGTTAATTGTTTAAAAACGTAATCTACATCATATCAACGTTCATTAAAACTCTGAAACAAATGTCTTAGCATTTCTCTTTCTCTCCCATTCTCACTCACTTGCTATCCCTTTCACTCTTCCACTCATACTTCCTCCCACGTTCTCATTCTGCTGTCATTCTATTTTCTTTCTTCCTTTTTCGTTTCCCCTGTTCTTTTAATCAACGTTCGTCTTTTTCCTCTCTCTAAAAGGAAAAAAAAACAAGAAAAAAAGAAAGGAACTAAATGATCGTTCGGTATTCGTACTTTCATCGACAGCCTCTCTTTTGTGATTTCTTGCGGCGCGATATGATATGTAGAAACGTGCAAAATGGCGGCTAGGTCACGCGCGACATGCCCGGAAAGGTTCAGGGATTCTTTTCTTTCGTTCTGTTACCGTTCCGCAGAATTGAAATTCATCACGCAAAATGCACAAATTTCCTTCGTACACCTCTTCTTTCGTCTTACAATTCTCCAAGACTACCATAGACGAGACAGCGATCTAGATATTAAAAAAGGTTCAACAATCTCGATCGAAGAAATTCAGAGGCCTCGTACGACTGCGCTTTCTCTCTCGCGGGCATACAAAGTATGCATGGTGATGCGCACGAAAGGATAATTTCATAATTTGCTTACAAATCTTGTTCTTACTTTTTTATCGTCTGTCGTTCACACGCTGATACAGAAAAAAGAAGAGGACATTCGAAATTTGTCGAAAATCTAAAGCACTTCAGGCGTAAGAAAAAACAACTTGTTGTGGTTATTTAAAAAGAATATCGCTCTCTGATGCGTAGAGCTTAGTCGCGTGTGGTGAAAAATATCGCTCGGTGAAGCCGAGGGTTCGGTAAGACCAACGACAGAAGTATATAACGATAATCGCGCGACTATTAAAGCCGTAACAAATAGTGTACTCAAGTTAATTCATTCATTAAATAGGGGATCGTATTCCGACATATATTTCTCCTTTTTTCTCTGCTAATTGTGCTGGTATACGCAGCATGTATCACGTCGCGGAAATTCGTCTTACGATAAATAGAGATTGTGCACGCAAATTACTAACGTCTGTGTTTATGTGTGTGTGTTTGGTGTTCAATCGTGACATTCTCCGCGTGAAAATTTCCCTATCAGTTGCGACAGCATCGATCGGCGCTTGAATCTTGAACACAATAAGAATATTATCTATATAACATGCGTGTTCTTTAATACAATGTAATGATAAGTATTGTAATCGTCATTTCCCTTTTTCCAGTTCGTTGTTACGCATTCAAGAGGAAACGTCCGAGTCTCGGTTCCTATCCATACTGTTCTTCGCGAAAGCTGAGAATCTAGCGATCTCTTTTTCCTTGAATCACTAAAATTTGTCGAAGCCCGTGTCAAAAGGCAGGTGGCTCTTGTATCTCTTTAATAATCGCGATGATCGTGTATCTGTTTGTGTGTGTGTGTGTGTGTGTGTGCGTGTCGAATTATGAGATGATGACGAGGCAAGCAACGTAACGCGCTACTAGACATAGTGTATCATAGATTACACATCGTTTGGTTTTTCTTCAACTAGAAAAAGTTCGCGTTCGTTATTATCTTTCTTTTTTTTTTTTTTGTTGTTTTGTTTCTTTCTTTCTTTGTTTATAGCAATTATCAATTAAAAGAGGTTACGAGCCAGTTCCTATAACATATATATACATTGAATTGAATTGTTTGTTATGCTGTTTTTGGCAATAAGGTGGCAATCAAGCGTTCGCACACGCCACTCAGAATTCGAGGTGTCCTCAGGCGAAATCGTTATAAAGAGGGGAACTATTCATCTTCTTTATTCAATAATCCTATAATATTTCGTCGTTCGTGTTTCAAGCGAACAAAGCTTAAAATACCACACTGGTATCGCCATTTGCATCGAGTTCAAAAAAATTTACAATTGGGGATTCTTTGTGTTATGTGTATGTTATATCGTCTATGGACATCCTCCTCAGAAGAATATCGATCTTCCTTCTATTCTTTTTTTTTTTTTTTCGTCCTTGCTATACCGTACTTGAATTTTTTTCTTTTTTCGTTTCTTTTAAGGCTAGTTTCTAACACGCGAATTCTTGGCTTTTCCTTTCTTTTTCACTCTCGCTCCCTCTCTTTCTATCGTTATATCTCTCTTTTTCTCCTTCTCTCATGCTCTCTTTCCCTTTCTCCCTCTCCCTCTCTCTTTCTCACTCTCTCGCCGTGTTTTCTATCGTTTGTTGTTTAATTAAACGTTAAAAATAGAAGGCAGCTTAAGCCATGTTCGACTGGCCGGGGTCTGTGTTCTTTGAAGAGGACAGCGTGTTGGTGTTCACGTTATTATCACTAGAGTTACCGCTACTCCCCGCGACCGGTTCCGACTGCCCTCCAGGATTTTCCGAAGTCTGCATGTACTTCGGTTTTAGGATCGAATTTAGCAACGGTTGAATTCGTAGCTCGTACTCTGTAAAGTTAAACAAAGGGGGAAGCTCTCGCCCATTTGGTAATCGCGTCCCCTGCTCCCGAAGTTCGTCGAAAAACGGATGAGCGCACGCTTCCAACGGTGTGATCCGGCCGGATGGCGTGTACTCCAAAAGTCCAGCGACCAGCTCCATCGCTTCTGGGGGTGTGCGTGCCCTGAACACCTGTAATCATCGTCGTCATTAGTTTCAATCTGTCCTGGTAAAATTTTCGTGGTTAATCTGTGGCTAACAAGGAGAAATCTCGAGATGATCTTGTTTCTCGATGTTAATTTCTGTTACTTCACGAAGGTTCGTTAAGAAAGAAAAAGTTATTCCTCGGGACTTGCCCATTTTTTATAGTAGCGAGGATTTTACAGTAGAGGTAAGAAATTTTGTTCGTCTGTTCAGGGTTAAGTAGTCTCAATATACTCGCTATTAGACTGTGCATGTTCATGCAAATGTATATTTTTATGAGAGATTTATAGCGAAGAAGTGGATGATCAGGAAGTAACCTTGAGTTAAAAAAACTTTTCACCTCCACCATAAGAAATCGCATAGCAACACAAACTGAATGAAATCCTATCACCATAAAGCAATAAAAAACGGCAGCAATACGTTCCGCTTACAAGTTCGTTTGAAGTTTCGTATCTGATCAGTGTATATTAGGTGTATTACAATCCATATTAGTAGTGATGAACTGTTTCGGTTTTGGTATTTGTTCCCGTATAAAAGTTTATCCACCCGAGGAGCTGATCGTTCGGCAGACGAAGTCATATTCATTCGATGTTCACTGCTTTTTATCTGTTCTCTAATAAAATGTGTTTACTCCAGGAGAATATAATTCGTCCAGAGGAAGATCATTCGATACATAAAATTCACGATTCATAAAAAGTGACTGAAATCGTATCAATAAGATACTCGGCAGGCACAAAAGCAGTGCGTGAAAGTGAAAGAGATGATAAATTTAGATCTTACAAACAGTAAGTTGGTTTCGCAGACAATCTGTTTTCACTCTTTACAATGTACAAGAGAGAAAAGGAAAGAAATGAAATGAAAAGAAAAGAAAAAAAAAAGAAAAGAATAATTGCATACCATTTTCAAGTCAGTGAAAAATATTTTTGTTCATCACCAGAACATTAGAGTAAGTGATACGCCGAGATTTTGAACATATCTGTTTCTATCTAAAAAGTTAGTAACGTGAATGGTGATGATGATGATGATGACGATGATTATGAGATAGAAAAATGGATATTACACATGAGTTCGAGAAAAGATGCACGTCGAGCGATTTGTGATGCGAAGAATCGAAATGAAGGTGGTTTTTTTCAATCGTCGAGGCTCGTCGTCCTCCGTTCGACACAGCGGTAACTGAGCATCGTATCCAGCTTAATTCTTACCGTTTCAGATGCTGAAAATGTTTGTTATACTGGTTAGTAATATCACGGACTAGAGAGAAAAAAAAGGAATATTTGCCAGCCAGTAAATGATAAAGACACATTGCTTTTTGAACAGGGGACCACTTACTCTAATCTTTTGGTGCTCCGTGGAACACTTTAGTCCACTCATTCGTTGAAGCATAAACTGTAACCACGAGTAACCATGTGTTGATGAATGTGATTAGAGCCGATTTGTTAGTTAGAAGGAACAAGACTGCGGAACAAGACCTTACCCTTCAACGATTCCATCGCTATTCTTTACAATTTTTTTCACACAATGTGGTCACAAGAAACCTTATTAAATCCAATTACAATGTTTCCCTTACAAAGGGATCATGTGAAGAGTGTGCACTGATTTAAATATTATGTTTTTCTCTCTTTCTACGCTAGTTTTACATTTGCATTGACATTAAATATTTCAATTTTAAATGAAATATCTTTACTCCTTCGAGATATAATTTCTAACGAAAATAAAATTTGGCAAATTACCGAATATCTATGCGAACGATGTTGTTTCTCGATAGACCTACTATTCTTATAAATTCTCTAAATCATTGAAATCAGAGCACACCAGATCATCTGTTTCCCCCGTTAGTCACGAAACCGCCAAACGTGTACGCAGTACGCAGTTACGAAATTAGACGAACTACACGAAAAACCGTCTCGACAGTCTAACATATTGCGCACAAAGAGCGCATAATACAACGAGTA
Source organism: Bombus soroeensis (assembly GCA_014737365.1). Lineage (NCBI taxonomy): Eukaryota > Metazoa > Arthropoda > Insecta > Hymenoptera > Apidae > Bombus > Bombus soroeensis. The sequence continues at coordinate 1,672,180 of JACXIL010000236.1, forward strand.
GATCAGATGATAGGCTACCTTTTGCCACGGGTGCGCCTTAATCTGTGGAAATTTGAACTCGGTATAGTTGGGATTCATCTCACGTATCTGGTCGCGTGTAGGTGTGCCGAGCACCTTGATGATCTCGACCAGTTGATCCACGCCACTATCTCCGGGAAATATCGGTTGGCCGAGCAACAATTCTGCTACCACACAGCCTGCGCTCCACACATCTGTAAACACGATAAAACTTTTTAATTAGACATAGAAACGAAAGAAAAAAATAAATCTTTCTATTTTCTGTCCCTGCTTTATCCTGTATTTTATATTTTATATTTATTTTATATATATTTCGTATGCCATATATCTTTCTAGTTTATCATATTCATATAAGTAAGTTGCCTTGACGCATTGCCAGCCAATCTTTCAATCTTTAACGTAATAAATAGACTGCGGATGTTTATGCAAATTCATACTTTCATAAGCATGACTAAAAAAACGGAACTTAAATAGAACCGTAAATACTGTTACGGGGTCGATTCTGTTCCTCTTGCATGATTCTTTGTTCATGCTACCTACATTCTATATTCTATACAATTCTACATATACGATATATGATGTATTTAGATCTATACAAGTCGAAGCTACGGAAACGACTGGCTGCTGTCCTTTCTATTTAATCAATATCCCGGATATAGGTAAAGTCGTCTTCTTGATTTTCTGTTGCGATACGCACTGCCTTTAACGTTCCACGCTGCGGTTGTCGGATAGTTTTGACGTTCTACATAGTGACTTTCAAACTTTCAAATATCCAGAATTCTATTATAGCAATCTGCTTTACTTTGGATATTTTGCGCGCCTGTACATATCGTGTATAGCCTACGTTTTTACACGTACCAATATTTTGTCAAACTTGGAATGATTTTCCTACGCATAGAACAAATAAGAAATTCTGTAAAAATTTACTAAAATACCTTCAAGTACGCAATTTAAGCTGATAAAATTCGAACGTTCAAAGAAGGTTAAAGAACCTTTTATTTACAATTAACCAAACTGGTATTCTGCTAGGGACATGAAACAGTCTACAGTACACCATTCAACGAATTAACTTGAATAGAATGATATTAATACATAAGCAATCGTACCGATCTTCGTGGTATAATCGATAGCACCAAATATTAATTCGGGTGCGCGATAATAACGACTACAGATGTAAGACACATTAGGCTCTCCTCTGACCAGATGTTTAGCAGAGCCAAAATCACAGAGCTTCAAGACACCGGATTCTGGGTCCAAGAGTAGATTCTGTGGCTTGATGTCCCTGTGACAGATCCCCAGCGAGTGGATGTATGCCAGAGAGCGGAACAGTTGGTACATGTACAACTGGAAATATATAAAAAATGATATTAGAATGTTACGCATGAAATTAAAAATGTTCTGATTATAGCGACTGATGAATCGAATACGAGGAAAGCTCTAGTTAGTCTACAGTTCAATTGCGTCTATTAATAATTATGGATAATTACTGTATGTCATATGATTATATGTAAGATCGAGTAATTTTGCAATTTATGACACGTCGTTCTGTACGATGAAACGAGTTCGTATTATATGTATGAGTTGATATATTTATAAGCTTTTTTATGGTTGATTAAAATAATGATATTTTTGAATGAAAGATGTCATGGTTATTTATTTTTCAACGAATTGAGAATTATGCTGTATTCTATTTTAAATTATTACGTCATGTATAAAACCTCTTGCGGTAGTAGTTGAACGATTATTATTGTAATTTTCAGCTTACCTTAATGAAATTTATCGGTATGGTTTGCTTGCTTTTGTTATAATGCCGAGCGACTTTATACACAGTTTCAGGTATGTATTCCAACACTAGGTTCAGATAAACCTCGTCCTTCTAAAAGAAATTCGCAAAGTCTTTTGTTAGTACGAATCTACACCATCGACATACGAAGGTGTGCCGTTTCAAAGGTACACGCGACTCGAGAGTAAATTCTTTTGCCCGTTTTAGTTGCTTGTCTCATCATAGAAATCGATCAGCATGAATTTTACATGACGATTTACGCGAAGTGCCTTTGAGCCGTGCACACGCAACACCAGAAGATTATTTTCTATAACTAGTCAAGCTGCGTTAGCTACTACAGCTTGAATCAAAAATATAGTCACTCAAGGATACACTCCACTACTCAAAGTTAAGAAAAAAACAAGAACAACGATTATAAAGTACCGTGCGAAAGTTTTAGGCTACCCATCGAACAAGAATATTTTGTATTTTTGATTTCTCCATGTAATTTTAGATTCGTCGTTACTTCTTAAAGCAGATGTTTAATTCAAGAATTATCGGTAATTTGTTTAAAAAGATAATAACAGTATTTCAATGTTTCTTAGATCTTGTCGAATAATTTTCGAACAATAATTGAAATTTATTTCGTACTATTCGATATTTTGTTTTCAATATTTCAAATAAATCACATTTTTCATTTCCTCCGTTCTGATTGATAGCTCATCTTAGATCTATCTAAACACGCGTTTTATAACATCTAGGCAATAACTGAACACAATTTTCTAATTTTCTAATATTCCTCCTCCCACCCCGCCCCTCTAAATATTTTCTAAGAATATGATCGATAAATATAACGATAAATAAAGCACGCTATCATAGATGGCCTAAAACATTTGCATCGTACTACATCTCTATATAAAATCAGTCTATTTAGAAAAAATAAAATTCCAGAAATAATTGACACTGTGCAACACACGTGGAACCAAACTATGATTCGTAGGGGTGAGGGTAGAGTTTCCAATATGATTGGCGATGGGGCTGGCGGCCTTGAGCAACGAAGTTCTTTGACTCAGGCTATAGACTTCGTATTTAGTGTTCTACGATGTTCGCGGCTGACACATAACAACAAAAACGTGTTATCGTTTTTTTGTCGTTAATCTGTCTACGTGTAAGCGGAACTGCCTAAATTCTCTCAAAAAAAGGACCTCTCCGTCAAAACTACTGGGTACTCTCTTGTTCACTTACGTCCACATGAAAAACTGGATTAGTTGCGTTTAAGATGTTCTACAAAATAACACAACAACGTCGCATGCATTAAACTAACAATGAATACTTGGCGTTTTGTATCATTGTGTATCATTCGAGAGAAATCAGAAGTATCGCTCTACTGCATTTAATTCCAAAAGTATTCGAACAGTAGCAAACTACGGCTCGAAAATCAATTAAATTTGTCTTTTTTCTTTTGTTTTTTCTCAAAATGCTCGACAAAATTATATGTAATTATTAAAGCAAACGATATTTGAATGTAATGTTTAAACAATTTTGAAGAGGATAGAAAAATCTCGTTTAGCTTCGTCTAAAAAGACAATTTTAGTAACAAGGGATTGAGTGAATTTTAAAACTACTTCCCTGTAAAAAAAAAAAAAAGATACAAAATACGACATCATATTCTTCCTTTATACTCCACAATTCTTTCGTAATTAACTCAGATATATCATTGTACCGTTAAATTTTGTTACTATCCAAATACTTTTAGGGAATATCTGTATATCGTGAGTATAATTGAAGAAAAAGAAGAAAAAAAAAAGAGAGAGAGAAAGAATCAAGGGAAATAATTTGCGTGACGCAAGAAACGTTTGAATAAAAAAAATTGTGTGAAAAGTAAAATCCACTTTCTTATGGAGTAGATCGTACGTCCAACAATAATTGCTTCAACGTTCAAAATTTCAATCGAGTGTACGGAATTATCGTTAAAAAGAATCTTAATAAATAGTTACCTTATCGCCACTGGAGTAGAAGAAGTATTTCAGTTTTACAATGTTGCAGTGCTCGAGACGCCGCATGATTTGTAACTCCCTGTTCTATAAATAAAAGGAAGGGAAAATCTGATTAATTCACGTAGTTCCTCGTTCGTGTTTACTTCGTCGCGACGACGGTGTTCCCTTATCTTCTATTAGAATCGTTGTTAAGCACGTTTGTTGTTACATTCCCGAGATTTAATACGGAGATTGAGGTCGTGGATTATCGTTTCTCAAACATTGCAATCTCGCAAAGCATAAATCTAATTTTATCGATACGTAAATACGACGATATTATTCGGTCGTCTCGTATCGAACGAATTAAACAATTCCATCGAACAACAATAATTTATTTTTACTCGTACAATTTCGTTTCTTTTTCTTTTATCTCTACGACTATCGATCAAAGGTAAAAACTATAGAAAGATACAGCAGAATTTGTAAACGCATTCCGGGATTAAAAAATGAGAATTTACTTTTAAGTATAGGCTTGTCTTCGCAGACCCTCAGATTTCCGAATCGGAGCTACCTCGAATCGAGGAATTACTATAATACGCGTTGGCAAATGGTCTCTAGCTTTCATAGAGCCTATATATTTTCAACAGGCAGAAAAAGAATCTGTCCGTTTTATTCAGACCTTCGTTCGTTCCCTGCGCTATAATTTCTGCTAATTTCTTACTGTAGAAAAATACAAATTGGTCAATCCGATCGTTAAATTCAGGTATGAACGACGGCTAGTTTCTATCGGTCGAATTTCAATTTCAAGTTGAACATTATTTTGTAATTGCAAGTCGTAGTCAGAAACATCAGAGGATCTGCGAATTTATTTTTTATTAATTCAACAGTTAATATGCGTTTAGTTCGTCGTATCGGTTAGAGGTTAAAGGTGCGTTGAAATTATTAAGAAATTATTTATCGAAGAATTTCTCACTTCTCTTACCTTAAATCGTTTGTCTTGGAGAACTTTTTTGATGGCGACCAGTTCTTCCGTGTCACATAGTTTCGCTAGGTATACAACGCCGAAGCTGCCGTTACCGATTACTTTAGTGTCTGTATAGGAGATCTCTTGGGGACGATCTGGACCAGCACCAGGTGTAGCCACCACTGTTGTGACTTTGTTGCCATCTCTATCTGCATTATACATCACACCGCCCATAGAAACAATCGAAAACCAGAATGGTAAAGTACAAGTAGAAAGTAAGAAGGTATAGTAACGATTTGGAGTCGTATAAAAAAAAAAAAAAAGAAAAATAAAGGAAAGATGAAATAGTAAATTTGATTCTACGAAGCAATGGACTCGTGCTCGGTGCTATAATTTTTGAAGGTTTTGTTATTCGAAGAACTTTATGAAACAGGTATGATTGTTTAACGCGTTGACTATAAAAGTTACGAGAGAGCTACGAAAGTTCACGTGAGACTTATCGTACCAGGAAATTAATCGAATGATTTAAACTCTGTAAACAATTGTATTCGTGGAAATTTTCAATATTTTGATCTACGTGATGGTAACGTTACGAAGTATTAAACGCGTAATAAAATGGTGGAAGAATTTTATTTTTTAATAAATGTATGTTGCGTATCTGCGTTCAAAAGTATGAGAATCATCGATAGATTTCTAATAAAATAGATAATCCATTATGAAACGACAATTATTTCATGAAATTCATATTCAACTTTGATTGCGTGAGTTTAGAAAAAGTACTTTTTCAAGAGAATATCATCGTATTTTCCAACATATTTTCGAAAGCTAAACTATGCGTCATGTGGGAATGAATAATAAGCAAGATTCACAGTGAATGAACTTCAAATAGAAGTCAACATGTTAATACTTGGAAGACTAGATGTATTAAGTTGGTAACTAAGTGATTGCGGATTTTGTCAATACCACCTAATGGCAAAATCCGCAATCACTTAGTTGCCAACCCAATATAATACGTGTAGCTAGAAGATCGAAGAAAATTTATAGAAAGATGAAGTAGATCGAAGAAAATGTGTCAGGAATTTGAAAGTTATAAAGCAATACAGTTACGATTTATTCGACTATAATTCAAGTCCGAAATAGAAATATTTCAATTACAGAAATAACGATTAATGTAAACTATGAGTTCGTGGGAATCTTATCAATTGAAATCATCGTTACTTTGTTTCATTGCTCTTATTTCCGAGTTAATCAGCGTAAATAATATAAAATCCTACTTAAAAAAGAAATTCTAGAATTCTGTTCCACTATTCCCATTTTATCGATTTTCGATGCATCGCTTTCGAACCGAACAACATCCTACGCGGCCTCAAACTTGAAAACGATTTCGGGGAGCATCAACACGGGGTCAGACACGAAAGAATGTACAACACAACGTCGAAGGAGTCGCGGCACACAGTCGAAATAGCCGCGTCGTCGTGAAAATAGCGCGACGATCCGAAATAGCGCGATCGTCCATTCGGTTTTATTGCGGAAAAGTCAGGATCGAAAACGACTGTTGGCTGTTCGAAGACGAAACAATTTTGCCGAGGATTTTCACGCTTTAACCTCGTCGTTAACCATTCGTTACGTTTGTAACGCCCAACCATAGAGCTGTTTCGTTCGACGAATAAGAAACGAAGCAATGTTCGTTGAAAACAAACAAAGTCGTTGCATATAGCAAAAAAAAAAACAAAAAAACCTTGAGCTGGATCCAAAATATTTACTATCTACTTCGACGATAGACGATGAAAAGCATTCGACGATGAATCCGGAGATGTCGAGATTATTAAAAATTTTCTGTATTATTTTTCGCACAGTTTTATCGAGGAACGTAATGAGAAAAGATTTGAAAGTCTGCATAAAACACAACGTTATAAAGGCAACATTAAATTTGCAATAAAATCGGAAGATATAGCATTATGGTATGATCGAATTGGTCTTGTTCTTTTTATCTGTCCATTTGTTTCACCAAAGGAGGACTATGTAACCTCGAGGCCTTGGGAAATACTGCAACATCTTCGATAAAAGTCGAGATTATCGTAGCAGCTTTTAATTCGTAAGATGATTAAAAAAAAAAGGCTATTAATAGAAGCGTAGTGTTTTGTAACTCGAAGGAAGTTCGCGGCCAGCTAACAAAGAAATAAGAACAGAGATCAGTGAAATCACTGCCTCCTCTAGCTTTATATCCACCAAGGTCGTACAATCATCTAGAATTAGAGGGGAGATCTATGAAAATTAGTGTTTACCATAGAAATTCTCTAGCGCTCTTACCGCGAGATTGCATTTCTATCTGCAAATTTTCATCGTCGATAAAAAGACACCGTGTTTATTCCTGTACATTTTTTTAAGAAGAAATCTACCGACGAATTGTCCAAAAATATTTATAGTCAAAAAAGCATGGCTACATTTTAGAAACGCAAGGGTAGCGAGGTTGTATAGCGATGCGCGAGCTCTTGTAAGCTTAATCCTTTGTACATGAAAGCTGAAGAGAAGGAGAGAAATCTATAACCTATAACTAGTCGCTTGTCAATACGTTAATATCGTTGGTCGATAAATTATTGTGCGACAGAGCGGCAAAATTCTTGAACAGCGCAGAGTTAATTAATCTTCGAGCTAATCTATTCGGTTCTTGAAAACTTCAAATTATTACTTTAAGTTCGAAAAGATCGCTCTGTCATAGGATTACTTTCGAATCTAAAGGTTATCATCGATCAAAAAACGAGATGGACCAACGAACATAATCGATAAAAACAAAACCTTTACCCTTGTCCTGCTTAACACCTGGAAGAAAGGAAAACTAAAACGCTGTTACGGTTTACACCGGTTGGATTCTTAGACGGTTCGCGATTCTATTCTGTTGCTCGATAGCGGCAGGCGCGTGAGAGGTATAACCTTGATAAGATGCGACGTAGGATAATGCGAGGGCCGCGTTTACAGACCGGTTTTCTCATTGAACCGCGGCTGAAAATAACCACGCGCCGCATAATTCAAGCGTTGTAACGCGACCGAGCCCGAAAATTCGCGCGACCGTACCGGAAACCCGGTTGATGTCTCGCGATCGCGTTTATCGTCGTCGGATGAATCGAAACGAGCGCAGTCAACGATAACATGACACGTGGGCCACGATTTACTTCTTGACATTTCGCCAACATCTTTCCCTTCGGTTAACCTTTTCCTCTTCCGTATCGTCACCTCTTTCCCTCTTCACGCAGAGTATTTCCAAGTTTCGATGCAGAGTAACGCGAACCGGCGGAGAACTGGGCGCATTTGTGATTTGTTTCTTAATAGTTTGCGAACAATTTCAAGGCGAATAGGACGCCGGTCGACTATCGTTGGAGAAATTTCAGGTCGAACGATTTTGGTAATTTCCTAGGGAATACGAGGCGTACGAAGTTGTAGAGGAAATGGTGACCTTTGGAATATCGTTAGGTTGATACATAGAAAGTGTTGGCTTCCTGGATTGATCTTTAATCGCGTGTAGTTTCGTCAAAATATGTATATATGTATATATGTATGTGTATATATATATATATATATATATATATATATATATATATATATATATATATNGGTGTCTTTAATCGAAGAAATTAATCGCATTATTCGAAATTTACAAGAATTATCAACTCTTGAATTGCAAAAATCTTGAAACGAAACTGTTGTAGTTTTCTTTTTCAATTAATTTATAGATCGAAGATTGTTTAAGCGGAATATATAGAATGTCCTTGACTTTTTCAAAATGTATTAAGTTGTCCGAAAAATGTCTTCCTTTCGCGAACGTGTTTTTTTTACAACAGTGCACTTTCATACAAACGTGAAAACAAGTCCGTGAAATGTCACGGTGTTTATCTCAACAGAACAAAATAAATCGTACGTAATTCGACAAAATAATATCAAACAAAAAACGTTGTGCGTCTATTATTTCCTCATAAAACGGAAGAAACTTTTCGGACAACCTAATACAATGGGAAGCATCTACCGCCCCAATTTCTAAGGGGTAGTACACCAAAAAAAAAAAAAAAAAAAAAAAAAAAAAAAAAAAAAAAAAAAAAAAAAAAAAAAAAAAAAAAAAAAAGAAAAAGAAAAAAGACGATTCCACGAAAATAAACATATTCCAAATTCTACACGCTTTACATCAAATTTTTGTTTTCCTCGAATGTTTATGTCGGACCTACGATGGCCAAAAATATCTCAAGTACCATGATTTAAAATATAGTTAAAGTATCCAGAAGCTGATGCAAGATTAGTCGCGTCAACAGAATTTTAAAGGCCTTGGGACAGATATATTCTAACCTTGGTTCTAACGAAACGTATCTCTGAAATTCGCAAAACAGCAACGGTTATTTCGAAGTGGGAGCAAACTCCTAATTAGACTGTGAAGTTCCATCTCGCGAACCAGTTGATCGAAAAGTGCCAAGTCGAGGTGCGAAACATTACTAACGCTCGAAAATAGCGACAACTCATACATCAAGATCCTGATCCGCATCGTTCAGCAGCTGTCCGCGCAGTTGCACAAAAATCTCGCTCCAACATTTCACGCAAATCGAACTTACAAGATATTACGAGAAAGAATAACGAAGAACTGAACGATAATATGCGTTTAGAAGTAGAACCTTTAGACTTAGAATTATGAGAACCATGCAAAGATTAGAATTTTCGGATCTTTTGACAATTAAATTAGAACGCGTTGCATGTATAAAAGAACCTGGAGCTTTGTATCAATTAAGTGTTAATATCGTTGAATATTATTAAATATTATCCAGTGTAAGAAAGTATAGTTATTTCTGTACATATCGCGATATACAATTTCTAAATAATAATAACAATAATACACCTGTTTCTAATATATATATTACAATATACTACTTTGAAATCGTATGTTTCAATTTTTATACTCGGCTCTACGAACTATGTGCAAGTATCAGCAATATATTTGGTCTTTAAATTTTTTTCGAGGATACAGTTCCCTGAAATAGTTGGGCAATTACTATTCCCTACTTTTTATTGGAGGATCCTTAGGGACACGCGAGAGACGAAAGAAGTGGGTCAACCGGCAGCGATCTCTGGCAAAAGTGCCGCTTGGATCGCAGCCGGCTAAATCCAGCGTGCGACAAAAAGTGCAACCCAAGGATCCGGATGCACGTCAGCCTCCCTTTTACCGCGTTACGCGCGCATCAGAGGATTCACGACCTTTTTCCTGGCCGTATCGCACGGGACTGGCAAGCGTGTGACATTTTGCGGCCAACCAGACGATGCACAGCCTTTGGCTCAACGGTGCATCGTCTAAAGCGATTGCAGGATCATGGGGTAGAATAATCGCGTTTTCTTTGACACGCAGATTTGCGCTGATGAACCGAGTTCGCGATAGTCGGTGTTACGAATGGAAAAAAAGCTCGACGTAAGTAATTATTAACTCCCGACTATGTACTAGCCCGATATTAGTTACGACAAAGATAATCTCACAACAAATTTTCCGACGTATCTCGATGTATTTGCGCTTAAATTTTGTTCAGATTCGTTCGAAGTATTTTCAGTGAGAAAATTTTCCAAGTACTGTTACGAACGTTATCGTTTACTTTGAAAGATCGTAGTAGGCTTATTTTCTATCCAAAAATTTCAGATCTATTTATCGAAATAACGAGTTTCAAAGTAGCAACTTGAATATTTCAAAAACTTCTGAAACACCAACATCGGTGCAATATTGGCGCGTCAAGGTGTTAAAACTGCACTTTATTCGCAGGTTTCGATCTCTTATCGCGTGAAATCTCAGAAGCAACGTCGACGAAATTTGCCATCTTGCAAAATCGGATTTGCACACGAAACACACATTTCACGCGACTTTAGATCTGCATCGGTGCTTCTCCGTTACTTGTAAACGACGTTAGACAACGCTTTCGCAACAAGTGTTGTCTCTTTCGCTTTGCATCGGAGGTGTTACTATACACTTGGATCGATCGAATAATTCGCAGCGCGTTCTATCGATTGTACAAGTATTTCAAGGGTTATAGAAAACATCATCGATGCAGAAAGTCTCGATTTTAAAGCGAAGCTTGTCAGTTATCCTCGTGTGAGGGGATGTTTCATATATTACACGTTATTGAACGCAAGGGATGCGTGTGGTTTCGTTCTTCCGATTTTATTCTACGCGGTTGAACGTTAGATACTACACATTCTATAGTTTTATACAAAGAAAGAGCTTGTGACGGAATTAAATATTCAACAGCAGGAAGAAATTTCAATTTTGCAAAGGTTGAGAGCCTCTGGTACGCGACGAAGTATAAAAGGATTGATCGGGTGCATACATCGAGCATCCGGGCAAGCAAAAAAATCTCTTTACCATTTTTGTTTCACCTTTTCTTTTTTTCTCTTTTTCCTTTTTTGCCCCTTTTTCTTTACCGCAACGTGTCAAGCCGACGTAGCTAGCTTTTGATGTATGAAAAAATAATTCCCGTGGGTCGATGTGTGTAACTAAAATAAATACGAATAACAAGGGATAAATGTCAGTGGGTCGGTGTGTTACTTCTCGTCGAACAGTTCTTCTTTCTGTACTCATCTGTCTTGTGTTTCTAACCTTTCCCGCTCAAATGGCAGACGACTTTTTAAAAACGCGACTAGGTGTTTCGTTTAATAAACAAATTCATAAGCGTCATCGCGTTGAAGCTTTTTGCGCCATCTTCGTTTCAGTTATTATAATTTTCTCGATAAAATCGAGATTCGAAGATTATTGGGTAGAAATCTTTGGAAGAACTGGAATTTGGAATTTAACGAAGCAGAAAATTATTGTAAAAGTGACAAGCTTCCAAATACGAGTTATTATAATTTTTCTTCTCTAGAAAGTACTTTGCAATATGACGAAAAATATTACATAGCGTTTCAAATTTCAAAACATCTGCTTTGCGATATATTTGTGAATTAATCGAAACAAATAGAAGATGGAACTCGAGGTTGTTAAGATGCATCTCGTTCCATCGAAAGTCAGAAATAACACAACTCGTCTCGAGGCGACTGACATGTTTGAAAAGCAAGAATAATCCAGTGTTGAATAATTTATCGATAATGTCTGGGTTCATTATACTTTAAAATATTCCGAGTACAGTGTACACGCTGAGATTAAAAAGCAGTCAAACTTGGTAGAAACAGCGAATATATTACGCCTACGGATCGTCAAAGTCAATGATCGATGATGATTTCAAGGTTAATTAGCGAACTTTAATAATCCAGATAAAATTGAGATCACTCCAACGTTTAGAACCGCTGCTAAAGGGCACTCTAATTCAAAGACTCTTTTCTACTCTCCAATTACAAGTTTTTGTCAATTTTTATGAAGCGAGATCCAAAGATGAAAGAATCCAAAGATGTTTCAACTAGAAACTTTAAATTTGACAAATTTTGTTAATTTTTATAAGACGAAAAATCCATCGACGACCGGGCAGGAAAACGATGTAATTGCAATTTTCAAATCTCGAACTTACGAAAACGTATAAGAACTTTTGTCGCAAATGTAATAGCTTTTGCATAAACGAAGTCTCAAGTCGAACTGTTACTATCGTTCCCGATTTACCTTATTTTCCATGGAATAAAAGATCTGCTACTGTCACTGTGCCAACGTTCCCAATATGTTCTACTTAGAAATATCTTAGAATTTCTTTCTATCGATTTTTATAAAAAAAATTCGTCAACGACCGAAAAAAGAGCCGTAAAAGCAAACTTGGAGAAATTTCATCGAGAAATATTTTCTCGGAAGCGGGAAACTTGAACGCGAAATATTATTTCGCCATTCTCACGCGACTATGAGCTAACAAAACCGAGCCCAACTGCCACAACAACGATCATCCTCCGCCCTTCAGACGGGCAACTTACGTTTCCTGTTCTTCAGCCGGCGCAGGAACTTGCAGAACTTTTTGTACGCTGTGTTCGCCTCCTTGCTGCTCAGTTCCATCGCGCTCTTCGCCCTTTCATGCTTCTGCTGTCCAGACGGACAGAATTTCGGATAACGCCAATGCTGGCACGGTTCTGACCAGTCTAACGTGGCAGCTGGCGCCATTACACTTTACAAAATTCGCTTAAAAAAATCCACCGAAAAAGAAACAACACTTGACCGTGTGAATTTTTTCTTGGTGAAAAATACTCTGGTTTACTCTTTCGTTTTCGACAAATATCTCAGTACGACAGAAGCTTGACGCATCTAGTCTATAGTTATATAGTTTACAAATATTCCGAGAGTCTGAGACTACTTGGAAGGTCACCAGCAACTAATATTAACACCGTGTCAAGGTGCACAGCGTGGGTCATCGTAACTATGCCAGATAAACGATTTTTCACGGTGATCTTACTGCCTGTCTTTATCATGCTTCCGACAAGAAGCTGGCCAAACCAGGTAATTCGGGGCGACTCGCACGATCGCCATTCAGCACACGGGAATGCCGCGTTGAAACGCACGAGCCTACACACCGGGTCGTACACGAATTCCCACGTGCCACGAATCGCCAATAACTCCGCGATCTAGCTTACGTGTCGTGATCACGCGATCATTGTTCGTTTTCCGTCCGAGCCGATTTGTGAGACAGGAGGACAAGGTTCAAGACCGACCACCACCGTCTCCAACGATTCAATCGGACGACGTAACATCGATCGGTGTGCACGAACGACAGATTGCTTCCACCGATGACACGTATCCTTTGGAATGCTCAGCGAGTCTCCTTTGGACACCTTGTAACGTGTAGATATTGTTGCCTGTCTCGAGATAAGGTTCCCTTTTGAAGATTTTCCAAGACTCGGATTTTGTCTCACCGAGCGTTCAGCGATCTTTGGCAATTTTAGGAGATTTATTTCGGTAGAGTCGTTACTGGAAGACTCAAGGAGATTCGTTGGCACGTCTATCGTTATAATGACTCAGATTGAGCATCGATCATCTCTTCGGGATGCCAAGTTACGCGGAGATGCAATTTCTCCTTGTCGAGTGATCGGTCTATTTCGCTGGTTTTGGATCGGTTCTAACCGCTTGCTATCACCAAATAATACTCACGGAGGATAAAAACGAGTCACAGCGCGTGCGAATCTTTGGTCGATCGTATAACGCGTAAATAAATTTGCAGATTCCTCTTATCGAATCTTCTTAGTAGAAATCTTCATCAAACGGTCCACTTCCTCTTTGGAAACGTAGAACTTTCAAACCGCACGATCGGATCACAAGTCACAAACTTTTCTCCAACGCTTTCGGCTGATATCGTATTTCGATAGAGGTAGAAGACGACGAAGTAAGAATCGCGCGGTTAATCGTAGTGCGTTCTCAGGTTGACGAACGGGCTCTGGCTTTACGTGCCGAGATCACGCGACGATCCGAGACCTGGCCGATTTGTATCGCTGCGTATCGCTCGCGTTCCACGTAGCCAGCTCGCCAGAAACGTTCTCGTTCCACGGCGTCTCGGCACGCGACTAAGCCGAACGCGTCGCCAATCGCCATTACCCGCGGAAGAATCAGCTTCCCGGAGGGGGGGAGGAAGACGCCGAGCGTCGCGGAGGGGGGAGCTAGCGTTGTACAACGTATAACAGATACGAGCCGCGAGAGCTAGCGATAAACGGTGCCTGGCCGCTTTTCGACTTTCCTGACTGCTCTTGCGACGTTATCGTACAATTTCTTATTATTTTAGGGTGAATTTAGGTTGAGCGTTGTCTCTTCGGTCGAGTCTATACCGAATATTGGCTTTTAGGTTGAGTGATGCACTTTAGATCGAAATTAGGTCGAGTATCGTCTCTTTGACGGCTAACGTAAAATTCTGTGTCTTTTAAGGTAGATTCCTTCTCTTAGGTTAACGTCTTTTTCTAAATTAGTTCGTTTAGACGGAGTTCTAACGAGTCTAACGCTAGACTCTTTGAATGTTTCGAAACTTTAGTGAGAAATACTCGATAGCGTTAGATCTGACAACTTTTACCGGTCTCTCTATTTAGTTCAGCTGCTCCTCCATCGACTTACGCTACGTTTGTTGTTTCTCTCGCGGTTCTTGAGAATCGGACGATTTTATTTTTAGCATAACAGGTTTAAGACCGCGACAACGCGACGTACCTCGCAAAACACGATCTCGCGCTAAAATAGGAAAGTAAAGTATTTTTCGAGCACAAGCATTTCTTAATTTCAACTCAACGTATCAAAGTCACTTTTTTTTTATCCCTCGGTTCTCGAAAATCTTTTTCTATCGCATCTGCTAACTCGAGCCGCCATGTTTTCCGCTTGATTAAGACCTTATTTAATTCCGGGAGCAGATAAGATAATTAACATCTGCATTAATGCGGATTACAGGATCATCTTCGGGTCGGTCGTTCGTTAAGCGATTAAACCCACGAAATCGACGTAATACGGATTTAAATATTTATCTGACGATCATCTACTAAATACGCTATCCTTCAATAGTATCGGTCATCAACATATCTTTGATAAAATGTATTTTAGCTACAAAATCAAGTACCTAACGATGTATAAAGTAACGTGCAAAAATTTCTAATCAGATAAACTTTTCACTTCAAAGTTCAAAGGTGATATTTCTCACAGAATTCTATGTGCAATTCAAATTTACAACTCGATAGACGATTCGGAAGGTAATAAGTAAATTCTGGCCTCTGATTATTAATTCGTCATTAACTCGTACGCACTGGTTAAATTCAAATATCTTTATTGCGATATCGATGGAAACGTCCGGATGCTCATAAACGGTAGCATATTCGTAGCCTAAATACGAAATATGTAGCCATACTGACCCATATTTCCTTAACGAGTTACAGAGCCATGAAGCCATTCAACTACGTAAAATGGATCAACGAAGATTCGATGGTCGCTTATTAATGACCGTCTGCAGTCTCTCGTTTCTCGAACGAAGAGCAAAGCTTGGACTCTGTAACGAATTTGTCATGGAGCAAAGTGGTCTGCAATATATTTCATTCGCGTACAGCAATAAACTCGTCATGACTATGCGTGACACCAGAGGATTATTCATGATAAAATCTATTTATAGTAGATCGTGTCGTCAATGACGAACGTTACGTCGGATTAAATAGAACGTGCCAGTTTTGTAAAGTAGAATTTCGCGGCTGATGAGCAATCACGCTGACCGCGACTCTTCTCTGAATTTTTCTGTTTACTCGAGTACTTTAACAAACCTTGTGTTGTTTATTGCCACATCGTCGTTTGTAATCGTGTTTTGCGTGCTTTTTGGTACAGACTTTGATATCTCGAGGAAGAATATTTCTACTTGATACCGATCACGATATTCCTCTGGAAGAAAGATAGCGGTATCTCGCGAGTAAACAGAATTTTCTAAGTGATAAATTAGAAATAATCTCGTCACGATACTTAAAAGGGGAATTGAAACTTGGAAATATTGCAAACGACTGTTGAAAACAATATCGGATTACGGATGTCCATGGCAATTCATATTTTCACGAATATAGCGAACGAAATAGAATTTAAATGGAGATTTCATTCATCTACCGAGCATTACAACGTGATTCTTACTTGGAATTATTCGTGTCACCCTCTTTATCCTTACTTCTTCTCTAAACAGGTATACTAAACGAACTTCCTTTTATTTCTTATCTCTAATTACGTAAATTAAAACGGAAATCTAATTACATAAATTACACGCAGCATAAAAACGATGGTTATGCTCTTAGCTTGGACGAATTTCTTCCTTATTTACCAACTCGAACTAATCGTTTAACAGCGTAACATTTTTATAATTCGGATATTTCACAGATGCGCGAACACTGAACAGAAGCGGTCTGTTACGTAACTTTGTCCACCGACAAAGTTTATTCGCACCTACTGGATGGAATTTAAAGTAGCGTAAATTAACAACATAAATAAAATAGTACCACGTAAAACGTGTAAAAAGATTATACACAGGATAACCAAACGCTTTCTACCACAAAACTGAAATTCCTATAAAACTCGATTCCAACAAGGACAGAATCATTTAGCAAATTCTGAGGTATTCTGGATGTAAACAGACGCAAATGAAATTATTGTATATCAATAAGAATTGTAAATAAGATATATAAATAGCAAGAAGAGAAAACAAGTTGTAGATAAACAACTATCGAGTTCTCCAGCTTTTTACCACGATTTGCCGCAACGTACGTTTCTGAAAAATAACGAGCGATATAATATCGTTTAAACCAGGTAAAAACGAACGAAGAAACGATGGCGATCAGATAGCTCAACCAAGCTGATAGCGCGTTTAAAAATCTTCCCCTCCGAGGAAACACTTTGTACTCGTCTCGACGATTATTTCATCGTAAAAGGAAAGCGGAATGAGCAAACGAATGCACCACAATCTCAACGTGGAGTTGTGCGCCAGACGAAGCGTAATCAAAGGTTAAGGTGCTATCGTTACTTTGCAGCGATCTCGGTTGTATCCGCGGTTTTACCTCGATGGCGACGTTTTAGTTCCTCGATCGTGGTATTAATTAATGGAAGTCTCCGTTGCATTTCGTATTTTTCGTATTGCAATTCGTAAAATTTTGTTCCATTCATCCAAAGTTCTCGCTGTAATCTGAATATGATAAATATCGATATATACGAAGGTGATATCAGGTGAGCTGTTTATTTTGAACGAAAGTAAGAAAACAACTGTAATTGCAGGACAGAAGATTACGTAATACTTTAGCAAGTAATAACACCAGTGAATTGGCAAATTAGAAGCGATTGATAACGAACTTGCGTGACAATCGGATGATTTTTAACTTATAAAATTTGATAGTAACGTGAAACTTGTTATTCTTAAAATATCATCAACGATATTAGTTCAGTTGTACAAGGAGATAAAAAATATTGATATAAAAAAATACTTTGGAAAGAATGCTACGAATAAACGAAATACGTTTCTAAATATACAATTTAGATAATTAGAAAAAAAAACCATAAAAACAGAACGATGTAAGAAATTCGCTACGAAGTAAGGAATATTCTATTGCAAGTGTCAATTTTATGACTCTAGGAAAAGCGTTTCGTATGATCCAGGCTTTATTTTATTTAAGATTGAACGCGATGAAACGGTTATTTTTAAGACTGTATGCGCGTCTTTACTACCTGTAAAAACGCGACAGAAGTGGAACGATTCGTTGAAGGAAATGATACCGTGTCGATCGTAAAAAAATGTTGGTACAAGAAGTAATAAAATGTTTATTGTTGTAACGGCCGAACAACAAAAAGAACGATATTTTAATGGAGTCGTTAACGTCGACGTTGGTAATGAAGCTAGCGCGTGAGACGCATAGGCTGATGATGAAACTTTGTCCTGTAATCCAATAATTTGTGCATCCCGATCGAAGATACGAAGATAACGAACATCGTTTTGTCGCGTCGACGTACATAGTCGAAACGAGAACAAATCTCACGGAAGTGATGCTGCTATCGTACTCCTCCTGCGTCACTGCTTTCTTCAAACTCTTACGACGAACTTTTCAGAAAATTTTGCAATATTTCCAACAAATTGAAGAAATTTTCTAGCGACGAGCATGATCCAAGGAACCTAACAGGGTTAAGTTAACTTTGATTGTTATTAATTAAAGTTGAGCTGACTCAAGCTACCAATAATAGAAGATTAGCTCTAGTTATTGGTAATCGAAGATAAGTTAACTTGAGTCAAAGGTTCATTTTTTCGATATTAAATAAGTTTTACGAATGATCAAAGAGTAGAGTTCTTCGTAATATAAAAGAATGTAGAAAATAACAGAGACAAGTGGAAAAGGGGAAAAAGCTATAGTTCTTTAATTAGCAGGATTAACAGGCTCAGGGATTTTGCAATAAATTTTTGACGAACGAACGTTATCTGTTTAATGTTCGATTTCCAGATAAAACCGAAAAGAATTCTTTTTTAAATATAAACCACTTTAATAGGATTAGCCAATAGAATGATATTGCAAAACTCCAATATCCTCGTGAATGTCAATTTAACGTAACCAGCGTTGTTTTCTTAAGACTCTAAAGTACGAACATAATCTCTGTTAAAATATACATGGAAATAATATTTAGAACGTTCCAAAAACCAGTGTAAATTGTTCCGAGCGCCACAAAGTCGCGGGCGCATTGATATATCGCTGGTGTTTGAACACTGGTTAGAGCACCCGCTATATTTAGCCGTAATAAGCAGATAACAGGCGCGCAACAGCACAGAAATCGCACGTGAAACCTGTGTTCTGCGTTCAAAACACTGTCACGAGTTAAAAAAAAAACAATTCTATCTTCGGGAAAATAAGGAGGACGTTAAATATTCCTCTCCGGTGACATCACTTTTTTTTCATCGGCAGGAAGAAACACGAAGATTTGGAAGAAATGCGCGATGGAGCGACCTAAATCCGATTCTTTGCCTTTCTTTTTTTCTTCTTACTTTTATATATATGTGTGTGTGTGTTTTAAATACTTTAGGCTACTGGGTGTCCTTGTTACCTTATTTCAATGATTTGGATGCTAATGAGGCGGCCGAGTCTTCGATATCGAAAGTGTATAGCTCGTCCGAGAAGGAATCGAGGCTCGCTTTCGTGACCAATAACGCGGACAGTTGATGAGGTTGCTTTAAGCGTGCCGCTTGGAATATCGATGAATCGTTTGTTTCGTGAAAGTTCTCCCTCGGTGAAAATTTATTTGTTTATCGTTGCTTGATATGTAAAAAAAAAAAAATGCTTTTCCGTGTCTTAAGACGGCCGAACAAAATTAACAAAGTAACAAGTAACACTTTCCTTCTTCGTGTTTCTTACATTCTTCTTTCTTAATATTTATTTCATTCCGTGCTATCTTTTGCCTTCAAAGTAACTGTCACGGCTCTTTGAAAAAGCATGCCCATCCATCCATCTCAATCGCAGAATTCCCTTTGAAGAAGAAGATGAAAAAAAAGGGAAAGAGTAACAAACAAGCAACGAGGAGCCGCGTGATTAATTTTCGATGAAGCTCGCGCGCTTCGCGATAAGGAACTCGTTCTATAGAAACGCCGGTTTATTCCCGGTAAGTGTGTCGAAAGCTGGCGTTTCGAGCTTCGGGGCGAACAAACTGGACAATTTATAGCCGCGAGACTGAAAGAAGTAAAGCAAGTTCACCGTCTATAGCACCTAGCGAGGCCGATGACACCGAGAGAACAAAACGGGAATTTGTAACTAACTTAAAGGCCGGCGATCGTGTTAAGAAACTGCAGTCGTCTGTATATCACTTATTAGGCGACGTACAGACATTAAAAGCTTCAATGAGTTTCAAGATGTAATAAAAGGAGGAAGAAAATTAATAGAGTGCACGGTTCGACCGGTTAGTTATATTTAATTACAATTTAGACCAGTCACCGGCAAACCAGTAAAAGTAAATGAAAGAGTCGAGGAAATGTTCGAATCAAAAGAGAGACCTGAGAATTATGTCCATTAATGTACGTGGTCACAGACGATTATGAAAATATATGAATCGACCAATTACATAAATTACGATTCGATTAATTGATTCCATTCGTAGAGAATCGTTGTAGAAATAAAGACGAATGAAAGAGCCGATGATCGCAGGTGATTATAAAGGTAAATAAATTAATTAGTTTATTAAGAAATTAGAGAGAATTGGAGTGACCTATGAATCGAACGATTATGAAAATGAATATATAATATGATCGAACATATTGAGAAAACATTGCTCTACCTATAATTGATTTGATGAATTAATGAAAATAAATGAATATGAGGTGGAGAAACGTTAGGATCGAAAGGTCAATTCCGTATTAATCCGTATGAGCAAATAATTATGAAAATTAATGGAAGATCAATCTGGCCAAACAATTGTATTATAAAAGGAAATAAATCCGAGTAACGTGGCATGCTGCATGCCAAGGAACGACAACCATGATCCTCAAACTGTCTAATTGCCAAGGAACAAGCCTCGAATCTCTCCAAACAGGCCGATATTGCGAATCAGATTCAATTGGACAGCCTACGAACCGCAACTACGACGAAATTGAAATGCCTGGCTAACAAATTTCACTCTACTACGATCATGGAATCGGAGATTGCTTTTGGATTACGTAGAAATCGATACGTCGCCATATCGAACGATTAGACGATTTCCGAAGTACTCGAAAAATACCTCTTCGAAATATCTCTTGAGCGTAAGGTCGATTTAAATTTATCTACCGTCACGCGGATCGGCTGATAGAAATTTCAATAGGTCGCAGATAATCCGGAACTCTCCAGTCGACTGGGTTATCGAGCGTTTTTCTTTTTATTTTTCTTATTTTTTTTTTTTTTTTACTTTTTTTTATCGATACGCGGCTATCGATCGCGGTCATTGCGGAATACACCGATTCCACGAAACGTAATCGTGGAATCGATGTATTCTCGACAATGAATAATGAACCGACGTCATTAATCGAATCATTGGATTGCCCGAACGCTGTAAAACGCGAAGTAACACATCCGTGGCTCAACGAGTTTGGCGCAAAAATAAACGAGTCGTAGTCGAAAACAATTCCACGAAGCACGGTTCAACGCGGTCCAGTTTCCGGTTAAGAAGGATTCGCGAGGATAGCTTAACGTTGAAACGTGACTGGCCTATTCTCGTGATAAATGAAAGGTAATCAGAGAAAAACCGAGATCGTCCGTTTTTAGCGATTACAGGAAGGCTTCCTAAAATATGACGCGTCTCAGAATTTTTTTACAGGGAACCTATACTAATCTTTTTACCGGGAACTTATACTAATTTTTCAAACAACATTGTATAATCTCAAGGGTTTTCTGAAATACTGAGACGATCGTTTATCTTTGATCGATTCATTTTCCGATCTTTACATGAAGACACCAGAGGTATACAAAAAAATATATCGATGTTTCCTTTTAATCAACGAATCTCACGATAAAGTAAAAAAAAAAAAAAAAGAAAAGAAAAGTAGAGAAAATAAGAGGTAAGTCGCGATAAGCGAGATATGGAAGTTGTCGCCCGTAAGGTATCACCCGAGTTTCTCGTTAGAAATCTTTTAAAGTGCTTCTAAGTGTACACACACAACATACATCCCATACATTTAGATGGATAAAACATATTCCGAACAATTCAATTAATTGTTGTATAACTTTGTTTTGTACCGTGCTTATCACGATACTTCGAAACAAGTGGGTTTTTTCCTGTATCAAAGACGTGTGCAAAATTCCATTTATAATTCCCTATCTATCTCACGATTCCAATAAGAAATACCAAAAAGTTTCAATTCTTAATTAACTCCTTCGCAGCAAGATATGATTCATTGATTCTATATGGTGTAACAAAAGAATTGCTGACTGTTCAAATACGTTTGTAAACCGATATACGTAACAAAGCCAATACACGATAGACACCTGTTCCGTCAATCGTATAACTTGTTTAGAAACGACATAGATCGTTTCGAAACAGCGAAAGGTGCGTTTCGAGCGAGGCAAAAACTCGCGTAACACCGTACACGCGTCGAGGCCATCGCTATTGAGTTATGGGCAGGCCATGCAGCTGATCGACCATATAAATAGATCGACCGTACATTGAACGGTTATTCTCGTTCGGTACTGATACACTTCGACCGACGAGGACGCAGAAAATCATCTGACGCAAGACCGTTTAACGATCGTTCGTTTATCTATACACCGCTTCTTTCCAATTCCCAAATGCAATTGCTTCGTTCAGACGTTTCCAATGTACATATTATCAGCGCAATAGATCGCAGCTCGAATTAGATAGAAAATGAAAAGAATATCTATGCAAGTGATAGAAACGAGTATAAAAAGATATACAGATTGCAAAAGATGTAATTAATATTTCGCTGAAGAAATTATTATGAATTAATTAATAATCGAATACGGATGAATTTCAATAGAAAAACTATAGTAAATTAATAACTAAATATTATATAACATTATAAATATTATATAATAATAACAACTAAAAATAAATGTAAGATATCGATAACGACGTACGTGATATGTTTCTAACAAGTGTCCGATTGGTAAAGCGAGCAATTAATCCTTTGAATAGCGAACAACTTAAACACGAGCGTTTATTACGTAATAGACGACACGATATGTGATTTACTATGATCAGAATTGCGTACTTAATATCATCCTTGGTATACAAAACGTCAATTAAATTCTACATGTATATTCAAATGATATACCACGTTTGACGTTTCTTTTTACTTCGAATACGTCAATAGTTTAGTTTATACCGATGAGATTTTTTTCAACGCCTCTATACATCCATAATTTATCTTTATCGATGAAATACACCGGATATATATGCATATATGCATTTATATCATCTAATAATCATAGTAGATGCAAATTACATTCGTAACTGCTAACCTATGACATAAATATGTCATGTAAATTTCGACGATGTTAAATGTAATAAGTACACGCTAGGAAGATATCGGAATTCGATAAAGATGATAAGAAAGAAAATGGTAAATCGAAGAATTAGCAAAGCGAAATTTGGAATAAAGTCGCTCGCGCCGTGCTAATAACATTGTGAAATGAAATTCCTCGGCTTCGTACATTTATCGTGAATCATACGACATTTGAATAATTGCCAATGGATAAAGAAATAGTTCGATTCCTCGAGTTTCTAATCTACAGGCCATTTTACGAACTATGCGGATGATTGGCATTTAATCATCGGCTATAAACTTCACGGACCGCCCATTTGCTGTTTCATTTTGAAATACAGCGAATCAAGGGTTGCAATTATAATTCACCCGTGTTTATTCCTATGTAACTACCGCTTGACTGCGTGTAGTGCATTTCAAATATTGTTTTATAGGGTTGTAAATTTTCTGCGACTACAGGTAACCTATTTTCCATTGAGAGTCAGGCAATGGATTCGAAGAATTGATTGGGAATATTTAGACTAAGTACCTGATGTTCCGTGCGAACGAAATTGGAAGAAGTTTAATTGAAAACAAATTTTGACGAACATTCGATGATACCTGCCATTCTCTTGATTCCTCCTTTAGAAAGAAATTAATTTTCTAAAGCAATAGAGCGTGCGTTAACACTTATAAAATTAACGGTGTAACGAGGGCCAAAGTTATTTTTGCAAAGATGACTAGTTCAATCCTTTCGCTAGGGAGCGCTTGTGACAAAATGTAGTAACTGTGAACGAAGCGCATTACTCAGTAGTTGACACTGAGGTACGCGATGCTATGAAGCAAGTAGAAATCGTTTCTTCTTCTCTAAATTTTACAATGATATTTATTACATTTAGTAATATTATTTTACTTTACAAAATATAAAAATCGACTGTTTGAGACATGTAGCGTTGCAAGATACTCGATTCTTCTCTAAATTTTACAATGATATTTATTACATTTAGTAATATTATTTTACTTTACAAAACATAAAAATCAAATGTTTGAGGCACGCAGCGTTGCAAGATACTCGATTAACAAAAGTATCTCATGTAAAGTATGAAATAAAAGCATATATGTTACGAACGTATATGTACGCTGTTCGTACCTCAACGCCCATTTTTCCACAGCGTATATATACGCTCTTCGTATATGAATGTTCATTCTTCGAGGGCGTATATATACGCCCGTCGTAGCGAAAGAGTTAATACTGGCGGTGATTAGACTGCAGATGTTTATACACTTTTGAGAAATCGAAAGGAGTAGAAATCTATGGACTGCGCAGAATATACAAAAATATATAAAATGCTGGAAATACCGATTCTTATTACGATATTTAATAAACGATATAAATTTCTATTCAAATTCCACGACTCTATCGATGAAGCGTAACCGTATTAAATCTTGTATTGCGCATCTATCTTTCATTGATCTGAACCGTTTCTAACTGAACTAAAATGATTCTAAGCAGATTTCAAAAGATTCTAGAAAAGCAGTGAAAAAGGTGTGATTAAAAAATTTCGGACAAGTATAACTTTGAAAATATATTGCACGATATTGCCATAAGGAGGTTTCGACTAACGGAAAGACCTAGACACGCTGCTCTGAACGCGGAACGAAATTTTAGGGCAGAGTTCGTTCACACTAATCTAGATTCGGGATAGTGTCGTCAACGGACAGGTTGGTACCGATCTGGCGGGCTTCCAGGTCTCTTCACAGGAACCAGAAAGAGGCGTGCAACCTAGCTCAAAGGCTATACACAGCCAACGATTAATCGACGTTCGAGTCGAGATACAAATTGAGTCGCGGGATGCTGCAACGCCTCTGCGACACAAACTGCAACATTTTTCTTCTCTTCTCTTTTCTTTGCTTTTTTCACTCCGAAAGAATGTACACGAATACCACGATCTACTTTCTCCACAACGCGTCGAGCGCTTTGCTTGTTAGTCGATGACGAATGTCTTAATTGATTCTATTATGGATTGGCGAAACACGTGTCTAACTACTAATGATCGAAGATGATCCCCAGCAGAGTTTGCTAAAATTGGTGTCGGGCCGAGCAAGTGGCTAGCTGGTTGCAATTAAAGACAAAAGGAAACTTGTGCGGGTTCGCGGAGTGAAGTAGTCGACGTATAGTACGGTTCCTTAGCTCGATAGTTCTATTTTCGTCTGGCAATTAGCGGATTTGCTTGGAACAAAAACTAGCAGCTCTGAATTGCCTCTCCAAACACGTTGTTAGCTATTTCGACAAAATTTTCGTGCACAGGTTGCTAAACGATCTGCTACTACTTTGGGTTTCTCTAAGCATTTTCACTCGGAAAATCTTCAGGGTATTGTCTTCTAATAATAATTGAACACCACAAATAATAAACTGTTACCTTATTATTATCGGTCAACGAATCAACATCGTTTGACTATGTCGCGGAACACAATGACTGACACAGTTATACTCAGATACGAGTATCGTAATAAAATATACAGAGGAACACCTTACTATACATGTAGTCGCAAGAATTTGAAAATAATATGATAATAAATTACCTACTCGTTAGATATATCGCAGAACTCTAACCAATTTTACTTCGTTTTGCATGGCATACAATATCGAATAACATAAGTCTTATAGAAACTTTACGCGATGAGAAGTCGATCGATCTGACAGCAAAGATCGGAAATTGTTCCGTGGAAAGAGGATCAAGGCCTGGTTCGAAAGAAATCAACGAATCATGGGATAGATTAAGATCTCCGCTCGTGCAACACGCGTAACGAGCATGAAAATTCCGCTTAATCAGATCCGTTGTACCCGCAAAAGCCCTCGGCGTGCCTCGAGGATACGCGTTTAATAATAGGCTGTTGCGAGTAAGAGCAAAGCAAAATTACGGTGTTTTCATATAATCAATAACTCGGACTCTCTCAGGGTCGCCGACGAGCGTGTACAGCATATTCTCTCTTCCTCGTTGTTAGCTTCTCGGAGGCTTCCGTAGAATTCATGTGACACGAAACCTGATTATTAGGCTCTGTTCGATTAATGGCAACCAAGGTTTGTATTTTTATAAATAAAGATGACGAACGTTTACTATCGGCGATGGTACGCGATGAAACTACAAATGAAATTAGTTTGAATGAAAAATTACCACTGTGTTTTTAAGCGCATTCGCAAATTAATAATAGCGTTTCATATTTCTTAAAATTCTTTTACAAAAATAGACTTTGGAAATTCCCGGTTCTTCTTTTTCTACCTTTTCTTATTAATGACTTTTGCCAAGTGATTTTGATCGAAGTTTACTAGCTATGATGCTGCAAATTATAAATAATATAGCTTCAGAAGAGAAATAATTATAAACTTTCAATTTTTTATTTATTTGTCGTAAGCCTTGCCTTTCGACTTGAGATGGTTTGCATCGTTAGAAGGGAAATAATAGCTGCAGTGCTTTTAAATTATCACATCTCTAAAAAGAAACGTTAAGTGTATCTAAGATTTATGTCTTTCTAAATATTTTCACTTGGAGAATCTTCGGGGTATTGTCTTCTGATAGTAATTGAACACTACGATTATTATTTCCCTTTAAACGCTAGATTGTTTATAAATTATACCACCACAGATAATAAACTGTTACCTTGTTTTATCGGGCAATAAAAGCTATTACTATCTTACACGTCAGAGGATGGAAATATTTAACAAAAGTTTCAAAACACGGTAGTCTTTTGTTTCAAAACTACCATATATATATTTTATATATATATATATATATATATATATATATATATAAGATATAGAAATATATTTCTTTTATATTATCCTCGTACTATTATTACATATGCTGTAATCCAAGTTAAATAATGTAACGTGACTTGTTTGTGTATCATAGCCAACGTTGCGTAGTCACTAGGAAGATGGATGTGATTGTAAGTAAATAAATTTCCGGTTCTATCACATCAATTCCTCTTTGATATTTAACTAAATAACTAATCCGCTATTAACGACTATAAGTGCTTCAAACTACGATCTATAATTCCTAGAAACCAGAAGATAACTATCTTTCAAACATAAAAGACCACGCACAGAAGATCAAACAAACCGATTACTAATGGCTCGAAATTGACGATTTCAATTTGATTTCCGTCCGATTTCCACAAAAACAAATCGACGATTCTCGTTCGAGCTACGTTCGACAGAAACAATGACGTCATTTGAGCCTCCTGGATCAAGCATAACGTTCATTGTGACGTCAAGAGGCTTGCCTAACCGAGGTGCATATACGATCAGAGTACAATTCATTCTCGGCCTCGTTTCGTCCTATCGTCGCGTTTCTACAAAAGACAGGAGAACATTAATAGATAGGAACGAACGCGTTCGACATTAAAATTCGTGGACGTTTTCAGATGCGATGACCGGAAGCTCGCGTCAACGGAAACCACTTTGACGCAAGATGCACCGATGAGCTGTCTACGTGACTTTCGTAACCGCTCTTTCAATACGATCCGTTGGACGTGCTTGTAAGGTGAGGTTGAATGGACGTATAATTCCATGGGACTCCATGGAATTTCTATCGTTGCGTAATACAAGAATAAATCTATTTATCTTTAAAATTGAACGAATCGATAGTTAATTGTTGGATGTGTCTTGATTAGATCTTATCACGCTTTTCATTCGTGGTCTTTGATCTTCTATCTATGTAGATTGCGTATAGTTATGACTGAGGATTTTTACGCATTTATGGGAAATTCAAAAACGCAAAAATTCAAATATCCAGAATGTAATACTCTGAACACTATTTATTAGTTGATAAAATGATACATCTATCTATAATACATCCAAGTTCTTTTGTTTCAATTATATTCACAAAGATACGAGTTTGCGTAAATATCCGCAATCTACTTAGGACACGAACTTGATATATTAATAAATTATCTAAGAATTTTGGTAAACTTTAATCGTGCTAAAGATTAACCAGAATTTTGATAAAACTTCTAAAAAAAAAGAAAAACCGACAAAAATTACTAGAAACATTTTAATCCATGCCTAATGATATTCCATATTTCTGTTTCTCGTAAATAAAAATGAGTTTCCTGGAAGAGGTAATTAATAATCTAAGTACATGATGATCATTGCCTACACGCTACTTTCGTATTCCGGGGTTAATCGTCGCGACGAAACAAAGAAACGGAAGATTTTCACACGATTGAGGTTCTAAGAAGACGAAGAAGCAGAAGAAGCAGCAGCGGTTTTAGGATTCGCGATTAATCGTGCGAATGAACAAGACGTGACTAGGTCACATGGAATTCTTGCCAATTCGCGTGACACGATGAACCGCGAGGAATCGTTGGGATTGTCGTAGAGGGAAAATTTGCTTCGTTCGCGTGTTACACTTCGATACAGTTTCGGTTTCTCTAGCGACCGCGATCAATTTTCGCGATGCGCGCTGAACAATTTCCAGCCTGCATAGGCCACATTTTGGTTGTCGTCGAAGAGATTCGTCCATCTTCGTATTTCGAGAGAAATACACAGTGTACCAGATGTTAATGAAAGATTCGATAGCCGAAGAATCGTGTTTCGCGATAGGTATAATGTGCTTCGTGTTAATCGCTGTTACGGTGTTTACGTAACTTTGTTACATATTAAATTTTTGGACGCTTTGAATGACTGCTTCCAAGTCATCGTTCACGTGGAATGTGTTGAATAATTGCTAAAGAATTATTTTGCATTGCTTTAAACACGTATGAAGTTGACGCAATAACATATCAGGTATGAAATATCGTTTCTACGAATTTCGAACTTAATGTTAGTCATTAAACCTGGAAATTTTGGCAGCATATTGACTGCGCTTGAGTAACAGCTGTTGTATTACAATATAACAGACGTTGTTAAAATTAGATACAATCTAAATATTCCTTCGCGTGTTAGGAACATAATTCTGGCAGTTGATATTTGAAAAGTGGTAATGTCGTCTGACCCAAGTTTCGCGAATTCTAAAGCAGCGATTTGGCAATTTTCCCATGCCAAAAGACAGAAGAACAAGGTGAGGATCGAATTCTTAAAAAACAAAGCAGTCCACAACCTGTGTCTTCTTTAATCTTTACTCAGAAGTGGCGCATTGCCCTCGAACAAAACTGAAACTCACTTTTTTCTTCAAACTTTTAGATATTCTCGAAAGAGATTACCCGGGCGTTACACTATAACGATATTAAAGAATTCCAATTTCTTTTTATCTTTTAGTCGCAAAAATAACAACTAAATCTCATAGATCTTTTTCTTTCTTCATTACTATATGTGTTTTCGCTTTTATTTATTCTTTATCTTCACCCTGTTAATATACTATAAATAACTATCTCAACGCCGAATATCTTTCGTTTGATTATGGAAAAATTTATTCAACGATTACTAACAACACAAAGATATTTCTGCGAATTTTGTAAACAAGATATAATGCACCATACAGTTCAACCGTCGTGGCAGAATCCAGATTAATAGAGATACTATCCGATGATTCAGAGCTCGGAAGTGCGTCGCTCTCGCGGAGACGATTTTCCATGGGCAATCGCTCCTGATAAAAAATACACGCGGCCACGCAACCACGGTGGCAAAGTTCAAATTTAGCAGCACGTGCTGAATAATGATCGGTCCGAGAGAAAGTCGACAGCAACGACACGCGATTCTTTATGCTATAATTAAACAGATCGCACAGAATTCAACGAATCGAAAGAAAATCGCGTTCTAACGCAAGATTCTAATTACGATCTTGATAGAAAAAGTAAAGAAAGATATTCCTAATGTATATGTTTCTTGACAAAATGAAACGTCAAAGAGGTAGAATGATTTCAGTGTTGGACGATGAATAAAGATCAGATGCAAATGATTAGGTTTACTCGTGAATTCATGAATGTAACATCGTCTTAAAGAAGCTGTCTTAGAAACTATGTACTTTCAAAATGGCAACAAGATCGATATACATTGTAATTTATTTCCAACCAATTCGACTGCCATCTCAAAGTCGACCATTCACACGCTCCTAATTTTCGATACTCATAGAAATACCAAAGTTGAGTCACTTGAGAACGCGAGGGCGTGAATTCCTATTGGTGATGAGTCTCGAGTGAAAAATGCCACTGCTCTGTCTGACGAATATCTGTTGGACTAGAATCAAAGGCGTCTAAATTCGGCGACGTCACCTCTGACGTATTCGGCCGAAGCCAACAAATAATTCTTTGTAACGATGACGTCGCTTGTTGTCGAGCCTTTTGCCAATTCTCCCGTGCGTTAGCCATTTCAGCAAATCTTTTTTTACACACGAACGTGTGGGAAAAGTTCATGGAAGAGACGTTTAAGAAAAATCATCGACGTATTAGGATTTTCGTTTTTAGGTAATAGTTAACGATTCTTTTTAGAAGAAGACAAAATTAATGATAAATGTAAATATGCAAATATAAATTTTGTACAGAGATGAAAGTTTCTAGTAGAGAACAACGGTTGAGGTATTTTATAGGCTGTTATTTTCTTTTGATCCTATCTAGAGACAGAACACCGGCGAAAACGGCGATAACGCCATAACTATTAATAGAAAGAACCAGTTGTATTCCCTGCGGCAATACCCGCAAAAATAGCCCACGTTCCACTCGAAATCGAATGACGTTCCATGAGAACGATCGTCGCTCGAGATCGCTATTTGCGATCGTATCAAATTGGTTTGACCGTTCGTTTCGCTGTTTGAAAATTGGCAAAGTGGCTTTTACGTCTATTCCTGAATCGCTAATTCTTGGTTTTGATACGGTTTGATTCAAGATAAGTTCCAATCACTTACGATTTTCATTAAGATTTTTATTAAAAAAAAAATCACGACAGTAAAGTTCTATAAATTTGATTAACCGAGTCGATAAGGTCCAGTTCTAGATGTAAAGAGTAGTCTGTTCGTGAAATTTTACTCTCGGCCAAGTTGTACTATGGCCCGCAGACGCAGGTCACTTCGATCCTATAGATAGGTAAAACGGTATAGCCGCGAGGGCTGCTCAATAAATCATGCCGATTCTATGCTTAACCGCTGCTAGACACAGGAGGTAGATCATTTCGATTCATACCTAAGCGTTCAAACGCACAATGTACCAGGGAATGCTCGATAAATCATTTCGACTCTATAACTAGGGGCACCTGAACTCGTAGAATTCCAGCAAGGATTCGTAGATCATTTCGATTCATGGCTAAATGATAACAACCGAGTAACGATAAATAGCTTAGATACTGAAACTGTTGCCGATAAGTAGTCTCATTCAAAAATGAAACTGTCATAAATCTCCTGGCGGTTGAGTCATAATCGTATTATAGCAGATAAGGATTGAAGATTCCTGATTTTTAGAAGAGTATGTTTAAAGTTTTGACGAAGACCGACGAATACGTTAACTCGTCGCTTACGAGGCGATGGCAAGAACTACGAAGTGTCGAATGAGTTGGTTGTATGTGCATTCGATGCTTCAGGCTGATGGTAAAACAGCCTCGAAAGGATTTCAGTGCATAGCCCTATATCTTACTTTATAAATTCTTTTAATACGACGTTATACTTTTCTTCGATATTTTAGATTTTTACAATTTATTGCGATGAATTTTCGATTATTTTTAATTGCTATAGTGGTTCTGCATATTCTTACAGTTTTGAAATCACCTTGTTAGATTAGCACTGAATTACCGATCTCTTTCCTGAAGAACGAGTCAAAGAATAGGTCTTCGTTCATCCTAATAAATAGCAATAAACCGACGAGAAGACAGCTCTACCTTACCGACCAACATTTAAGTATCGATCTCACCAACGCAATGCAAGAACGGGGGAACACCGATGTCAACGATCGTCAACAGAGATCGCTATCATACGACACGTTAGTCGTTTTATAGGCAATGTAGCACGTTAATCGCGATAACGAGTGACGTGCCTACCACGATACAATCGGCATCGTTTCGTCAACTATCGTTACTATTACTCTACCTGGTATGTTTTTATAAACACGCATCGCAATGATACCAGATTATCGAATCTTGATAACGAGCTCGATAACGAGATTCGATGACATTTTTCAGCCCGTTTTAATTACTTACATTTCAATTATTCCGCATTATCGTTGGAACACCTGCGACCTCATCGCATTTGGTCGGGTGCTCGCTTGATGCTTCCATCGCATCGGTTAGTCTCGCTCCGAAGATTGTACATCGTCCAATGGAAAATTTTAATAAATCCATGTTATCGTCTGAGACGACTGAACAGAGCCGTTAGGCTTGTTTGAATATCAATTATATCAGAGAAATGGAATTAATTCACGCCGCTGTCGAAATTATTCCAGTTCGTAGATATTAACGATTCTACAGATTATCGATAGCGCCCCGATTTTTCGTACGTTGTTTTATCCGAGCGTTTCTATATTATCGAGCTCTATCAATTGATAATAATTTATTGAAATTTGATTCGCAAACGCAAGAACAAGAGTTGTTTTTGTGCAATTAATAATTGGTTTCATAATATGGTCCAGTAAAAAATTAATCGACTAAATGCTTCTGAATTATGAGTTAATTAACAAACTTGTCAATAAGAAGCAAATGTTAATTTTCTCGATGAAATCAACGAATTTTAAATTTCTACTTCACATATAATCTTGAAGCGATTTAACCTCAAATTTTCTACATCTACGTATCTTTAGACGAGAATATTTATTCGCTTGAAATCTTCGAGGCACATAATTGTAAACAACGATCCATTATTCCATTACTTTTTCTTTGTTTACTCGTGATCGAGTGACTCGATATCGAAGCAAGACAATCGAGATCGATCTCGCGTAGCGGAGCGGTCAAACGTGTTCGGAATTTTTGTGTCTCGTAACCACGATAAGCTTATCGCGGCAGACACTTCGTCGGTCGTGAAAGATAGAAAAGAGACGCGGACCGAAGGATATCGTTCCATTTTTTTAATCTTTATGAACATATTGGCTCGTAAAATAATAATAAAAAAAAAGAAGATAATGTAGATTGTATTAAAAAGTAGAATGTCATCGTCGTATCGTCTTAATAGAAATATCGTGATATCATTTATACAAAGAGAACGAGGAATCTTTCTCTTTAAATATGAAAACTTAAACTTAAATACATAAACTTAATATTATTAGCAAAATTTTACAAGTTACGAGTTAAGGAATACGGTTGATTATGATATTATAAACGTCGCAATTCAATTCACTCAAACTTTATAAAATTGTAGTCTCTAGATAGAATATAAAAAAAAGATAAATAACGAGAAAATATTAAACAAATCTTTCAAATTCCCTTTCGTAATCGCAATGTTAAAAAAGAATGATGTAAAATAACTAAAAAAAGAATTGCAAATGAAACGTTAAATCAACGTAACGTTGGTGCTTCATGGATTAAAGGTCATCACTTGGATAACCGGAATTCCATCAGAAACAAAAACAATCCGAACAATTTCCCTAGAGAGAATCAATCGACCCGTCCAATAAGCCCGACACTGGCCCGCATACGTAGAAAAATCCCACGTACTCCATCGAATTCACGCTAGAACCATAAAAGTCGATCGGAATCCAATTGCACCGGCCAATCGGAACGCGTTATCGACCGAGTCACGACGAACTCCTATTATACTAACCGGCTTGCGAGAGTATTCACTCGCTACCACCCTCAGTTCCCGTTCTTGTTTCTCATCTGTAAATGGATGAATTCTAACCTCGTCCCGTCGTCGTGTCAAGACACTACACGTAAGGATTCCAGGGATTAGTAGAAACTCGATTGGACATCTAACACAATTCGTCACGCGGTAGATGAAACAATGTCTACCGATCCTTGACGCACGAGTAACACGCGATATGGAAGTAGACACGTGGATCACATGCTCAAAATTTACTAACCAGTAGCGTGTTCGACTTAAGAACTTCCGAGCGCCGACTTACGCGTCGAGTTTATGCGAATGAACCCTTGAATCCAGACCGAGATCATGAATTGCAAATTGCCTGTGAGCTATCTAAACGTCCTGCGTTAAACACCAAAACAATGTAATTCTATCTCGTTGCAGTGTAGAATAATTTCAATTAGGTATCCACCGTTTGTTTTTCTGTCTTTCGAGTTTACTTTATCTTCCTTAATAAAATATTATCCATTACGGATTAATTACGACTTGCAAAATAAAACAACGGAATTCTGATACTTTAAGGACATTGTTAGAATAATATTAAAACATGAAAGTAGGCGCATCAGTGCGTTTCTTCATTCCTCGCATATTCCTCAAACTTAAGAAATTTTCTTACGAATAGAAAAATACTTCTCAACCGAAAATGACTGAAACAACGCAGCACGATTGATATCGTTTCGAAGCAAATATTCGCGAAAATCGTCGGGATCGATACGAACGTAATATATATATCGGAGGTGGTCCCGCGAGCGAGGCCAGACATTAGCGAATTACAGTCGAGCACGTTATTGACTAGGATCAATAAGAACGAGGTCGCGAGAGTGAGAATAATTCGTAATCACTCGAGGGTAATAGATCAGAGCTGATAATGGTATTGTCGCTCTGAGAGAGTTCACCAGGCTCTGAGCACCGACTGAGCCACTCGACGCTGCGTGAATGGAGAAAGGTGAACTCGTGTTCGTCAAGGGCAGCCTTGCAAACAGCTGATTCCGTCTCGACGCGATGACAAATCAATGGAACGTGGACCAGATGTTCGCGGAGAGTGACTCTGCGCTCGGATCCTCCCCCGAACGCATAATATTGTGATATTGTTGTCACAGTAAGAATGACACGCGACTTCGAGGACGACCACGATTTGTCGCCGAGATGCGCTACTGGTTACATTCTCGCTACGTGTCCAGTCTATTTTCTGCTAACTGTTTAAAATCTTTTAACGACACGTGCTCGACATCTGGGTGCATAAACGCGATCGCGGTAACTTTCTTAAAATAGAAACGATTCTTTAAGATCATGGAGGCTTATTTGGCGTAGAATGCATTTATAGGTTTGGAATAATATCGATACGATGGTTATATCTAAAATGATGGTAGTGTTTAAAATAATCGTGCTGGATGATGAATGATTTGGCAGCTAAAATCGTTGGTTTTTAGTATTTGGATTATTGTTGGAGATATTAAATTGGAATAATTTAGAGTTCCTTAATCATAAAGTATCGATGATACAGATTGGTTAGTACTTCTTACAGCCGCTGCTAGAGGGCCGCGAGTACTTGTCACTAGCATGTTTGTTTTACATTTAAAGATTTTAAACTCATTGTAGGATATATTGGAAATCCAAGTACTAAAAACTCGACTAAATGAATCTTCTTCTCCTATCCGTCTTTGTAAATGATTTGACATTTAAAGTTTCTTACTTTGCGAAGCATACGAATAGCATCTACAGTAGCAATCGGAGTATTACCTTTTTTTAAAGTTACACCACCAGCCGGATGACCTGAAAATGAAACAATAAACCAAACTGCGGCATTTCAACACAAAATTATAATCTAATCATATAATGCTATACAACTATATTGTGGTCTCGTATGTACAACAAAGACGTGCTCCTCTAATTTCAAATCAATAAAAATTTATGTTGAGGGAGCGTGCCCGTTATTATAGATCGTGTCTTGGAAATTAGCGCTAATACGTAGATCGGGGAGGAAACCCTCGCGGATTTATCGATTGCCCTCGAAATACACAGGGGAATCGCTCTACTCGAAAAAGGAGAAAAGGACGCTACATGAAATTCTCCGATATCATTCATGGACGTGTGTTCTGCTTTACTAACCGAGAACTACAGTTATCGCGAAGGTGGGGGCGCCACTTAACGTAGGAAAGTGGCGCCGCTATCGGACGCCAGTCATTTAATCAAACATCAGTGTAGGAGCAAAATGGCGTCACTAGAAAAGCAATCAACCGCTCCTTCTTAGGCATGATTTACCTTTCTCTGCAAATGACTAATACAAGACGCTCAAAGCCATTCGGCGAACGGGAACCTTGACCAATCTTCCGATCAATGATCGAAAAACGTTTTATAGGTTAAGTACATATAAAGCACGACACAGAACACACAGTTATTAAACTTCAAATTTAAAATTTTGAATTTTTAAGTGTACCGGTTCTTCAGTGATAGTTCGCTCAACTTTAGCTTTTGGCGAGTTACATTCAAGGTCGGCAATTGCTGTCGGAAATAGAAGACTATGTAAACGTAACAATAGTTTCCGAGCGGCCGTCCCGAATAACTTCCGTTACTTCGTTAAATCGAAGTCTGCGGCCTGTCGAGAGCATCGTATACACCAGACGGGTGTGCTACGAGTTTCTGGAAATTGATCACAGAAATTTAATGGCAGCTATTTAAAGCTTAATACGATTGAGATCGAGAAGCACGATTTCTCTAATCCTCTATTTCGATCTCGTATTGAATTCTGGTGACCTTGCGCGACCTTAAAGGGCATAGCCTACCTACTCTTTGAACAATCAGGTTGACTACATATATTTTTTAAAGTACTTCCATCACGAAACTTCCTTTTACCATTCGTGTTCTAAAAATCGCCCCTTCTTTCAATTGTCGAAGTCGTTCAAGTGTTTCTCCCTTTCCTTTTCTTCTAAAAGACATTTTCATCAAATTTTCCCAAATGTTAACAAAATAATATCAAATCATATTGAAGAAAAAAGATTGTTTTGTAAACATTTTTAACAATTAAAAATAAAAATAACATAAGCACCATTTTCTTTCATGGATAACCGTAGGAATTGACCTCATAGATTCTTTTCACTTGGAAGTTTTTAAAACATATACGTATATCTACGATAGAGGATTCATTTCGAATCCACAGATAGATTCGTCAACAAGAATAGTAAAGATTAACCGGCGAACTCGAGGCTCAGATCTAGGAATATTTAATTATCACGAGATCTACAGAAAGGAATCGATGATTTAAAGAAGCTTGCGAGAAGAGGGATTGATGGAAAGTCCTCTGGTGGCGAGCACGGGAGCTGCTGCCACACCCAATTTGCTCCACATCTAGAAGACGCGTATAGTACTTCCTGTTTCGAGTCTTGGTGACCCCTATCCTCACTTGCGCATAACAATCCCACTTTAGTTACGATATACACATGTCATAAACACATCCTATCAGCCTCTCTGTTCCTCCGTATCGAACCCTATTAACCGTCAACATTTACACAGTAATTACATGATTCGTGTTACCACCACATCCCATGCACCCTGTTAGATCATGCCATAGAACTATATTTACCGATGTCGCTAACGATTACCACCCTTATCGACAAGAAAAAACAGATATACCTCCCTGCTATTAGAATAATGATCACTTGGACACTCAAAGCATACAAACAGACGTCCACGTGCGCGCGTGCGCATATTTTTGCTGAGAAAGCAGATAAACTGGTAAACGGTAGCACCCTACGGTTAATATCGCTAGGCGATACTAACGAAAAGCAAACAGTTCGGTGTGTGTTTGACAAACAACGGATTTTCGTTCGAAAACGTGAAAACATCGTTGTGCATTATATATCGTCTCGAATAAAAAAGTTCTGTTTAATGCATCATCATTTGTATCATTCCCAAACGAAATGCCTCCTTATTTGACTTTCATTAGAATCTATTAGACGAAAAGCGAAATACTATTTGGAAACTTACAAAACGATTAGTTACTATACGCATAGTGCCAACAAAAAGAGTAAACCTTAGGAACCAATATTCAAATATTATTTTAATAAGTATCCATTTCTAATTCTTAAAATCCTCTTTGAAATCCCAACGGCTTTGACGTTCTTTTAATATAGGATTGAATTACGACTTTGCATTGTGATACTTTTGAAATGTGTATACGATATACAGGATACGTAAGCAAACAAAGCTATTATATTTAAGAAATTAAGATGCTAATAATATCTTAACTGACTGATTTAACAGATTAATTATCACATTGAGGTTATCACAACCGTCTCTTTGTTTCATATGTAAAAATTAAAAATATAAAATAAAAATTCGGCGCTGCCGATAATAATGAGCCGCGGTTGTACAAGTTAATAGAATAAATTACCTTAGAAACAAGTAAAATCATTAACAAATATGAAAGAACAAAAAACAAGAGACTCTACCGTACAAATGTGATGATAGGCACTCGAATGGAATAGAACGATCCTGAAAAATGGTGAAACAGTTGATCCCAGAGTTTAGACGATTGAATGAGCATCCAGTTCCGCTTCAACGCTCTTTGTTGCGGCTAATTCGCGTGATCGATCCGAAATAACGCACGGAAACCTTTTTCCCGTCAAAGAATAACCTCACACGTACAACAGCCAGAGAGAGAAGCCTAGTGTCACGCTCACAAACGCGAGCTTCCCTTTACCAGAGCATTCTCATTCTTGGCCAGCCTTTGTAACCCTCTGGCTGCAGCTTCCACTTTGCTGAAACGTCTGTCGGTTTCCGGGGTCGGAGGAGGAGACGCTTTTCACTCGCAACGGGAGTTCCCCGCGACTACATCCGCGTGAAACACTCGGTGGGGTAAAGTGTGTCACGGGGAGAAGAGAAGGAAAAGCGGGAGAGACGAAGAGTCAACGAGCTCGTCTCTCGTCGACTCTCGTAACGCAACCCGCCGAGGCTGACCTTGCAGCCGGAAAAACAAGTTGGTTGGCCTGGTACCAGAATTTTGCGTTATTAATAAATCCAAAAATGCGCGGTTGATTTGCGTTCATTATCCTTCGCCGTTGCATTCTCTAATTCTGCGATTGTCTGAACGCGAAGATGAACAGATGAAGTCCCGGGGTTGTTTACTTTTCGATTCTGGCAATCTGGTGACTCAGCGATCTTTATCGCTTTTAGGCAAACTTCACAAACGGAGATGAGATTCAGAGTCAGAGTAAGTGGAAATTTTCATTCGAAGATCGAAAGTTTTATTCGGTTTGCGAATCTTTCGTTCCAGATTGGAATATTCTATCAAAGTTCCTAGAACGTAAACCGAGTCTTTGTATCTTACGATTAGTTCAAGTTTTGAAATCATCCTCCGAGGTTCCCAAAATGTCTAAATGGATTTCTAATTTGAATATTTGAAATTCTATCGAAATTTTGAACCTTTGGGTTCGTAAGTAAACGTTTTGCTTCAGAAACTTGACATTCTATCGACTTTCATGCAGCTTTTGGAACTTTTCGATCTACCGAATCTCTGGGTCTCGGTTGAAGTTTCCTATAAAATCACAAAACCTTCGTCTCAAAATCAAAGAGATTTTCTCTTTTATCCTGAAATAAACACAACCCCTGATCGCGTCCACCGCTTCCTTGTCCTCGCTTGTCATCGCGCAAATCTATCACGACTCTACTTAGAAGCACTAAAATACCGTTTGCATCGATCGCAGATCTTTTTTGTCCTATGTCCACGCAACCCTCCAAGCTTTCATCGCGACGCCTTTCTGCGGTTTATCTGCAGGTTAATTAGTTTATCGAGAGTGGTCTTGATTATACGTACAAGCTCGTTATATAATGTCGTGAATGGATACGAGTTTCAGTATCACTCATTTGACGTTACGTGGAAGTCGATTTGTTTCGACGAAGAAAGACCTGCAATTGATCAATTATCGCTAGGAAGATCGTTCGTACCGATGTCTGTGCCAATTGTAATTATAATTGAGTTTGCGTGCAAATGTATCGCGGAGGATTACATGGAAAAGAAACTGGAGTTTCAAGATGAGCAATTTATCTAATTCTTTTGTTTAGAAAGGAGATGCAATGTATTTGCGTACTCCCATGTTTCTCAATCAGAGGTGTTTTAAAATTGAATTCCGTAGTTTGTTTCATCGACATGGAATCGTTGTAACGACGTAAAAACACATTTTTAAATTGGTTCACTTACTAAATAAGTAAGTAAATATACAATTCCATTTTTGCACGATTTTCTTTTAAATGGTTTAGAAGCAGAATCCAATTGTCTTCTTACACGATATAATTTGATCTAACACGGCAAACAACGCCTCTTCAAAAATGTTTACTTGGATTTAACGCTTCGGCCACGAAGTCTTCTTGTTAGTCTTTTTCCTTAAATGTGCGCTCTGATTTTATTTTATGCTTTTTCCTTCAACGGCTTTTTTCTTATCTCGTTTTCTATTTTATG
Source organism: Bombus soroeensis (assembly GCA_014737365.1). Classification (NCBI taxonomy): domain Eukaryota; kingdom Metazoa; phylum Arthropoda; class Insecta; order Hymenoptera; family Apidae; genus Bombus; species Bombus soroeensis. The sequence continues at coordinate 1,712,443 of JACXIL010000236.1, forward strand.
GAAAAAAACGAAGGAAATCTACTTCATTTGGGATAAAATGATAAAACGGAGCACTGGGAACTCCCATCATCGCATTAAATTACGTGGAATTCTTCTCAATTTTATCTTCAATACACAGTCAATCTTCCTCTCATTTCGTTTTTCGAGGTAAAAGTAAAGTTCAAGTAAAGCAGAATCGAAAAAATTGTTGTTACGTTTTTTCCCAAGTTTTATCAGCATAATATAAATTTTCTACATTTTGCTGATAGATGATCAAGAACTTTTTATAACCAAAATAGTCTCGTTTATAACCAAATACAGATTTAATTAAATCGCATTTAGCATTGCGCGCATTTTTTCGATTTCTTCAGCAACCTATCCACATACCACGTGTAAACAGAATTATATGTAAATTCAATGCAAATATTTTCCGCACCTATTACGAAATTTTTAAGGAATATAAAAATCTCGAAGAATAAGTGATTGAAGTCCTTCCTCTTCTAAATTCCTTCCTAACGTCAAGACCAACCACATATTTTTCCATACTAATCTCATCCGCTATTTCCACTTCCCTAACAAATTCGATTTTTTAAATATCACACACCATAAAAATCAACTACCATTTTCGAAGAAAGAAGAAGAGAAGTACCTGTCGTTCGCTCTTGTTCGTCCAGCTCATCGTTCATAAACGAGAAACGAGCATAAAGAAAATATGCATTTAGTCAAGAGCATTCGTCTCCTTAGCACTTAACGAAGTAAAGTGACGACAATTCGCCGCAGTGGATCGCCCCTTTTGGAACAAACGCTCACCCACGCTCTGGCTCAGGGTCAAAACGCATCGACACGCGAAAACGCGCGAGATATTCGCGAGATCGTTACCGAAATTCCTGGAAGAACACGCCATTTTCTCAATGCAGTAATCGTAAGAAACTCGGAAAATATGCCAGAGAGCGAAACGAAGCGATGTTGTTCACGGTACACGGAATCGGCTGAACGAATGCTTAATTAATTTATGCAACGTGTACACGTGGCACAGATGACGAATGTCGTTTAATGGGAAAAAATTCAATGACGATATTCTCCGGTGACCGGCTTGAAGGTAAGTGATTTATTGATGACGAAGTACGATGCGCATGGATGACTGTGTTTGGAAGAACGAACGCACAGGATGTCTCGTTTTAATATGTTAATGAACGTGATACATTGAAGAGTATGTTGAATCAGAGATACTGGCTATTATAGATATGGGCAATGGAATTTTTGAATAATTATTCCTTCAGGGACGATAGTTGCACTTTGACAGAGGGTGAATTCTAAAGGGTGGAATCGTTTTAATTTTCTACAATCGAAGTGTTGTTTTATTAGAAGACAAAGCGTTATACGCATTCTTATTTGAAATCAACTCGTTTCTTTGTTTTCATTTGAAATCGAAATCCAAGAACTATTAATTGCTAATAGATCGATTAGCCTGAGGAGTTGCACTGTGTGAAAGCAAAAATTTTGTTCGATTAGGAGATAATATTCTTTGAACTTACTACTTGATCTCAAAGTTCGAAAGAATTATCCTTTAGCATAGAAAAAGTAAAGTTGGAATGTAATTAACGAACTGTTTAGACTTGCCGATCTTTAATATTTTTAAATATATAACATGACACATGGTAGGTTTATTTTTACTACGCTTTCTTTTCCCTTTCTCGAACAAGATAAGGTAGTTCTGTTTTTCAAAGGCTGTGGAAAATACGAGTTCCGATAGGCGATAAGTATGATGTACGATACAATGTAACAACCGACGAGAAACTTGCAATTACGCGGTTAATAATGGAACAGGGATCGTTTAATGATTTTTTTAATCTTAATTTGGTTATTAGAAACCGGCTATAACCGGCTATGCGAGTACTATCATTAGGATTGGTAGCAGGTAATAAAATTTCATGGTAGATTAAGCTCCTTTATACCCGGAGTCGTTTAGCTTTTTTCTACGTGAACGCCTCGAAATCAATATCATCCTGTGCACTATAATTAGTAAATTGAAATATGTTGGTCTTAAACTAAATTTTAACGAGAGCCATGTTACACTAATCACCTGTTACACCGATAGCAACATAAATATTAATTTTACACCTAACGTTCGTTGTTCTCGTCTAACGTTAAAAACGAAATGTACTTTTGTCTATCAAACTTTCTCAGCAAAATTTTTATATCTCAATCTTAAAATCGTTTAATCCGACATACCGAAACTGAAACACCGTGTATATAAGATAGAGAAGGTTTATGAGCGACATAAAACTTTCAATGCCATTTTATGTGGCCAATAACATACGAATCACAAAGGTGAACGAACATGCTGATACAAAATAATGTACGATAACTATGAGAAATCGCGAGTTCGAAGTGAGTTCGAAGTGAGTGCAGTGAGAGTAAAAGTAATGTGACTGGGCCAAATTTTTTCTCAATGTGAAATTGTAGGATCAAAAGTGGAGGAATTCATTTTTTCCAAATCAAATCCAGATAACGTGCCGAAATCACACCGATTTCTCTGCAACTGAATATTTTGTGTTCACGTTTATTCTAGTCGAATTACTCAATTTGTCGAATTCGTGACTTTCTTGTATCGAAGGTTTCGATCATCGATCAAGCTTCGGCTGATAATTTCGATAACACACGAAAACCATCAGAAATATCGTCGAGACAGTTGACGTGGCTAACGTAATTCCACTCGTCTAGACTCATTTTTTTCAGATATCACAAACAGACGTCGAAATATTAAGACAAATCACGATCGTTGTTAATTTGTTGACCAAATTCTCTTCTGCGACGACAATTAAAGGAAAGAAACCTTTGTTCTTGAAATATGAATATGAATATGATACAATTCATTTTTAACAGAAATAGAACGACACATTAAATAATGGCGTACGCATAAATAAATCAAGAAATTGGTGAATTGATTTCATTTTTCCTGATTAAGAGCTTAGGGAAAATAAATTGGAATTTCAACGAATATCACGAATTACCGTAAAATTGTGGATTTAACGTGAATTTAGAAGAAGGATCGAGATCTCCGATTTGGATAAAAATCATACTGACAAGATATCGCAACGATTTCTTATAAGCACCCGATAACCTTTGAATTGGCCAAAGCAAGCGATATCTGGGAGCTAAAAGTTGGTAAAAAGAGTACATTGCGTGGCAAACTTTGTAGAATTCTGATCTCTTGGCAGGCGCCAAGATAAAGAGAACTTGAGTTCTTTGAACGTGTAAATTTCCTCGATTGCGCAGTTTCTGCTTTTTTGGTTTCGTTTTATTTTGGTTTTTCTCTCGGTACTAGATGCAGCAATCAAATATGACACGATTAAAAATCATAGCGATATAAGTCGAGAATTTGGATACAATTACGTATTACTTTTTTTACAGTTAAGATTTAGTTTAATATTTCAACGTACAAAGTTTCGTGATATTTTGGATAGAATTAATCTCCACGTTCGCGATCTTCCTGCGAAACCAGTTGGCAGCCATACTCGAAACACGATTTTGGCGATGAGAGCTACAGAAATCCACGTTAGAAACGAGGCGAGTCGTCTTGGACAAATTAGAAAGTCACTTGGTCGAATTTCGTCCGGTACCTTCGATCAATATTTTTTTTTCTTTTATCTGTTCACGTTGAAAACGAACGTAATATCGATGGAACTAAGTCGAATGAGAGGCGATCGTCGCGGTGACCGGCAATTACCTGGCAATTTAAAAGCTATTACCGCGACTAATTAGTTTTTAATAGCAACGAATTTCACTGGGAACGAAATATTCCACTACTTCTGGTTCTATCCTCTAGCTTTCTATCTGGCGTTAAAGCGAACGGTATTCGGGAAATAAATCATGCGGATTAAACATCGTAAATCTGTGAAGTTGATATTTGAAATTGCCCAAGGTCAGAAATGGCAGTTTATTTAAACATGGAAGAATATTGCTCGATTTGTCGAGATGATGAATAACGTATGTATTTTATCGAATAACCGTTTCTTTGTACTTTTTGTTACGTTATCTCAGAAATGATTATACAGAGAGTACTTTTTAGAGAGTGCATTATTAAGTATTTATCGCGTAAGACTCAGAACGCTTTACAATTTATCTCTTATTTCTTATCTTTTTTTTCCCCCTTTTTTCTAATCCATAGTATTTTAATCAATGATTATTTAACTGCCTGTCGTGTAACTTTGCAAGTCTCATCGTGTAATTTTGAGAAAACGTTTCGTTTAATTCCGCGCTGCTTCAAGTGGTTCAACGATCGTAAAATCGACCATAGAGGATCGAACACTTGAAAACACCGGATGATGGTATATTTTTGCCTAATATTAGTCTAATATCGAAGCAGATAATGAATCATCGTATCGTATTAATAATATCTATTAAGACTTCCGAATCTTACAAAATAAATATACATACTATAAGACATTGTAATATTAATATTCGCTTCTACGGTGCATAAAATCGTTATATTCCTGTATAAGCTCTAATTCTCACGCTATATTTCCGTATTCTTATATTTCCAATATTTCTATACTTTCTGAATCACATACTTAGATATGATGCATCACCGTCCAAAAAGATAAAGTCCACAGTGCATACGGATCCTTAAAAAACATCAGAATTAATATTTCAATATTTACAAACTTTTTTTACTTTTTTTTATAATAAATGAATGATATTTGTTTACCGTAAGATCTATGAAATTTCCAATATTTCCATACTTTTTGAATCACATACTTAGATATGATGCATCACTGTCCAAACAGATAAAATCGTTGTGTATTCCACAGTGCATACGGATCCGTAAGAAACATCAGAATTAATATTTCAATATTTATACACTCTTTTTTGCTTTTTTTGTAATAAATGAATGATATTTGTTTACCGTAGAATCTATGAAATTTCCAATATTTCTATACTTTCTGAATCACATACTTAGATATGATGCATCACCGTCCAAAGAGATAAAGTCGTTGTGTATTCCACAGTGCATACAAATCTTTAAGAAACATCACAATTAATATTTCAATATTTATTATAAACGAATGATATTTGTTTACCGTAAGATCTATGAACAACGCCCATGTTTCTATGAACTTCATTCGGAGTCAGAAGAAGCTTGAAGAGAAAGAGAGACAGGGAGGATAATCGATACTTGGCTGGTGAACACTGGTACCAGCACTGCCTTCGTTCTGCCTGGCAACCGCGAGATATCGATATTCGTAATTACTTAATCGGCCATCACGCGCGATTATTTATAAATCCGATCGGACGTCGTTATTCTGGTCGAACAACGGGCCGCGAAATTATCGATCAGTTATCGTTCCCCGAACTGACTAATCGTTTCTTAACGAGCTGCACGCAACCGTTTTGCCAAAATAAGTCAACGAAACTACCTCTTGATATTTTCTTTCACGTCAGCTATTAAAGCTATAGTCGTTCAATGGTCCAGCTAATGGAAGATTTTGAAGAACGATTACAATTACAATTAATGGACTGAAAATTACAGCGGTGCAAGTCTTTTTATAAAATAATATAATATTTCTTATAAAATAATGTTTTGCCTCGTCGACAGAACAAATTCGTTATGTATGTTAAAAAATTCATTGTATCCTTTTAAGTCACAAAAACGTATCGTGACTAAGAATTGAGTTATGACCTACTTAATTATGAAATTAAGAGATATCACTGTCAATACGTGATTAAATCGAAATTCCCCAAATCTTGATTTACACCATTACGATTTTAAACTCTTTTTCTTGTTTATTGTAAAATATTCCGAAGGTCGTTTCATAAAATATCCTGGCTATTAGATACTTTGAGTCGCTTCGGTATCTCCTACCATCGTGAACTATAACTTTGACCAATCGTTCCAACGAGCTAATAATTCCACACTTTTCACACTACAATTTATCTAATTCTACATTTTCCTATAGTTTAAAAAAGCTTCTCGAATAAACTCAGATAAGTACGAGATAAGGAAATTCTCCAAGAAGAATATAAAAAGGTAATTAAATGAAAGAAATACAAGCAGCTTCTCTCTTAATTACACACTACCAAAGCAATAGACTGATTGATCAATCAGAAGCTGCGATTATTTGCATTTCTACGTGATGAATCGTTGCTGAGAGACTGGAAAGGAAACGAATCGGAGATGAGACGAACCGCCCAATTGCGAAACTCGCGTGTCGCGAATGGCTTAATATCATTGGGGCATATTGACCCAGATAGCGACACGTGAGCTGGTAACGTGATCAACCTTCTTGCAACGCAAACAGCCGCGAACTTTCAACGTGAACGCGTCTCTCCGCCGCGCCGTCGCCGAAGATAAGCTGGCACACACGCGTTCACAGGGTAGGGACACGATTTTTCGAAACAGAAGGGAAGAAGCGGAACTGGGTCGGTCTATAACGTCGACACGCTTTCGAACCAAGGGGGTGAAAACGTTGCGGATATCCAAGGATTATTTTTCGCGAGGAAAAGCGGCAGCAATTTCTGGGTTTAATGCGGATGCGGTTACGTGCGTTCGTGTAATTACGAAGGGCAGTTACACGAACGCTTTAAATAGAATATTCAATGCGGTTCTTTGATCAATAGAAACAGGGGTTGAAATGTTTTCGTAGAGACACATACGTTTGAATATTTCCTTTTTTATTGGATCCCATTTTAATGATCTTTGATATGATAAAAATGGAATTCGCAACGCTATGACGTTTTTCAAATCTAAGGTCTAAATATGTTGGAATAAAAAATATGATTTATGTTGTTTTTAAAAAGTGGTTAATATTCTTTTCATGCATATAATACGCATACTAGTATTATGTATAGAGATGTTGCTAAACAATTACGTTACATATTCATGGCAAGTTCTTACGCTTTCCAAATTACAATTCTTATTTATTGAGATTTTCGTACGATGATTTGTATTTATGCGATACTGATTGATATTGTTTTTATGAGTATTGGATACTGTTTGGACCAAGTTGCTTTTCAGGTTCCAGTTTCTATTTGTTAACCATTCCATAGGATAGTTATCGTTTCTTTGTTTGTGTCTCCTGTAGTCGGTTCATCTTTTGTGACATAGTTTAGTAACAATGAAACTCCACAGTACGGTTTCACTCTACTACGTAGGAATAATCGATTAAAGTTAGCAGAAATTATCTGTCCTAATATGCGACAACTTCCTATGAAAGATCAATAGGTATTTGGAATAAAAATTACACAACTTACGAAAGTACACACACACACGCGTACACCATGATAAACCATACTAAACGGTCAACTTTGAAACATACGATAATACGATGCTCTCTCAATTTTCATGACATATACCTACACCTGTTGAACCCCCTATTTTTTAACGAGTTCATTCATTTTTACAAAAAGAAATTACGTTACATTTACATTTGTGAGAATTAAAAATCAATCTAACTAACATTGCCTTTATAAACGTTTGATTAATTGACTACGAGTTTATACCATGTTTGAATAAGCTCATTGATTACTTTGTTGGTTTTTGTCAACCTGTAGGTACAGGGCAGGAACCCTTCCAATTGTACAATTTTCTGATTAAAGGACAATTAAAAGATTAAATTTCCCACAAATGCATAAACATCCGCAGTCGAACGATTACTAGAACACCCTGTATATAATCCTGTAGAATTCTCAGGTATAAAATCACATGCAACTCGGACGTCCTGCGTATTCGTAAGAATACGTCCAACCTATCGTCAGTGGAGTAGATCGAAGTAAAGGCCAGAAGAACAGAGTTGGGCCACGGCGATTTCGTTCAGGCCGAGATTCCTCGACACGCTTTCTGCTTTTTTTCACGGCGCGCGGATCCTTAGCAGGAAGGATCGAACTTACACGCAGGCGCGCGTTCATATATTCTTTTCTAAGAGATTCGTTTCGATTAATGCGCTGTCGATGACATTATTTTTGCACGTCGTGTACGCGACGACATGGCGGAAACGCGTTCATCCGGCTCCGGCTCGATTCCATTTGAAAATTTTTCCATTGTACCGGAGAAGGATATGTATATCGCGTTTTGTCCTGGAAAACGGTCGACACCGACGCGTGGCGTTGTGACGCCATAATATTGACCCAGTTTTTCTAGGCAACCGCGGGCTGCCATGAATGTGTCATGCGATCATTTCGAGCTGATGCGCTCGCAGCCCTGGCGCATGAATTTTTTACGCCGACCAGCTTTTTCATCGCGCTCGTGGAAACGAGGAAGGCGGTCCTCGTTCCGGATGGAAAATTGGAGGGAAGAACGCTTGTGTATTTCGCGTTGCTTTCGAGAGATTTACGAAGTATTTAAGTATTCCGGTGAACGAGTAAAAATGAAAAATAAATTATTCAGTTGTCCGTAACTTGAATACTGTATGTACTAAAATTGAAAGATATCGTATATCACGTGTTGCTTTCGAGAAATTTATGAAGTACTTAGAGCGAGTCAGATGAATATTCGTACGCCTGTTAAAACCAAATAACTTGTTTAAAATTTTCGTTTAGAAGATGGACGCGTTAGTTTACTAGATGAAGCGTGTAAAAAGTTTTTGAAAAAGTTGCATTTCGTCGGAATCGCGAAGAGGAAAGTGAGAGTCGCTTTTTACGATTTTTTTTATCTGACCCTGTAGTGAAAAATTTAAACAACACATTTTAGAGATTTTTACCTATGCCAATTACATATTGAAATGGATAATACTGAACGAATAATTATATATGCTGAAAATTGTATCGAAATTGGATTCTGCGGAAACGTGCGGCAGGTATCGAAAGACGTAATCGATTTTCAGCATCTTTAACTCGTGTTTGCAGCTCGTAGTTTGTAGTTAGGCCCAAATGAAAATTAGTAAAAAGTAACGTTTACCTTTCGTTCGCAGTTCGGACCAGTTGCAATTTTCTCAAAAAATTTTTAAACGTCATCTAATAGACTAGTCTTCCTAACTTCTAAAAGAGAAAAAAATCAAATCGTTTAGCCCAATTTTAAACAAGTTATTCGGCTTTAAAGGACGTACGAATATTCATATGACTCACTGTAGATATTTCGGTGAACGAGCAAAAAAGAAAATAAATTTTTCAGTTGTCGGTATTGCTAAAATTGAGAAATATTGGAAAATTCTTTTTAACATCACCATATATCATATGTTCACGTGAATGAATCTACCAAGCTGATTAATGGTTTAATATCGCGAAAAATTTGTAGAGAAAAGATTTTTCAAAGTTATATAGCACATTTCGCGGTCGTGGGTTTTTCGTTTCTGAAAGATTCTCGTAAATAAGCAGGGCATCGTAACATCGAGAACACGATTTCTTTAAAAATTATATTTAAAAATATGCGCTGAGATATGATTTAACATTCCTCGGTGTCTAAGTTCTTTCCATTTAACTTTATTTTAATCTAAATCGATCATAGGAGTCATCGAGACGTCAATTTTAATCTCAATATATCGTTGTTACACCAGTAGACGACGAAGAGGCAGAATGAGAGAAATCTATTTTATCATAACCTTAGACATTAAAAATTTTCCAACCAAAGGAAAGTTCAGTTATTTTAATTTGACTTATTTCGTACGAAGTTGAATTACCAACTATCGTAATCTCCAAAATTTCATTAATCCTACTATTTGTCGTCTGAATCATTTTACTCGAGAGGAAGAAATATAAAATGACATTAATTAAACAAGATTATTAATATTCGCGATTTCTTCTTTAAACATAAAAAAATAGAAAAAATTGAAGATCATAGCAGGATTAAAGATCGATAATCTAGACATTGACTGATTTGAAATGAATGTTAATTTCCTTTTCCATCGAATTCGAACTACTCTATCTATGGAATTAATTAACGATCACACGGCTACTTCATGTTTTCTGTATGAGATTAGACTGAAAGGAAATTTCTATCTAAAAATCTCAGAATTAAACTTCAACTTGGGATGATGTTAGATCAATGCTAATTACATCATCTAATACCACGAAGCATGTATTCTCTTTGTTCTATCACGAACAATGCAATCCAAACGAACCTGCTCCAATTAATTAAGAATTAATTAGCCATCCATGTTACGTTTCCACTGTCAAGGTGCAGAGAATGAAAATCAAAGACCACATGGCAAGAGCATAAGTAGATATTAATAAGACAACTAAGCTTTTAATATATCGATTTTTAGATCGCTTAATGATATTAATTATAAATATATATAGGCTATTGTTAATAAAATCAAGATAACGCAATAATTAAACTGATATCGTTCGTTTCTTACAAAATATTGCGCATTCGTCATCAATTTTTACAATGTTTACTACATTTAAACATTTCTTTCATGCAATTTTATCTTATTCGATTATTTCCAATGCTTCTTCTTAGCCATCAAGTGACACGATGATCAACAAATTAACAACGATAGACTTGTCATACTTTTGCCGTATGGTCTCCGTTTGAAAATCATGCAACAAGGCGACACGAGCGGATTTGCGACGACGATCAATATCGTTAATTCTTAATCCAAGCCATAAACAGCGAGTACGAGGCAAAATGATAATCATCGAACAGCCGTTTCGTTTATGCAATCATGCAAATTGATTAGATAACGTAGCGTTCTGGAGGAAGATCGAAGCCGAATCCTCTAGCTATTTCGTAATATTCTCCTGAAGGTAGCAGCATCTGGACGATGAAACGACGGAATAATGATTTTTTCTATACGCACCTTCGCACAGAGGCGATCTGCCAAAAATATACGATACATGCGACGCATGTCTGCTCGTTCGATATATCGATTTGATAGGAACGGAGATTGACACCAACAACTCGAACGAAAGCTCGTTATTTCGGGCCTGTCGATGTCGTATACATAGAGCTGTTAGACGTATTAAAAATTACATCGTCGTCGATTGCTTTTTCGAGTGCGACATTGAAGAAGAGCGTATTAATCATCCAACAGGGCAATAAAGACGTTAATGAAGAACGATGCATTACGTGCACCGATATCGTGGTTTCCAAGTTTTCTTGTTAGCCTTGCTACGTTTTTACGTCATTTTCAATTCAATTTTTCCCTATTCTATTTATCGTTAGGAGATTTCTTAAAATTCCAACAAACTATGAAAGCATCGTTTTTGATATGTGAGGTTTCTCGTTCTAATTTTATGTTAACGTCTCTATTACAAGTCTCTTTGTTTGTCGAGATAAGAGCGCGAGATCGCAATATAAAAATTCTGACATTGCAGCCAGGTTGAAGACACTGAAATATCAGGATACACAGAGCAAAGCAAAAACGAGAAAGGAGCATCGATTTTCTGAATTCTGTGTCAAGTTGGCAACACACTGCGAGGATCTCGCGCGAGTTTTCTTCTCCCCTCTGACATTATAGGTTCTCTCATTGTACCGCTGGAACGTATATACCTGAATTTCCAAAAGGGGCTGGAAGGGCGTAGCCCAAATACCAACCAGATGATACCCTCGATTGTTCACTGTCATAATACCATTGCGTTACGCCTTTCTCAAAAATATATTTCTCATTGAATTTTCTCGCATACATCGCCATTGAGATCCATTAATCGGTCGATAATTAGTCATCTCCAAATAACTAGACAAATGGCAGAAAAAGCTTGACCTTTAAACTAGAGAGATAAAACGTGATAGATAACAAAGAAGATTTTACTTATTTGCGCTCAAAGAACGAGGAATTTGAGTTGTATGAATAGTTGTTTGTAAGAAACCAATAATTCTCAAACGATAGCTTTCAGTAACTATCAGTTTCCAAGTGATAAGAAAACATCATTGAGAAGATTAAATTCTTCATAATAATACAAACTAATGTGTTTACAATTAATAGATCTGGAGGAAAATGTTTATCGATATCTGAGAAATCATAATTGGAAATCTACAGACTCATAATGGAAATCTGCATTTTGTAAAGAAACTAAGTGTCGTACTAGGATAATTTGGAACAAAAGGGCAAAAAGTATTTGTATAAAGTTGTAAATGTTCTTGATCGTAAGGGCTGTGTAATTGAAGAAGTTCGCACAGAGCTCTTAGTTACTTACTCAAGCTATTAGAAAAGAATCTGAATATACAACCAATGAAAAAATCATTCATATAAGCAGACACTATTTTTAATCATAGACATTGCATAAGTCTCTTGTCAAAGAGAACAGACTGTGTCGATTGAACTTCTTTATTGCCAGTAATGTTTTACACGATACAGTTAGATATAACTAGAAAAGATCTTGAACGAATTTAATAGCAATTATACAGTCTTAATATCTTATAATATGATTTTAAATCGCTTAGTGGATTTAGATTTCATTCTTTTGTACCTTAATAACGTAAAACTCCATGAATTAATAAAGTTCTATATAATATTATTGTACTCGATTACTTTCTCTCATACTTTAAAAACTAAGTTGCAGAACCAAAGCGAAGGATAATTCTTTATTAATTACTTAGTTACCTTAGTTACCCGATTTAAGTCTTAAGGAATTAACTGAAAAAGAATTTCTAGCGCTTTGTTAAGAAAAGACATTGAATCTCCCCATCGCGTAAAGGAAATAGTAACTTAAAGGTACAGCTTAGAAATTCAACATTATTGTCAAGCTCCCACCCACAATTACTCGTTTAATCCTTCAAAAATCATCTAAAAAAATCCATAATCATGCAATGAACACAGACAATTCATGCCAAGACTGAACATAGGTTAGGACTGTCGAGCAACTATCACTCCTCACTTTGAAAAACTTGACACATCGCATGTTATTCACACATTAGGAAGTACTGTACTATTAAAATAAATGATCATGAAATTCAACGTGTCCGTGCAGCGGTATCAGCCGAATACAATGTTTACCGTTCAACACATCTCACTGTCATGTCTCTACGCAATTTATGATCTACAGTGTGTATAACCATCTACTTCTCTATGTCACAGTAAGGAAACTTTCAAGAGAATACGTAACGGCGATTTCTGGCGAAAACGATCGAGAAGCACAGCGTTTCCGTGGACAACACCCGCGGAGAAGATCGCGTTTTCACGATGATCGAGCGGGCGACGATCAAGAAGAGTCGAGCACAACTGTGGTACGCGTGTCGCGTAAACATCGGATTCAGCAGAAGCCGCCAAAATCGAGAATTACGAAGGAACATCCTTAGAACAGCATCGGGTAAAAAAGTGATGGTCCCCCCTACCCTCTTCCTCGGGCACCCGCTCCATCGTTTTCCCAAGAGTAACCCAGGCACTGGCACGCAGACGCACAGCTCTGCATTCGGAGTTCGGAGACGGACAGGCAAACGAGCGAAGCGGCGAGAGAAAGAGCGCGGTAAGAGGGGCAACAAGTGAGGAAGGGGTTCCTAGGGAGGGAGACTCGGGGAAGAGAGACGTAGTGGGGCGAGGGAACACAGGGAAAGAAGAGGGAGAGAAGCCCGAGAGACCCGAGTAAAAGCTATGTGTGCTAGAGGTTAAGGCACGTCCTACGGCCTACGGTACTCACTGCTGACTCTCATGCCACCCAGGGGTGGATTCGTGGGCGCGTTGGTGCAATCGGCAAAGGAGGTGGTCCTCGGTCGGCTGCTCATTCTGAAATCTTCTTGACCCGATTCTCCACCGCCACCTGACACTCAAATCTTTTTAGAATAAAACGCCGCTTCTGGTTATTCCTATGCTGGTCGCCGCCTCGGCTGGCCGTGGCACTTCCTCACGTGAAGATAGCCAGCAGCGCGTCGTCGTCGTCGCCGTCGTCGTTGTTATTGTCGTCGTCGACACCACCTCGGACATCAATGACAGCACGAACGATAATTACATCGCACGCACGCATGCACGTCCGCACGGTTCGGTTCTTCTATATTACGCCACGGCCGCGCTCGATCGATGGATGGAGGGAGAGAAAGAAAAAGAGAGGAAGGGTGGGAGGGAGTAGGAGGGATAGATGGGAGGGAAGAGCTACGAGCGAGCAAAGCGCGCGCAAGATCCAGAAAACGGAAACCACGTCGGAGAACAGTGTGCTCCTTCACGATGATTAATCGAATCACTAAAATAAAGAAAATGGAAAAAGGTGGTCGCCGAAATTTTCGATCACTTTCTCGACACTTTCTTCGACGAATTACGCTCCTGTTAACCGCTGACGATGTAGCGTGGCAATGGTAGTGACGGCAGCGACTCTCACAATCAAAACGTTCGTCGTTAACAACGCACACTGGGTTATACGCTCCGTTCGCACAAGCAACTTCGCGCGATAGACTTGACCGTCGCGATACGCGATTCACTCGATGCTCTCTTTTCCCTTGGGGAATCTAGTCGATTCTCCACCAATGAATATGATATACGCCGCGTCGATAGCGTCCAACTACACGAATTGACACAATTTACGACAATCTTTCGTATTAACCGCTGACTGTCAGGGAGTATCACGCACCGAGAAGTGCGGTTCTACTACCTAATAACCTGACGGGGGCGCGGAGTGTTGCGGAGAGCTATGCCGCGAGGGGAGGCAGGGGTTGACGTTTTCGGAACGGTTCGTACACGTTCGCCAGTGGAGGCACACCGCCGCACTTGCTTGCCTTCCTATATAGTACAACTCCACGATGATCCGGCTGACGGGTCGGATTTCTTCGTCGTTGGTGATCTTTCTATGTAACTCGCCACCGTGGCTTCTACAACAGCCGCAACACTTTTGAATTTTTCTTCCTCTCAATGACGATACACCTATATACGACGCTTGTCGCTCTTACATCGTACACTTCTTCCAATCGTTCTCTCTTTTTCGGTCTAACGGCGTAGTCGTCAATCGTCTCTTTTCGTTTCTCTCACTCTCTCGCTTTTCTTCCTTTCTCTTGCTTCTCTTATTCTCTCGACTGTTTTCTCTCACTTCTACGCTCGAACTTTTCGAGTATGCGGGGGAAGCGCTACTGCCTCACCTCCTCCACTACCACTCTTTCTCGCTCACTCTATCTTTCTCGATATACTTTGAATCTTGTCACTACTCGTCACTCCTGGCGCTTCTTGACTTGTCAGGCCCGACGTTATCGACTTGCCAGGCTTGTGCACGCTTCGTCGCCAACACCGCTTTCCTAGGCGGAAAAACAAGCTTCGACCGTGCTGACGCCGACGTGGACGTCTTCGTCGTCGTCCGTGTCGACGTTGCTCGAGGGGAGGTCGTCGTCACCGTCGTTGTTCACCTCTGCTTTCGATAATCGTGAAACCACTATACGGACGTCGTCTCGAGCCTGACGGCGGGAAAGGGGTTAAAAGGCGCGAGCTGGACTTACGCGGCAAAACCAATTCCTCGACAATCAACGACGACGTTTTCTCTTCCTCACCGTGCACACGAACACCACACCACTTACGAATTTTTCGAAGCCTCCTCAGACATTGACCCGTTCGGGCTAGATCGGGCCACTCGAATGTCCACGAACATTGCCGAAAGTGACGTCAGTAATACCCCGCCCTGCCTCTTACCCTGCAGACAAGCAGATCATCGTGTAGCAAGTGAGATGGCGCTTTCGTCGTCCATCTTACTACCATCTTGCGACAATTTTTCTTACTAAATTAGTTGGGCGGTAAATTTAACAGTATATTGTATATGTTTAAAAAACTTACAAACGAAAACCATAGGAGAAAAACACGGTAAGTTGTACTTTTCGATTTTGACAAGAAAGCGATTTTAAAATTCCAACCTAATATGGAATTATCATATTCTATTCATGTGGCCTTCAAATAATATACAGTAATCGTATTAAAGGATGAGATATAACAAGTATACGAATAATAGATTTGCTAAAGTAATATATTTCTTTAACGAAATTGTTCATATAGAATATTATGTTTTACGGATAAGATAAATAATAAAAGCATGTGTAAATATGTATTTCTAACATGTTGTATATATTACATTCTCTATTAATTTATTTTTTTTTTTAAATTAGTTTTAACTGAGGAATAAATATTCATATATAAAGTTCTTTCTGTTCATTATCAGCTTTAAATATTGTACTGCTTTATTCAAATACTATATCAATATTTCTTAGTAATATAAATAAACGATTGTTTTATGAAGTGTTCGATAATATAGGAACATTAAATATTTTTTGTTAAAGCAACTTTAATTTTAAAATTATTTGGAATTGTATACTAATACACATTTGTCAATTGTATATTGATATACATGTTACTTGACTCACGTGGTTTCCGATTTCTAGTTTCAGCTGTAGTTAACAATTTCCTGGTTTGAATGTGAAAAGTGCAAAAAGCGTGGAATATATTTTCCATCTCAATATTTCAGGTGGTTGTGTTAAAAATGGTATATTATCATGAAAAGTGGCGTTATAGTGCTAGAGAAAAGGTATGGACAATAATTGGTAAAGGTTATCATAGTTTTATTGTAACTTGAACCTCGCGAATAACATGGGACAACCAACGTTTAATCGTAGTGTCATCAAATTACACGATTTGCGCAATTAAACTCGTCATTGTTAATATGTTGTTCTACATATCGAATACCATATCTAAAAATATCGTAGGGCCTCTTTATAGATGTAGAAGATACAAATAATGATGCCACTGTGTGGTAAATACATAGACAAGAAATTATTGCCAGATTAGTTAATCAAATCATACTGTTGCAATTACAACTGTATTTGAAATCATGGAACTTGCTGTACAGACAAAATATAGTATAAACTTGTCTTAATAACATTCAAACATTGTAATCCTTATTTTCTAATACCGACTTTGTAAAAGAATCGGAGTATTCCTTGCGCCTTCTACGATTTGCTATGGCAAACATAAGAATTATATTCACTGGAATTGTTGAAAACAGATAACGATAAAATCAATAGCATGTCAAGTAATAGTCAACTAATTGACTAAATATAGAATACTATACATATAATATACAGCATAGACCTTGCATTTTATGGAACCTTGTGTTCCATATTCTGAAATACTGATCATATGAAAAATCAGAGCGTTTCTTGTGTCTTCTATGATTTATAGCAGTGGATGTAGGAATTATATTCGATCCAACTAACAAAGTTGGTAAAGTCACGGACGATGCGTATTTGTCATCAGTCACCAGTGCAATCCCACTGGGGATGAAAAGAATGGCAAATAGAGAAAAGAGAAAAGTATGTACATACATACTTATTACTAATACACTTACTCTTTCCTTATAAGAATTATAAGGTTGCTGCACATACTATGTACAATCATAACTAAAGCTTATTGTTAGTGTTAAAGATGGCTCATATATATGCTATGCCAGATTGTAAAAGTGTTTACAAGTATATTGGTAGTATTGCCTTTTTAAAACGTCAAAAAATTCAAACTTGGAAATATATGGGAGAAAGCCATTCCTGATATAAGAGAACTAAAGGCAAGACAATTAATATGTGAGAAACATTTTAAAGAGGAATTTACAGAAAAAAATTGTTCAAAAAGATTATTGCAATAATTTTTTATATAATTAGTATTATTTTGTACATATATATTATGTTGCGTAGTATCATATACAAAATATTGAATAAAATGTAGGTATGTATTTAGAAAATTTTACATTATTTACTGTTTAGTTTGCGATAGTTTAAATATTATATTGTATAGTTGTTAAGGATAATGTATCAGCGATCTTGCTTATGATGACCCAATAGTTTTGTATTTATCGGAAAAATGATATATTTGATAAACTATATAACAAAATAATGTGGGAAAACTTTTTTCTTAACATTCAACCTTCGAAAAGCAATCTCACATTTTCACTTTTATAAAATTACTTTTATCTTGCTCTTTCTTATAAGAAAGAATGGTTTCTGTACTGTTCCTCTTTTACCTAATAATTATATTTTATTTCTGTCGAAATGTTTCCAATAAATAATGATTTTTTCTCGGTTATTAAGCGTGTTTTAGATTTTGAATTTTCCATCAAATAACATCATTCTTGGCTATGTCAATAATGGCGAATGCGCTTGTGCATTCTTGGGTTCCTTCAAGCAGCGCTGCCACGTGAGAGGTAAGGGAATTAAAGATGGGACTTCAAAATGTAGCTATTCACCACTAGCCAAAAAGTTCGGGGAGTTGCCAGACTGCGTTATGTATACGACAGTGGTCATCGTAAGAACTACATACATGATTATCATTAATGCGAGCGTAAATAAATAAGATGAGCATAAAAATCATGAAAGCTACATTAAAAAAATGAGATGGTTATATGAGTTACATATAATATGTATAATAGGGAACAGAAAAGGTGATTATCTTGGAATGGATTATGCAGAGGAATGCAAATTTGATTGGTTATTTCTGATGGACCCAACGTAATCATAAAGATAAGCACGCGTATTGGTAATTTGAAGTATCATACTGGGATAGAGATGAGTATTTCCCGTTATCCGTGTACTGTCCCGCATACATTTTTCCAACTTTAGAGAATTTTAGTGAAGTATTAAGGCCAATAGTAAGGAAGAGGAAATATATTAAAGCGCGTACGCAACAAAAATGATAGGAAAGGTAGGAAATCCCTATAACCAGTGTCGTTGTTGATTTCCTTACCGACTATATTTTACTGAGTGCGAAAGTGAGCCACGGTCATATAAATAGGCCCGAACACTCCTCTACCGAAAGCATTGACGAAATCGTCCTTCTTTTGAGTCAACAAAAATCAAGGTGGAGGACAAGAAAAGCTCTCATTATACTGCGTGACAGATATGTACACATATTCATAGGTATTATGAATGTCTCAGACAGAGACAGTGACACTTTTCATTTCTGTTTATCTCACAGAACGAGACCTTTTCTTCTTCTCCATCTTGACTTTTTTTACTCAAAAGACGGGCGGTTTTCCCTAGCAAGTGTCCAGACTTGTCTATATGACCGTGAGGTGAACATAGTGAAAACCAGGTTATAGGGAATCTTTTGTTGCGTTTTGTTCGATCCATCGAAGGTCCCTTTCCCACTTAAGGGCCTTACTTGCAATATAGGAGGAGTAGGGAGACACACCAATCCAGGCCCGTTTACTTTATTCCCCTACCTGTAACTTCTACAATTCCATTTTCAAACGGATCATTTCTCCACATTCTGCCTCGTGATTCCGTTGTTGGTTTAGATCGCGCACTTGTTTTCTCAACGAATTTTTGTTGGAACGTCTTTTTATTCACAATCTACATTTTGGCAAGTTTAAACATCACAAATCAGGATAGGAAACGGATTTGCTTGCTGGCCTTGGATGGGTTTGAATTCAGTCCACGTTTTTTAATTTTATTCGTGACTAGATCCACACTCATCCAGGGAAATCGAGCTGATGTTCAGAGACGATCCTCAAGATTGAACCTGTTTGTTGGACTTACAGAAAGTACTTTTCAGTTTTTTTTCCAACAAATTTTGTGTCTTATCGTAAATAATTTATAGAAATGAAGAAAGTAAAGAAAAGAAAAGAAAAGTACAGAAATAATTAATATCGTTATATTTGATGAACAAATATACTTTTATATCATCGTAAGTAACATATTTAAAAAAAATGAAATTCTTTCTCTCTATCTATCTTATTTCATATCGTTTCATGTAAAAACAAATCTTTTGTATGCTATATGATCTTGTCTTAAAATTATTCTAGTATACAGCTCTTGTGTAGAAGTAAGGAATATACGAAAGATACTTAAATTTCAAACCAGTGACTATAGGATTTGTTTCAGTTTCTTTGTGTATGAACACCTGCAGTATTTCCCCTCCAACGATCTCCCTCTTTTCATTGGCAGTAATAATCCTGCTGCCCTTAACCCTCCCCTCCTGTTCTATCTGTCTCTGTTTATCCACTTTTCCTTCTCATATTTCATTTGTCCTTACTATATAACGGTAAGAACTTGTCTTTACCCTCTTTCTTTTGCGTCCAGATTATTTTTACTTTTGGATATATGTAAAATTCGAGAATGGGATCAATGTACCATAATTTTATAATTCATTGCTTTTTATACAATACAATATATATATATATATATATATAATATCTCATTCCTACTTTCTTTTTTCTATTTTCTTTTATCAAAATAGTTTGTACATATTTAAAAATAAAACAATGTTGAATACGAAGTAGTTGTAAACATATCATTCTTTCATTGTATATATACTTCGTAAAATGTTATATTTACAATTGCTTGACGTATATAAGGGACCGGATATCTGCATTGAATCAATGAATACTTGTTTTCTCTGCTCTACATGTATAATATAAATCGTATTCAAATTATAATAAATTGTTTAAGAATAAATAATATGAATTAACAATGTGCGTCTTTACACACGTGAACGTGTTATTTATATTTCAATTGCTATATTATGAAAAAAATGATTTTTATCCTAAGGAAAGATAAAAAAACGTATATACGAGATAAATAGCTTTTGAAATTTTGATGAATTTTTTATAAACACACGATTATGTTACTTGGTAATTTTATGTCGTAAATAAGTTCAAATTACGATATTGTGTGTCTCATGTAAATGAAGTTTTTTCCTCTTTACAATGTCCATAATGTATATCACGTATTTCGAGATTCTAGACTTAATTGTGCTATACAAGTATTCTCATCTTGATTTTCCTCTTCATAACATATATCAGGGTTTGAACGCATTTGCTCTATCGCTTGTTTAATCTGAATTTGTAATTGCCTGGCAACTTTGCGTACTGCCATATAGTTTTGTTTTATTTGTTTTATACATGACGGTAAACTTTTCCATGGAGCAACATTTGTATGGCCAAGATAAAGTTCCCTCCACAACTGAATACTAATAGGTGCAACGCTGGGCCAAATGACTCCTGAATTCGGTTCATACAAAGGATTCAACCATTTCTCCAATATTTCTGGTTGATTTATATAAGACCATAAACTACACGTTCGTTCAGATAATCGAAGTCTAACTCTCTCTGCTTCTGAATCACCTGAAGCCAATATATATACGAATATTTTAAATATGGAAATTAAGTATTAGAATGAATATATTATATGAATATATAATAGTATTATGTGTAAATACCTAAAAATGTGCCATAATTAGAGTAATATGCATGATTGTACAACTCAATCAATAATTCTACTGTATATTCAAAGCTAAATTGAAATTGATAATGGAGTTGGTAAAGACAGTCGAGGAAAAGAAGAAAAGTCGGAGCATGCGTTGGATTTTGCGAATTTGATGGATGGTATGGTCCATGACGTGTACGGCTAAAAAATTGATGACCAGCTTGTATCCATTCACGTTCGATTAAAGCTTGAAGGCCACGTACTGTTCTACAATCAGGATTTAATATCGTTTGTGCTAAGCTGGTTACCACTAAAGTAGAATCTCTGCCAGCACTACCTGTTCAAAACGCAGCAAGTATCCTTAGTAATATTATAATTAATATAATCGTATTTGCTTAATTATTTTATAGATTATATACCATGAACTAATACAGCTGCAACTTCTTGATGAAGACATTGAGCAGTTACACAAGCAGCGTTTAAAGCGCTTTGTACAGCGGATAACCATCCACCGTTATCAAGTCTTGAGATCCACTGGGAAGTAGAACACGTTATATCATTACAAGCTTCTATCAATTTAAAAAAACTATCTGCTAAATCATGGGGTCGCGGAACCGCTTTGTGTACTTTCCGCCATTGCGGATAAGCAGCATCCATTTCTGTACCACCACCCTTAGCTCTGGAACTTTGAGCTTGGCTAATGGACCTTGTATCTATTATATAACTATTGACAAATTTTATATTAGTAACATTGGTTAGATCGAAAAAGTATTACTTTGTTATTAGTACGAGACACTGCTATTGATATTAAATATCAAATCATAGTTAAACACTTCTAAGATTGGCTAAAATATAAGCTTTAAAGAATGTGGTATTTACCCACGTCTTCCTGGCCCTAACACAGCATTTAACAATCTTTCATCTTCTTTACATCTTTTACCATTAGTGCCACACATCGGTTGACTACTTCTTAACAAGATACTCTGTAACGTTGGTTGATCAATCCTGTATATATATCTAATTTATTGCATTGTACTTGCTGCACAATATGATATTACATACCCCTCCTTCGTGTCTGTAACATAAAACTGGAAATCGTCCACCATCTCTAAAATTGGCAGATGATATTATAATCTTATCTTCTACGTGACATGGTACTATAACAGCAGAAGGATAAGAATTGCAAACTTTGTAGTCTTTATTTAAATAACTAATACGCCATTCATCCGCGTAAGCAGTTAACAATCTGGACCATTCTGATACTGGAGCAAATGCAGTCCACCCATCTTCTATTTGTTTTATAGTACTGTTAGTAACTTGGGGTCTATTAAAAAAGGGATACTGTAAAGTTTGCTCTGTAGTAAAGAAAGAAATAGGAATTAACATAAAATATGGAAAAAATATACTTTTACAAAGATGAAAATAACATTAAGTATTTCACCTTGCGACATTAACATCTCTATAGATAGCGCAACATTTGTTAAGTCATCTGTTGAATTAATATCTAACTGAAGAATGTGAAAATCTTTACATTTTAATATAATGGTACCACCTGGACTTTGGGTATTCAATTTTTTCTCTATAAGATCAATATTTCGATATAATAGCTGAAAAACATTGAAAGAAGATAGAACATAAATGGACTAAACTAGCATTACAAATAATCATAATGATAAAATAATTTTCACATTAGATCGTACCCAGAGCTCTTGTCCATTGCCTTGTCGCGAAGACCAAAGAAGATGGTGACTACTAATACATAGTCTTCCATCTATACTTTTGTAATTGCCATCACTTTTATCTACCAACGCAACGTTATCAAGTTTTGGAATTAATATTAGGTCGCCAAGTTCCATTATACGTTTCGATCGAACGTTGTTGATATTTAATTATAGACAGAAATACATATAATTTGTTTCTCAAGCTCTACATAACCTAACACTGTTATCTATATAATCATCACTGAACAAATTTTATTTAGTTACTTGGAATAATTGCAAATGTAGATTTATGGATAGATTTATGAAGAAATATTTGTTAAACCTTCATACTCTTCAATCTCTGTGAAATATGCTTATATCTTGTGTACTAGTATTTAAATGTATGTTGGAAAAATGTATTGTTAACCACTGCACTTCTGTTTACGTTTCTTATATTTTATGCTATTTATTAGTAAATTTGTCTTCCCTTAACAGTTGTTACTTATTATGTTATGTATAGTTTACATAATGTGGCTCCCCGCAGCGTTAATTTTAAGAACGTCATGGTTATGTAGGTAGCCTTAGCCTTTTCTCTCGTAGTACGGATTCTGTCGCGGTAAATACGAATATCGTACAGCAATGTAGTCAAAGGAACGAACAAAGGAATTGTGATAATAAATTTATTATATGTAATAATTATTAATTATCATTGATAGGTACTAATAATTCTTGTCGTTAGAGGCAATATTGATAAAAGAAACATTGGTAAGACGTGAAACTCTCGTTTTAAGGGGGTATCTTGAAACCTGCTTTTAGTCAATGACCGTGTTGTTCGTGTATTCGTGTATTCGCTGCGGTCAAGTTTATCCGGTTTTTGAATTACAAAAAGGTAAACGAAGATTCGTCATCGATAAAATCATTTTCTGTACTAATATGCGTCGATTTGCTGCTATCTTTTCCTTTTTTATTTTTTCTTTTGCTAATAGCACTTAAGTTTGTCCGAGACTTATGCGTGTTTTTTATGTGTTCAAGAAGTAGTATTTACATTTCCTAATAACAGCCGTTGCTATAGTAGAAGTCGATCTTAACGTCATCCACTGTAAAATCATACCAAACTCGTACAGTCATCTGGTGGCGATTTCGCGTGAACACAATGGCGAAGGGTAGAGAATCCCCACTCTCAGTTCTTTGGCAGTCACCAAAGCGCGGGCTAAGGTTCAAGTTGCATTTTAGATGCGAACGAACGCACATCGTTTTCGGTTAGTGGTCATGAACTAAGTTTCGTGAAACTCATCTACTTTTGCGAAGAGGGACAGGGTCGAGTGGTGCAGGTTGTGATATCTCGTTGTGGACTCTACGATCGAGAATTCGGTAAGTTTCAATGTTGACATTTCTCCGTTTGTTCAACCATGTTCCTTAACCACGAGAAAATGTTGACATTACCAGTGCACCGACTCTCGTTGCGAGTCAACGTTCTCTCCCTTCGGTGATTTGACGCATTGTCGTATGATGACGTTTCGTCACCGTGTTTCCTGTGGCATTTACCGAGCGAAATTGCCGTACTTTCGTTTAATACGTAACCACGTTAAATCGCACGTGGAGTTGAAATACGGAGGCGAACCGCATCCGGCGTTGTATGATTGGCCCGAAGCGGTCAAATCATATGTAATTCGAATTAATGTCAACTTTCCTGCGTCAACGGAAGTCGTCGAATGTACTTGATCACCGCGACACGTTTACGTCTCCTACATGTGACAGTCGATGTGTGCTCGTTAACGATAAACATCTTATTCCACGTACACATTTTGTAAATTCCCCTAGATCGGTACTTGGTGAATATCGGAGAAAGTTTTTAAAAAATTAAATAATTTTCGATATTAACACATTGTTAGCGGCATACATAACACGCGTTCGTATACGCGTACAAATACAGGTTTGAATACGTTTTTTCCATCGTTTCGCCCTGTCAATAACCTGCTACATACTGTTAAATAAGAATCTCGAGCGAAAGACACGAATTTGTCGCGACATCATTCGAAGGCTCATTGGCGAATCCGTGCGTGTTTTATAATCGACTGGAACGTTCTGTATTCCGAATAGGTTATCGGCGTATAAATTCATAAATCGTGGCGCGCGCGTGGTTGTTGGTAGCCGTGGATCGTCGAATCGCGAAAGTCACGTAGTCGTCGTTAGCTCGTCGCCTACGCGTACGCGCGGTTCGCTTGTTAAAAAGGATTAATCCGAACGATTACGTTATCAAACGATCGGGGTGTGAAAGGTATTACGACAGCGCGGTAACATCGCGGAGAAGTTCTCGGGGCGTAGCGGTGGCTTTATCCGCGTCGCTGTCGTCTCTCGCCTCGGCCAAATTGTTTTAGTGGCGAAAAGTTGGACGGAACTTTAAGAGGGCGCGTGTTAACTGCCGGCGAAGAAGGTGGCGCGGGAAGACACTGCCATATTAATGTCGCGCGACGAACAACTTTTCGGGAGTAATACCCGACCGAGAGAAAGATGCAAAAATGAAAACAAAATATTATTCGATCTAGCGGAAACTTCTTTTTGATTTCAACTCTTTGCGTTCTGAAAATTTTTATGGTCGGGTTAGCAATTCCAGTACGCTTTTACAGTAAAACTTTATCGAACCGAAGAGTCCTGTTTCGAAAAGAAAAATATTCCTACACCCGTTTAATAGCATTCTCTACATTTCTATCTTTTATAGACGGAGGCAAGATGGAAAGCAATTTTAAAGAAGTAATTTAAGAAGCTAATTATCGTTTCATTGCTTACGTTCTGTATGCTACACGATTCATAAGATTTAAATACCGCGTATGACAAGTACTGTTTTCAAGTAGAATACCAAATGCACGAATTGAGTGCCGTTTTTCAACAAGTTAACGTAGAACGGAAATTTGGTTTCTTTATAATTTTTAATTTGTAATTCTATGATAGTAGAAGCATTTGGTTAGAAAATGGCTCGGTCAAGTGGTTAGTACATCGAATTATAACCTCTAGCTACTAATAACTCCATGTTTGGAAATTTCGTGAATCGGCAAGCGGACGCAATTTCCTCGTAAATCTAATATTTTATTTCCTGATTTTTACATTGTATTTCGAAATATCGAACACGCGGTTCGCCAATGCATGTGCGCGTTCGCATGTATGCTCGCGAGGAATCTGAAATGCTATTCGACCGGCATAATCCGCCCAAGCATCGCCACTAAATTACCATTCGAATTGATTCGCGTTTCGACGGCATAGCGGCGGCATTACCGCACCGACGCCGCGATTTATTTGGAAATCGTAACAATGCCGTTTTCATTGAACGCTACCCAGTAGCAGCGTAAGGTCCGCTGCTATTGTCAAAATGCGGCAGAGGGCGAGTTCTATGCGTCTAATGTTGACCAATGAATTCTGTTCCGTTGCGTTATTAACTGATATCACGATCGCGCGTGTCTCTTCCACCTATGTACGCTCGATTTAGAGTACCAGCGGGAATTTGAATGTGAAAGAACTTTTGCGTATTCATCGGAAATGTACGATACGATAGAACGTGGTTTACACGAACAAATTAATGCTCAGCTCCAGATACCGCGATCTTATACATCTATGTATCTCTATTATCATTCGAAGTATAATTTCAACTATACGAACGTATTTTATGACGAACGCAGGATGTTGATAGAAGCGATTTAAATTACAAAAAGCAAATTACTGGCTTGGCAACTAAGTGATTGATGGTATTCCCAAGGTTCTAGACATCGAGCTAACGAGGAAAATATCGTTTGAATTTTATTTTTAATTCCGAATAATCGTATTTCTGTTTATCGCTATTGCAACTAAAAAGATAATTGATTCAACTATTGCTAATTAAGCATTAATTTATCTTTTACACTAACGACTCTGGTAAGAAACAATTCATAAAATAATCACTGTTTCGGATAAAATAATTACAAACGCTTCCGTGACTCACCGTACGTACATATTTACGAGTTACGAATTTACAATTTCCCTCGGACGTGTAATTTAAACTAACCTAACCGTATAATTTCGAAATATCCGACTACCCTTAAACATAAATTATTCCGTAGAGGAGGGTAGATACGTTGTTGCTTTTCTCACGGACGTTCGAGGGTTAAAGACTCGTTCGCCACGCGATTATGAACGTTGGAACAGCATTGGTCGCGGCTTCATGTAAATCGCGCGGATTCCTGACAATTCAATTATACGCGTTCTCGAGCGTGGATCGGCGTGTGCCCTCTTTTCCCTCTCGTTCCTCGTTCGCTCCCTTTCGCCAAGCCGAGCGCCTGCATTTGAAAATGGCGCGCCGCTAATCTCGTAATGCTCGCGTGAGCGTGCCTGCACGACAACTGGCCGGAAAGCTCGATACGATAAAAAGCGCGACAATGAAATCGGTACCAGCTGATCCGTACCCTGATTTCCACTTTCGTTGCAATCGTGTTTTCTTGTACCTTTTTTCAAGTTTCACGCACTAACCGTGAAACTATAATGCTTAATCGTGCACGAGTCGTGCGACTCGTGTGCTCGTTTACAGTTGGGAATTGCTGTTCCAATTGTACAGGCTGTTTCAGAACGAAAAGTAGTAGTTTAGTCGTTTTTCTTAACTTTGATTACTTTATTACTCTACAAAAAGTTTTATTTTATTCTAAAGTAAGATATCAATCGAGGAAGCACGAGAAGCTAATGTACTTGCTGCTAATGTACCAATAAACCGTAGTTAGTATAATTTCAATTTTATTATAATTTCATGATCGATTTAAAACCGACATACCGCAGTCATATCGATGATAATTATTTGCACTTTGAAAAATCGAGAGGAAAGCTCTTGCTAAAAGCTCTTGCTAAAATAACAAAATTCTAGATCGTTACATTTCTTAAGTTCCTTCCTTCCTAACTTTCACGGAATACATACGTTTGATTCCAGGAATCTGACAGATTCCAAGCTTCTGACCGGTAGTGTACATCTCTGTGTATCCAATATCTTTTTCTCAATTTCCGCAGTAGAGCACAGTGCGGCATTCGAACGAGGATTCCAGACAAAAAGCAAAAATTGTTGCCCACGTTCGCGCGTTTGCAGGCCACGTTCGCACGTTCACAGACCAGGTTCGCAGGCAGCGATCGTACGTTTGCAGGTAACGTTCTCACGTTTCACGGTGCGGCATTTGAATAAGGATTTGGGGCAGAGCTAAAAAATGTACGTAATGTGCAGTTTTCCTGAAACTTGGTATTAGGGGATTCGACGTGAGTAAAAGTCTGTTTATCGACTCTTTGTCAGGATTTTTCTTGCTCTCTGACTCCGTTTAAATATGTTATAATATATCTCGAATACTTATTTCTTCGTTCTAACCGCACACGGTGATATTTCAGTAAATAGCGCCGATGTTGGGAACGATCGTTTCGTTTTTTCGTAAGTGACACGCAGAAATCGTTCATCCTTCCTTTCATCTCGTCAGACATTGCGCCGACATCTGGTAAAGAACGGAGCTTTTGCGTAATTTTGACAACTTTCTCGGAACAAGTGCGATGAGGAACCCACTCTTGAGCCAAATCGCGCTTAGTTTGTAACAGAAAAAGATTACGTAGCAACGTAATACAATACCTTCTTGACACCGAGCAATCTTTTAAATTGAAATTCTACATATTTTTCTTCAAATTCTCCATATTTGATATTTAAGGCGTAACAAATGCTACTTAACAAGAATCAACAGAAGTGTAAGAACAGGAACGTGTAACCAGCGAGCTAATTTTCAAGTAATTATTGACTTTGGGATACAAACGATTTTTATTAATCCTCTGTGGATTTTTGGACGAATTATCGTTGACGTTCGTTACTTATTACTTACTTACGGATTAACGTAATTATCATGGAATAATACGATGAAAATCGAGCAACGATTATTTCGATTTCTGTCCACTGCATGCCGCACTGCGCGTTTATTTCGTTATAAAATTGTTTCTCTCTGTTCCTGTCGAATAGAATCAGCATCCTTTGCGCCATAGTCTCGTAATGGGAAAAACGAACGACGACCGGGAACTGTGAATCAGCAAGAGAGAAAAAGAAGGGAAAACGTGGAACGAGTGGATTTTCGGCATGACACAGTCTCGAGCCTCGCATTTTCGCAGCCTAACAAGATTTCAACGGCCACTTTAGGGTGTCGCGAAAATCCTTTCAGTGGGCTCGAAACGGCGTATTGTTAGCCGTTGTCTTTCGTTTCGCATCTCTGGTCCCGCGCCTCGCGGAACACGGATTCGATTTGTTCCCCTCTATTTCCTTCCTTCGTTCGTTCTCCCTTCGCCTTTTCTCTTTTTTTTTCCTCTTTTTTCTACCTCTACAGTTCTCTAAATTTTATAGGATCAGGACTGATCCGGTGATCGAATTTAGCCCCGTGCTCTCTTGACTGAATTTAGGGGTAGTTTCTTCCGAGGATCTGAACGTGAATGGCCTGCGAATCTTTCTCTTACAGAATCGTTTTTGTTTCCAGAGTATTTAACGCGTCGAGTAAAACTCGCGATAATCTTTTCGTCTCATTTTCAGTTTCCGAGGGTCTTGCGACGGTTTTCTCAGGGAATCGTTTGCGAGAGGAAACTGTTATGTTATAAAAATTCAAGCGTTCTGATCTATCGTATAAACATCTTGGCGCGTTTTTCTTTCTTTTGCTATTACAAATGCCGCATAATATACGCGATGGTCGTTTTTCAATCCTGCAATTTAAAGATCCGATTCATTTTGTAAATTCCATTAAGTACATATATATATATATATGCACATGTATACGATTGATTCTGAACACTTTTAAAATTCCTCCGCTATTCAACACGTCGTATGAAACGGCTCTCTTTAATCCTGGCCAGCAGGATATAATGGAAATCGATCGGATGGATACGGAATCGTCGTCTCGTTAATAAACGAAAAGCAAGAAGATTTATCGTGTCGGGTATTTGAATATACATGGACGGCAGATTACGATCCGCTGGCCCCGTGAAAGCCCGAAAGTCTTAGCCGACCCCTTTTCATATCAACCCCTAACTTTGAAAACGATTCGTAAGTCCCTTTGAAATTGTCGAAGCATGATCGTGCACGTTTATTTGTGGGCAAACGGTCCTCGCCTCTTTCGCCAGGAACACGTAGAGTCGATATTTCTCGTCGATTTTCACGTGTCGCCGCAAAGGTAAATCACTTTCGGACATCGATTAAAACGTCAATCGCGAATATGTTAAATTTAAACGAAGTATCAACGTGAAAGTTTACTTGAACAAACAAGCATTTCGTTTAACGTGTTCCACGTAACGTCGATGTGTCCGTGTTAGTCGAGGGAAGTAAAGCTTTCATCGAGCGGAGAGACGTTCTTTGCCGTATCGTTGGCAAATACAACGTCAAAGGTGAGGAATTTTTTCTCCGATTAAAAAGTTACGTTGCTACTAACGCGGCTCGTTTACGAGAATTTCAAGTTTTGGCAAAACTATTTGGTAAAAATATACCAATGTACCGGTAAAGTTTAACATATCGTAATGTTACAGAACAAAATGTCATTTATTTCACGATATTCTATACTTTCTGTACGATTTTCTACGACGAAACACGTAGATATATCCATACGTTGAAGTTTTAACGTTTCTCGCTAGATCGTAATAACGAAATAAAAATTCAACTGTGTGAAAAATTCTCTCCGGAAATGAGCGTTTTATTTCTATTAAAAGCACATTGATTAACTTCTATGTATTCCGCGGATCTTCGTTCGAATTATACGGCGAGAAAGACTGGAAAAGTGGAGACAAAAGGATAGACTTTCGGTTCCAATTACTCCACGAAACAGTTGGATGAAAGGGATCGAGGAAGCGGAAAACGTCGACCAACTTTTTACCATAATCACAGAGCCACGCAGTAGTACGTATACGTAGGCGATGAAGCGCGATCAAATAAACCGTTTCCATCCGTGGACCTGTTTGTTACGTAGAAACTTTGTTAAAAATTGCCATCGGCCGCCTACCCCCATCGGTTGCCGTTTATTTCCATCTGCAACGCTGTTTTTGTCCACTTTTGCTTTCGAATGTCAACGCCGCCGTGATATTGTACCGTGCGTGGACCCAGTGCACTCTCAGTCTGCACTCGTTCCAAACCGATGTATGGAAGCTCGCGGAACACGTGAAAACAGCCCGCCAACCCTTTTTAGTTACGAGCCGCACCAGGTTCGCGGCAGTAAGTTGCGGATTATTTGTTCCAATTTCTCTCTCTCTCTCTCTCGCTCTCTTCCTTACGCTGCCTGTCTCTGTTTTTCGAGCGTAACGTGTGTATATAACGCGCGGTTGCGACATGCAGGGCTCGCGAGTATTGCTCTCGCGTAAATGACGCCTGAATTTTTTCCCTCTGACGCGATATATTCAATTTACCGAGTTTCTTTGACACAAATCGCGTCGCATCGTTTGTTTCACCGACCGATTTCGCCATGTCGCTCGCGTGCTTTTTCTCTCGGTGCGCTTTGAATACGCTGGATAGTGCGCGAAATTAGGCTGAAGTTGGCTGCATAGAAGCGTAAACAGGTATTTTGCTTTGGTTTGCGATCGTTGAGGTATCTTCGTTGAGGTTGTTCGGGCAATTTTGGCTGAATATTTCCGGTACGCGTAAGGTAATTTCGCGAGAGACGGAGTTCGACTGTAGAAGCATTAACACCATTGATATCAAATTTAAACGAGATTTGTATAAATAAAAGATCGCGGGTTTTGATCATGGTTGAACGTTATCGGAATTTATCTTACTGGAATGATGCATCTTCTCGTGTAGAAAATCATTGATCTTGTCAGGGATTGAAGTTTCACGATTATCGTTCACAGTTTACAGAGGTATAACAGAAAATTCATAATGCGAAATGTAAAAACATAAAGTAACGCAGAGGAGATGGCAACTGTGATTTTAACTGTTGTTAATTTTGGGATATGTTTTTGTCGAAAACGTTGCGGATAATTGACACGGTGTTTCATTATTCGACCAAGTGGATATTTTCTCATTGTTCCGTTTAACGTTACAACGAATATCTACAAAGCGAACACTCCAATGATTTTAATTCCTCTCGCTTTTGTATCGATAACGGTGTAAATTCTACGGTTTCCTGTTTCGGCCGTATCGATGTTCATAATAAATCGACGGTTCGCTGTGAATTCGAAACACGCAGCTCTTCTCCCGTTCTATCTTTCGTTGTTTCTCTATTGTTCCATCGCCGATGAATTCAAATAAAATGGGAACAAAATTGTCAATGCAAATGTTCAACGCGGCATAACGAATCGGTTCAGTTTTCGTCTTGTGAATCGCGTTTCTTTCGTCAGCGTTCAGGTGAAATCACCCGGCAGAATGGACGCGACAAAATGGACAGGCCGTGGACTCGATTTCGGCGAGCACGCGCCATCAAAACCATTGAACCGACTGCATCCGCCAACGGAACACGTTGTGCACGCTTGTTGTTTTCATGACTGACGGATGCAACGGTGAATTAATCCCATGGCAAAGTGCCGGCTGCTATACAACGGAATAATCGCCATCGACGAATAACTTGGAGCAGTTTAACGCTTGTCGATCGTTGAATTTTCCAAATCGAAGCTATTCGTAGACGGACGTTTAATACGAACGGGTTCTCCGCGAACGACGTTCGATCAGATCAAACACAGTTTGTCCGTATTACGCGATTTTTATACCATATAAATTACACGTAACCGTCTAACTATATAAAACTATATTTGAAAAGTAACTGGTTTATTTTACGAACGAGAAGCGAGATAACCTTCGTTATGATTTTTATTACGTTCGATCGGAGATTTATTTGCTTAACTTTATTAAAGTTTTCTGTTTCGTATCGACCGTTTCGTCTGTCGTGCGATCTTTAGGCCACAGTGTTTGTATAAAAATTTCATTTACGAGAAGCTTCTTCTGACACGTGATTTCAAGCTATGTTCGAATAAAAATTCGTTCACGAACGAATCGTTTTTCGTGTATTACGTTTTTAATATACGTAAACGTAGATACGGGCGATCGTAATTTAATTTACGTGTTTGTAACTGTGTTGGAAAGTGTGAAAAAGCAATTACATAGATATTAATTTTTTTATCAATTTCTTTTTAGAGTAATTGACTTGTTTTATCGGAGTTTCCCCGTCCGGAGGAAAAAAGTAAATAATTTCGCAACATCCATTCAGAACCTCTCATCTTTCTATTTTAGTTTTAGCTTTATTCGCATTTTAAACAGGATCCTACGTAGGTGTAGTACTATAAATTATAAAAATATGAAATCAAGACAATGAAAGAATCGTCAATTAAATCACCGATCGAATATCTATCGTTTTTTAGATTAACTTTCATAAAAGTTTCACCTATTAATTAAAAAGAAATGCATAAAATCGAGTAGATTATGTTCGATCAATTGTCAGTGAACGTGCTTATTGCTTTTTAATTTGATGAACGCGAAACTTGATTCGCGACTTTATCGAGTTACACGGACACGAACAGCTTCAGGCTAATGGAATATCGCTATCTGATCTTCGTTATCAGCGAAATTAGTATTTTGCGTAGCAATAATTTGATCTGACGCGATGGCCGTGACGAAGCACCCGCGTAGATCGTTTGCTGATTATTTTCTACGGATTTTATGTTCGTGGATAGCCTGTGAAATTGACGGCTGTCCACGCACAACGCGTTTATATCGAAATATGTTGCATAATGAATAAATTATAGATCACTGCGTGGAAACTTGCTCTCCTTGACCAACACCCACATCAACGACCAAGTCGCTTCTTCTTTCTTATTATTTCATTCTTTCCTTGTCCCTAAGTTGCTATGTAAATTATCAGCTAATCGCTTTGTTGAGAATTGTGGATCTTAATTAATTAATCGGCTTTTTGTCGCCGACAATCTTTCTCATTATTTGTGCAGTAATTTGTTATTTAGTACTAAGATACCTTGCTCAGTTGCGTCAGTTGCGTTACTTTGTAAGCTCCCACAGTTTTATATCAATTTACCGTTCGCGATGAACAAAAAGAATGGCATTGGACAGTCTAAACCGAAACGGAGCCAGCGTCAGGCAGAATTTGCGCTTGAGATTTCGGTCGGACGTGCGTATGTTGTTGAATCGCTAGCGGTCGGTAAAGTGTTCATCAATCGTACGGTGTATCTGTTGGGGATTTGGAGTGGCCATCAGTTCATGACTTGGACAACACATCTCCCTTTTTGAGGAAGTCTGAATTGCCTACCTCCTCAAGCTGTAAACCTTACGATGCGGACCTCATTAAGAGGCTAAAAAAGCATCCTGAGTGTTCGTGGGTCTGGTCAAAGGTAAACAGCTGGCAATACCAGAAGATACGCGCCTACGAGAATGCACAACCCTTAACGCTCCGACTTTTAATTGTAAATATCGACCAGCAACTCCAACTTGTTCTCATCATACTTGAACTTGCAAGTTTTTAAGCGTCAGATTTGAAACGCTACGATGACGTGTAAATAATAATGTTAAAGTCATTTGAAACGATCCTTATTCATCTCAGAAGTAATATAATTTTGATTACAATATTTATGACGCCAATGTCGGTGATGCTTGGACATTTGAAGCGTTTAAGGGTTAAATCATGGAAAACCTGGAGACGGAAAGTCAGTACATAAGGACCAGACGAAGCTTCTGGCAGCAGTACCAACAACGTATTACCATAGTCTTCATCAGAGCGTCGTACTGTTCGTGTTATACTACACCGTATTGAGTATCAACAAGATGGTACAACCGTTGTGATGAGAACGTCAAACTCTTCGTGTATACCGAGAGTGCAAATAAATTACCAAATTAATACTCGATGTGTTTAATTTACCTCCACCTTGAGCGTCAATCACGTTCAAGGTTCGCGATATCAATCGATCGGTTGAACCTGACCGATCGTCATTTAGTTGAGAATCTCATCGAACAGCAATAGTATCCCTTCGAAGTATCTGGAACCACGTGCTTCGTTTTAGACATTCCGATACTCGTCTCTTATCTTCCGTATGTGTCGTTCGCACCAAACTACCGAAACGATTCTGGAGCAAACGAAAAAGAAAAAAAATGAAAGCTACCGGAAATCTTCTAGAAAACGCGTCGAATTTCACGAACGACGACACTCTTCTTTGCCTTAACGCTCTTCCCAATTGCTCGATATCTGTTGGAATTCGCGCCAGAATGCGGATGAACTCGCGAGTCAAATACTCGGAGAGTAGGTCGGGCAACGTCGATGAAATATCGTCGACTGCCTTGCAGAAAAAGCTTCCGTAACGGTTACGTATTATCTGTGCGCGAGTATCGCCGCAACAAGTACAAAAGCTTGGCGAAGGAAAAACGAAGGAAGAAAAGGAGAGAGAAAAAGGGAGGAAAAGTGGAAGCCGCGATTAAACTTGGAAGCTGGACTTGGGGAATGCCTTTTTCTCTCTTTCTCTATTACGCAGTAACTTTGACGTCTCCTAATCCCTTTAAAACGGCAGGGTACGCTCGTACAATGAAGCGTTTAATGAACGTTTAAATATACACGGGCGAAGCGAGTCGCGGTGATTAGCATCGAGAACGAATTCACCGTCTTAATTAGGTCTGTGCTGTCGCCGGTGTCGTTCTCATTGTCGTGGGATCTCGCGGAGAAAGAACGAGGCGTAAAAAGCAGCTGGACACGTCGTTTTTCTCCGTTGCGCTTCTCTCTTCCTCTTCTCTTTTTTCTCTCCCAAACTCCCGTTTTATTCTTCTTACCCGTTTTTACTTCGGCTTCCATCCTTCCCTCAGGAGTCAGTCGGTGTTTCCATCTTCTTTTTCCTAGCCATCCTCCAACCTAAAGCTCGTTTCCTTTTTCGCCTCCGGGAGCACCGAGTTTCGTCACGGTTAGATCGCGTTTGTATCAATCAACCGGCGACGTGAAAAATGATTTCGACGCTGGCACACGCGACGCTTTTAAACGGTGATTCATAGGATGGTGTTGTGGAAGAATGCGCGGTCGGAGAAAGGGAAACGCGTCCCTTAAAAGCCTGGAAAACGAACGAACGGCCATTGGTATCGCACCAGTCGATACAACCATGTTCGATACCTTCGTTTTGTACTTGTCGAGGAAATGTGACACGATTTTTAAACTGTGCAACGCGAAAGACCTACGTTGCTTGTTTCGTTGGATGTACGCGTTACAGCGAACGTGTTGATTTTACTTGTTACGGTCGTGTACGATGATTTCACGAGTAAACGTATTCGAAGGCAATTAGATTCAAGGTTCTATCTCTCAAGGAGAGTAAAAGTCTGTTCGATTTACGATTTCTCGTTTTTTAATCCAGTTGTCCGATACTTTTCACGAAAGTTTCCGCGTCTCGGATTATCTACTCGTCGATGGGTCAGCATATTCCAGTTTTCTGAGGAGGCAAGTTTCCTCGCACGATCTCAAAATTGCTTGTGAAACGTTGATTTCGAGTTCGCTCGAGATTGCGTAAATAACTAGCGACGACGAAGCTGCAAACTTTCCCACTTTGCGTTCTTGTTATAAGGCGGCTTCGCCAATTCTGTATATTTCCTTTTTCTCGCAAGTAAATCGTACTGTACCGAAAATATTCCATTGAAAGATATCCGAAGGAATATCGCATGGATACGTTGAAAACAGTAATATTCGATATATACATCACGTTACAAAAAACAGTAGGTAGAGGAAGAACGAGGAGAAAAATATTAGCAACGAAGAGCAGAAGGAAAAATGATAAATGTGGTCACAGAACTGTTGTTAAAGCTCGTCATAATTACGACGTGCGATTAACTCGACAATTGGAATTTTTTTTTTTTAATTAGATTTTAACGTTGTATCAAACGTAAGCGATTGTTAGCCGTTAGTGATCCATCACGGATTTATGCAAGATTTATGCAAATTCGTATATTTGCGAGTATAACTAGAGAAATAGGATCTGCGCAACCATTCGTCTCTAAATATTACAACGAAATTAATTTTTTTTATCCTCTTTTCTTTTCTCAAATCTCACTTGCAAACTTAACGCGTTGACTGCCATGATATCCGTATTCGGGTGTCAGCAAAGTTTCCGGTAGCCGCGTCACCCGTATTAGGGTGTCGCTCGTTTGATTTTATCGATTGTCGTAGGTATTTGAAAAGATATAACCAGAGGAAACAATAAAACCATTGAATTGTTATAAAAGTAATACGAAAATGGTTTATTAAAAAAATGACTTAGAATGTAAAACTTTAAGCGGATAATGAGTTAAGAAATACATACTTGAGAAGAAAAATTTATGCGTCCTAGTACGTACGGTAGAGATAATTTGGTAAGATCGATAGGATAATTCAAAATACTCCACGCCAGTACATAGTGTTTGTGTAAAGGTTGCGTGTTTATATATAAATCAGTGGAGTAAGAGAATCCTGTTACATTAACGCGGTGCATTGGTTTCAAATTGGCGGACGATGCGTGTGCAATTCGGTACAATGTGACACGAATAATCGAATCAGGCAATCGACCTGCCCGAGAGTAAATTATGCAGACTACGCAAGGATCATGATTGACAATTTGATTCCACATTATGCACGAGAAGCACAGAGTTTCTACAATGCGCTCTTTAAGGCGGTAAATTGATCCTTTTGACGGATTCCATAGTTTCTCGCCTGTAAAACGTGATTACAACTGGAGCGTGCGTAAAAGCAATATGTGCAACATGGAGATTGAAATTGAATAAATTGCATCGAGACTCGAAATCAAATTTAACGATAGAATTGCGACCGGCAAAATAGATTCGATCCGACACGAAGAAACATAATATATTTTTCTTTTTTTAACGTAGTTTAAAGCTTTTTAAATATAGTTCAAAATCTGACGAATTTTCCGATTTCTTCTCTCTGCTTCGCCATATTTCCCAAACGTCGGTGGCAAACGTTCAAATGCGGTGAATTCCTCGATTTATAATCATCGAATTCGTCAGAATTAGTGTCTGTTAGCCCGGTTCGTACGCATTGAAAAATCAACGTTTGTGTTTAAAAGAGAACCACAGACGTATTTGACATATCCTCGACAATGTGCAATACGCTCGTTTTTCACGTCCAAAAATACAGAAGGAAAAACTCGAATGCCAAAATATTCCAACTTCGTTTATTAACATTTTTCCATATTACCAATATTTATGGAAATATCCAGTTGTCTTCTCCTATATAACTCACCCTTTGTATGGAACACGGTCGGAATAAATGTTTACAAAATACAGCAAATAGCTATTAAACTGGCAAACTATATCGACGTTCGTGCCATCTTCCTCCGATAATCTCCTTTCTATGAACGTTCCTTCGTTCAGCCGCTTCTCTCGCACGTAATTATTCAACCACGCGACAGCTGACAAAAGCTCTCTAACCACGCTTTTGAAAGTGCAAAAAAGACCTTAATATCGTGAAAGCGTGGGTACACCTGTTCCAGTGGAATTTTACGACTGGCAGGACACCGATGGAATGTAAATTCCCCTAAAGACAGACAAGATTTACGGCCGGGGATATGTAAACTGCATCGTGTCCGTACATTTACCTGTCCGCGCGAGTTTTTTCCTGTGTAAAAAGGGGCGTTTTCCGAAATTTTGTCAAAAGTATATCTTTTTGCTGGTGACTTTAGCGCCTGACCGAATTAAAGGGTCAAAAACTCGTAAAACCATGTGAAATGTTCGAAACGGGCGTCAGAATCACACGTAGGAGAATTCTGTACAAGATCGTGCACCATGGTAAAAACAGCGTGCCGTATTTATTTCCATAACTAATTCAGGAAATGCAACGGCTATTTGCCAATTACTTTCCATCACGCTCAACTGACTGTTTACATTGAAATATTTTATAAATAAAATATTTGCGAATATTAATCTCGATGTATTTAGCTTGTCGATAATTTTTTATGTTTGCTAGTATCCAATATTAATATGAATAACGAACGAACAAATTTTATCTTACCAAAGATTACAATGTATAATCGTTATCGTTGTACGAATTAAATGGAATTTTAGATACAAAACGCGTGTGATTTGGCACCAACGATATTCATTCGGCGGTTTGAATAGTTCTACTATGCGAAATATCCCGGTAGAGTATTTATTAGATTGTCAACGGGCAATGTTATCGCCGCTGTTTACACGCTAAACCGAAACATCGATTGTTAACCATCGGTTGGTGTACGAGGCTGACCCTATCCATAAATCCATGGAAATTACGGGAAACGATTTTATGCAGAGGTAGCCAGTTTAAATCGAAGCCCCTCTGCCATTCCGTATTCTCGATTTAAAAGTCTGAGGAGCACTGGAATGTGGGAAGACACGCGATCGAACCTCGGCTCGTCCAACTTCGAATCGAGGCCGCGTGTACCCTGGACATTTTCTCCGGGAACCAGGAGTTTCACGACGTTCGAGCCACTTCCGTAACTGAAATCCTTCGCGACGCTATTGGCCAACAAATTTCAAACGAATCTACACCCACTTGTGAAAGTTAGCGGACTTGCGAAAACATCAATTTTTATTTAGATACAAGATACAGCGATTTACGAAAGTATTTGAGGATCTATCATGGAAAATTTGTACGAATATATTATGAACGTTACACGCAACTTTTGATAAGTTTGTCGATACTTTAAAAAGAAACAAATCAGTTGGACTAAATACTAAACGTGTTTCAGTTTTGGTTCGAGTATTCGTTATGAATCATTGTAAATTATTCTAATCAATCGTATTTTAATTTTGAACGTGTTGTTGAACTGGTTGGTTCAACGTTTACAAGTTTTTAAGCTATCGTTACTTTTTTTATTCAGTAACAATACTAATATATTTACAAAAATACAAATATATACATAAAGCAATACATATAACTGTAGGATCTTTACTACAATTAATTTATTTACAATAAATGGATTAAACAGGCGTTGATTAAACAGGAAACGGTGGCTGTTTAACGTGAACTAATCACAATAACGTATTATAATTAAGACAACTAGATAATTAATTTGCAACTCTCGTCACCATGGATCCAACGTTCTCTCGACAACGCAATTCGCACTCTCTGACTTCTCAACTCACAATGCTGTTAATTCGTTTATGTCCCTTAGCAACCCCTTGTCTTTTGTCTTAGCCTCGTGTCTTTTGTCTTAGCTCCACCGCGCACATGTTCCGCAACCGCTTGTTTATAATTCGCCCGACACCCCCCAGGCCCCTCGTCCACGATGCTACATAACAAACATAAAAAGAGTCTCGCAAGAGTGGCGATTATTCAGAATCGAGGTATCCCAGCTCCAACCAGTGTGCTTCCATGTCTCTCGAAGATTCTAACGGTCCAACAGCAACCTCGCGGTCATAGCTTCTCCTGGGGAAGGGTCGATGTTCACCAGGCATCCCGACCGTCTCAACATGGTAAGTTGGACCACACGGTGTCTCAGTGCTTGGTCCGTTTGGTCACGTACGCCTGACAAGCGGATCTTCCTAGCCCATGGTACCATCCTCGCCAATTTCCGTGGCAACAACCGAATCGAACTGAGGTTTTGGTGAGTTTCTATCCCCCGGTCGATTAAAAAGACGGTGTAACCCCTGGCGAGAAAAATTATTATTAGAAAAATATTATTAGAAAAATTATAATTTAATTGTTATAAACTTCGTTCCAATGCGCTTGCGTAGAGAACAACATTATCCATTAAATCATTATCGTTTACGCGTAATTCGCTTCAAACTCTGCCGTACAGAGAAACAACCGTGCACAAAATTCTAACGCGGTTGATTTTGACCAATCCACGTATAACGAAGAGTTCTTCTAAACGAAAAACTGATATTAGTTTGTAAAAATATTATTAAACAGGAGAAAGGAAATTTCAGAAAATTTGTCTAATCCTTGATCTTTGAATTATACCATCAACGTCGTTCCCATTCAAAATTTCGCCATTTTTATCGAGTACAAGTACTTAGAAACCCTGGCAATTCGATTAAGTATCTCTGCACGAGAAAATCTGCCGACGTTCGTTTGCATTTAAAGCGCCGTTTAAAAATGCTAACAGTGTTTGACGCAAACCGTGAGACCGTGAAACCTCGTTCCACTTGAAAATTAGCTGAAATTTTTCAGAAGAGAACGCGTCGACCAGCGAGACGAGTAAATTAATGCGTACAGGCGTGTAAAAAGATATTGTTGCTCGGTGTTAAAAAAACAGACAACGTCCGTTTCGAGACACGTTGAACGTTCTTTGCTCGTCAGCCGGTCGAAATGATGTATGATAATGAGTTTAACAGTCGCTCGGTTCGCTGATACCAAGTCTCCTCGTGAGAAGGACAGGCAAACGCCGGCAAATTTCTCAGGTTCGTTGTGGAAATTTGGTTATCCGACGAGAGACGATCCTTGTCTTTGCCGTGGAAAGTTTCAAGCAGTCGCTGGAAGCGGTGTCACGTAGAGCAAAAGAAAGTTTAAATACAAGTGGTATCAAAAAATACCATAGTTTTACGAAACAGCATTATATTTCACGAGATCATCGACATTGTATTTGAATAAATATAGAATACAGCGGCTCACCAAAGTACCTATTCTTAGAAGATTATAATTACTAATACACTTTTATTTAAGTTTGACATTTTTAATAACTTCACGATCTTATTATAAATATCGGCTCGACGCTCGAAGAAGTTAATGGCAATGCTGGCGTAACGTTGAGATGTAATTCTTCTTAGACAGGTTTCGTATTAGTAAGAGGAAATTATAAATTTTAACGACGATATAAACACGCGCGAAGAACGTCTGAAACTTCTCTTAAATAATATATGCTTCTTAAATAATATACTTGTACGAGCTGCTTCTTTTTATTTGTACAGTTTACGATTTATTAGATAGTTTCGTAGTTGCTCTTTCAAATAACTTTCCAACCTGTCCCGGCACTGAATTCTCGGAAGCAGTCTGCCCCCTTTCTTCATAGTTGTTTCTATTGTTATAACTTAACCTTAATAAAAACGGAAATAACAGAAGAATGAAATAAAACGTAAAAGAAGATGTATATCGGCAAATAAAATGAAAGAAACGTAGAAATGGAATATAAAATGTATTATGTAGCGTATGGAACTTTCCGGTACAAATGAAAGGATCGAATTCGTTTATTGCTTTGTAAATGTAATAATTGAAATCTTCATTTTTGAATTTTCATCCTCAGAGTTATCAGAATTGATTATTCACGGGGCAAAGGAGAGGAGAGTTTCGACGCGATCCGGTACCGATTAATATTTTACGCCAGATGGAAGGCGTTCCTGACCCGTTACATAGCGACGCGATTTTCCATTCGCGTTCTAATAAAACTACGCCCCAACGCGGCCGATAAAAAATGCATGCTGAATCGTGGAATAAATTGCGGGGGCGGAAACCTTGTATCTTCCAGCACCAGACAAGTATAACCGCTAAAGAATTGCTTCTTTGTGAGAAAATGGAAGATTAAAAATGCAGCTTTGTTTCTGCTAGTTTCCTACCAACTATGTGTTATAGGTTATCACGCATTTGATATCACGAGAGACAAGAATTTTCATTCAATCCTTTCGCAAAACACTGCACAAACGGTGTATCGCACTATCGTTCGTAGGTATGCGGACATTTTAGTTGATTCGAATACGACATTGAATATACACGAATGACGGTAAAACATATAAATTAACGAGAAATTGATATCTTAAAGCAATATTTATTATCTTCTTATACGCTAGAATCCTGGAATCACAAATTTTTTAATTATTTGTTTATAAATTGACCGATAGTATACGATAATTCGATATGCAATTCGTCAATATACTTGGAAGAATATCGTCGTTTCCTATGAAATATGCTCCATATACATATTCTTCTCAATCAGAGAATTGATCGTAATGTACAAATAATTAAAAAAACAAAAAAAGTATACATATTCGATAATACGTATCTTGTAAAAACCGAGCACGCTATAATGTGCATGTTAGATCGATATTTATCAGACTCGATACATCGTCGATTTAAAATCTACAGTCGATTTTCGCGAACCGAATTCCTGGAAAATAATGGAATTAAAAAAGTAAGTGACATATACCTCGTTGAATCTTTCTATACGAAGAATAAATATCCACGTCCATTAGTCGCTTTACTCCGTTCGACGCGTTCGTTCTTCTATCCCAGTAATCTTCGAATACGACAATTCCCATAGATGGTTATCGTCGGAATTCTTTCGTGGAGCATTTCGTTTCCTCCCATTTCTTCCTTTCCATTGTCGAAGGAACCCAGAATTTTTCGTTCCTCTGTCGCGTATATAATCCTAAGACACTTTGCATAGGTACCGGGATGGTTATAAGGTTGGTCAGGATTATGCAGAGTGCGTCAAAGGGTGGACGACTTAACCCTCTTTTTCGGTTCCTTTCTTATTTCCCTTTGACACGGACCCTTCGAAGAATCGCCAATCCTATGGCAGGTTCGTATTTTACATTTCACTGGCTGGCCCTTTTTCTCATTGGTTCTATGGTTAGATTCAAGGAAAAGCACACTCGTACTTTGCTATTTACTTTGAAGATCAATGTTAGCTCGATGGAGTAGGATTCTGCTGAATTCTTTTCTTTTTTTGGCCGGTTTGTGGACCTTGGGTTTGCAGAAATACATCTTGATCGTTTGAACGTTTGGAAATGGTTAGGTAAGTGAGGCGAAGAGTTTTCGTTACATATTTCAGGATATTTGCCGGTTGGCTCGACAGAACTTGTTGTAAATGTAATATAGATATTAAAAAAAATATATATTTCAGAAATCTACGTTTCAATAATAGAGATGGTAGTTCAACAGAGAAAAATCTTGGCGAATATTTTCCTTCTTATTTTTTAAGTTTAGTAAGATTTGGAGAAATAAATTCGGATCGTTAAGATTGTTAATTTGATCGATTTATTGGTTTCATTCATTTTCATAAGTAAATAATTCCCCCTTATCCTTTGAATTTATGGGAGGATGATTTATAAAAACGAATGCTGATCGTTTAGTTGCTTGGAACGTTTATCTTCGGAGTTATCTAAGTGAGGCAAAGAAGATTTCGTTACATATTTTAGAATTTTGAAACTT
This sequence comes from Bombus soroeensis, assembly GCA_014737365.1. Taxonomy (NCBI): domain Eukaryota; kingdom Metazoa; phylum Arthropoda; class Insecta; order Hymenoptera; family Apidae; genus Bombus; species Bombus soroeensis. The sequence continues at coordinate 1,756,227 of JACXIL010000236.1, forward strand.
GAAATTTTACGGCAAACGTGGTCAGGATTTTTCCTTGGTTCCTGAGTTTTCTGTATGATAAAAATTTGTCGGCAAACATCACCTTGGTTGTTTGTCTAACGTAAACGATCGAGACTCGCGGAATCGCTGAGAAGGAAAAGAGAATCGAGAACTTTACACGGGCAAAGCAAACTCATGACTGAGCCAAGTTTATTGATCAGGTAGTTGGAGCTTAAAGTTTGAGGGGCTTTATTTTTTTTACCAAAAGATATTTTTCGCCTTTCGACCGAAGATGTTTAACGAAATAATGTTTCCAGCCGTACGATCGAGAAGTCGAGCATGATTACTTCCGCATCGATTATTAGAATAATTTATACCTTCTTACTACGCTGCAAAATATACTCTAAATATCTTATCTACCTCGCTTCCTCCATCTGTTATTTTCTTCATCTCCACTCTCTCTTTTCGCTGCTTTGTCGTTCTCAAACCGCAACCATCTTCGTTTCCTCTGCGCTCAACATCGTTTGCTTTATCTCCAGATATTTCTTCAACCTGCTTAACGCTTGTTTTATCTCGTCCTACCGTTCCGGTACAACAACCACAACGCTGTATCTTCTTACTCGTTAATCGTTGTAACATTGAACGGATGAAACAAATCCTCACTTCGGTTCTATTTCTCTAATTGCGTTTGTAAAAATTTGAATTTACATAAACATCAGCAGCAAACTCTAAATCTATGAAACGTACAAATTGAAAAAAATGTCTCGTATTCGTCGTTCGCTTTCACCGTCCCCAATAAATCATCTCGAGCGACTGAAAAAAAAAGAGATCCTCGAACGCATCAAAAATCCTCTTCGCTCAGCCTGCACCCGCCCCCGGATTTGCACTGCGCTGCGTTTAACAGCCGAAGATGATACTTGGCAGTGCGTTCTCCAGTTCGCGTTTCAACGTATCGACCATATGGGCCACTCGACTCTTCTGGACATCTGTGTTGGCGCAACAATGGTTTCGTCCAGTAGGCCACGAGCGTTCTCGCGTACTTGACTTTTGTAACACAGTTACTATCCTCTCGTGTCTCTGTTCGAGGCCCGTCACCGACCAAGTTTTTCCCTCTCTGTGCCGGTTCATTGAGCCAGATCGACGTCCTCCGCTACACAAGTCCCATTTCGACCGAATGAATGTTTAATTCGAGCGTCATTCAACCGGCTGGCTGTTCTCTACGAGCGCGATCGACGTATTAATTCAATTTCGTGCTAATTAATGGAGCCACTCCTCGGTTGATACGATTTGAATACCCTCGCTCCTAGACATCGCACCGGTCCCTCTTTTCTTCCACGTTTCTTTCTCCCTGGCCAAAGTTATTTCTACCGTTTCCCGCCTCTTTCCTTCTTTTTCGCTTCTCTTCTTCCACTGTTCTCTCTTTACGGTCTCGATTCCAACCGGACAATGTCCGTGTTCGATCAATTCTGCTCGCAACGAGTGCCCTTTATCACTCAGTCTCCTTTCCTCAAAACTCGTTTCAGGGATTTTCGAGGACCTCTAGGGGGCGGAAGAGCCGCCGTGCAAACGCCTAATGGCATTACCGTCGGTTCGTTATCGTCGAAACGCAGCTATGCACAAGCCTGAACCATCGCCGTTGCTCGGTTACTTGGCTGAAATTCATCGACCGTGTTCTCCCGTTCATCGGTTCTTTCGCCTTTGTTTCAACGGCTGACCGTTCCACTGCTGTTTAATTATACGATAATGTGTCCGTTTAATTATAGTTAATCGTAGGGAAATCTTGAACGGTTGCCTGTTTTGGAAATTTTTGCCTATCGGTCGGGGATTAATCGTCGATCGATTTAGCGATTTTAAATGCGTGCGTGCCTTTGTGCTATTTTTCTTTTCCTTTTTTTTACTTTTAATATACAATAAAGCGTCGTTTGTTAGAACACAGATCAATGGAACGATCCGTTATCGAAACGTTAATTAACGAAAAATTTAAGGATCGTTGTTTATAAAAAGATTGCGAAACGAGTATCGAAAATGAACAGAATTATTACCTTCTGTATGAAAAATATTGGTTCGATTATTAAAAAAATTAAATTATTTGATCAGCGCGAGATACTATTCGTTTCCAATAATCGAAATTCTACTACATTAAAAGAAAGCCTGTATCTTGATCGATTTAGAGATCACCGACGTAAAAGGCAATAATAGTAGATGCATCAGACGAGACTCAGAGACGTTGCTGTTAAAGGACAAAGTAGAAGAACATGGAGACTGCACAGATTGAAGCAAGTTACGTATGCTTTTATTGCATATTTCTATCTGATATTCGTCTACCTCGCTTTGTGGTTTCGGCTAAAACTGGGATACTTTACAGTCTCGTAAATAGAATAATGGACGTTAATCTTCGTTCTTCCCTTTGTGTCGAAATAACCCACCCTTTTCCATTTTTCTGCAAAATTAATCTTCACATTTTACAACTAAAAATATCGACCGATTTTTCGCGATTATCCTGAATAATACAATTATTATGTCGAAGTTGCGTTTATACTCGACGTGGACGGCCGCATTTACGATTCTTCGTCGGCCGTCATATTTCCCTGAAATTTTACTAATCCCCTGCGTTCATACATTACCCAGTCCCTCTTGGGGTTCATTTCAACTCCATGTATCACGAAATCACTGTGTTGGAACCGAGTGATTTGCTAGATTAGGGGAACGCCAGGGACTTAGGGTAGCGCTTGACAGGTACAACACAAGCCACGATCGTATTTCGCGTATCTCGTTTCGTGGGAGGTAGGATATATTATCGAGGATAAGAAGGTAGGGTAATTTTTTCCTGTTTATTTGGCTCTGAACATTCGACCGTGTCTCCATTTACAAGTTATTTTCGTTTACACCAGGTGCCTGGAAAATTGTAGTGTCTCGAATAGAACGTGCCATCCATTGTTCAGTTTTCCTATTATTCCTCGTTGATCTTTTCGTTGTTAATCTTTCCTTTGGCATCGATTTTTTAAATTCTTCATCGTGGAAAACCAAATACCTTTTTAAAATCGCGATTCTTTAGCTCTTACGCTTTGAAATCCCTATTATTCTCTTTCTATCTGTCACCTGTTAGAAATGTCAAGTTTCAAAGCGCTTATACTTCCCAGTGTCCAACCCGTATTGCATTAAATTAAAGAGAACAAGCTTTTACTTGTCTTCCTCTTATTCCACGAAACACGCTCTCGCAAGACCATTAAAAACCTCGTCTACCAGCGTAGGTACCATTCTTTGCTGAAAGAGCTTTACCCAAAGAGGTATTCTACGCCAGGTGTTTCCTAAATACCTGCAGACTAACGTTTAACCCTATCCCACAGATTTACAGATTCTGCCGTAAGGATGTAGGAAAACTTCCAAAAGGAAACAAACAGCCCATAGCTTCCGCTGTATCGTACATTTCCTTCTAACCCTTTCTGTATATGTACCTACCTCCTCTCGCATCTCCGATTAAAGAGGGAACGAGCCACGGCGGAGGTATTTCGAACAGGACGAGTTAATTCTCAGGCTGCGACAATTATTACCGCTACGAAGTCCCATTAACCCGGCATGCATCCGAGCACGATATCGATGTACACTGCACGCTTGGTACGGTAAATTCGAGCGGGAAGGGGGTTTGCGAGGGCGCAATAAAGGACCATGGCGTTCCGATAGAATTTATCGCGGACTCCATGCAGTCGAGCAACAGAAAACTGCTTTTCCCGCGTCCTGCGATTCCATCGTCGCGGAGCTGATTAGAAATTCCGCAAGTTGGCGATGGTTATGAAGATCGTGTCGTAGCTCGCGATCCCGCTGACAACCGCCTTGCGGATTAGGTTTTGGTTTCGCGTCGATTCGATGGTCGAAAAGGCATTTCAAATTGAACCCGTTAGGCCATTTTCTACAGGGAAAGGGGAAAGGAATCGAGATAATCCGAATCTGATTCGATTCGCGCATCTTTTCGTTCGTCGTACACAAAAGGGGGGTGGGTTCGTCTTCCGGCTGGTCGAAGAGACACGAACGTTTCTTCGTATTTCCAATTCCATCTTTCGCGTTCGCTGTGATGCATCGAGACACAGACATTGGAGAACACGGGTCGCGTGTCGTCCTTTCAACGCCTGTCCTATCCCCCGACGACCTGCGACAACGGATCCTCGGTGTCGGGTCTCGAGAATCGAATTATCTCAGGATAGGGGAAAAATGTCTTGTTGCGAGTGAGATTGATGTGGCTGGAATCTTGGAATTCTCCAGCCACGTTCCAACTCCGTTTACGGTGAATTGTTTTATGAGTATAATCGCTACTGGAATTCTTAGGTTCTACGTAATCATTCCTACGTAACGATACTTGTGACTTTTTGCAGCGAGAGTGGAACGATAGTGAGACTGTGAAATTTTAGATATTGGAGAAACGTACGAGTTGAAAAGCTTTGTACGAAGCGGAGGAAAAGATGGAGACGAAGGATGGTAATATTTGTAAGTTGAAGGAAAAATGTATTTTGACAGGCTGAATGTAAATCTCGCCAATGAAAGTTAGCTCTTATATCGTACGTTAAATTCATAACATGTTCGTTATACGTGGGACGAAAATAAAAAAATTGTAAGCAATTGTACACAGGAAGAGTTAAAAAATAGATATCTACCGTTGCAAAATGTCAAGAATTTATGTTTGAATCTATGGTTTCGACAAGAAGAGCGACGATAGAACGATATATGGATATTTTTCATTTCTTGCAAAGTCAGGCGTCGCGCGTTTGCACCATTTTAACCGGTACCGAGTGTAAAAAAGCGTGATCGACGACAGAATTTTCGTTCGGAGGATGTTTCATTCAGACCTGACGGCTAAAACTGTCGCGGCCTGACGCTCAAAACGAAACACGTAGCGGCCGTTTGGCATCTCGGAAATATATGTTCCACCAAGATGTCTCTCGTTCGCGTAACTCTTTCCCACGTAGTATTGTCAACTGTTACGATCCGCGCATCTGCGTCTTCACGATGCACGACCGACACGACAGCTTAGACAATTTTTGCTCGTCTAGCAGCTGAGTTACACTTTTTACGTATCGTTACAGTTTTTCCGTTCTTTGAGTACACGTATACACGAAAACCAATGGTTTCTTTTCGTCAAAGTTGATTATATCGTCAAAGAAGAATTTCGTTAATGAAATATTCTTTAACCCGCTAACCGGTTCGTTTCTTAATTAAAAACTTGTATAATTAGGAAACTTTAGCGTTGTAGCGTTGGAATTATTCTCCTGCCTCTCCAGCTTCCAGATAAAGCGTTTTATATTGTTTTCAATATTTATTGCTTGTTCGTCAACGGAAAAACGTGACAGTTTCACGCGTTACAATCCTATTACGTTAAAAAGAGAAGAAAGAAAACACGCATCTCGTAAAGTTTTCACGGTTTCTATAAATTCTTTCCCTTCGTAGAATTCTGAGGGAAAAAAGGGTTGGCTGCAGTGACTTAGCGAAGGAAAGAATTAAATGGAACGCGAGCAATGATAAAGGTACCGAACGTGCTTGGACGCTGGAAGCGATGAAAGGTAACGACGTCTTAGGTATGTAACACAGTAAAGAACGTCGCTTGCATATTGAATTAAAAGAGCTCTGTCCCTTAGCCCTTATTTTATTACGAACAAACGAGCTGTTGCAAAACGAAGAAAAGTAGGAAACCTTGACAGATGTAACACGGTGTGAAAAATTCGCTGTGATCGATCATTCCGTTTCCGATTTTTTCTTCCCTGTAATGTAACCTGTTTGCATAGAAAGGAAACTATAATCGTTGAATTAGGTTGAAAACTTAATTGCGATCTAAATTTCAACGTTGAATTTGGTCAACGAAGTTTTCTAGAAGATCGTGGAATCAGAATAATTCGACGCAATTTGCGTCCTATTTTTTGCTACCCACGCGACGTACAAATCTTGTTACATTATTTATCGGCGATGTCTTAAGTCTTTAAATCAGCTCGCAAAAAGGAGTCCAGTGAGTACGAGTCAAGTGATCGAGGAGGCAATTCCATTGAACCATTGCAGTACCATAAGGCACCCTCGCTTTCTCCACCCCGTAGCTAACTCTTCTAGAAATAGCGTTGCTGCGCTTTAAAAGGAGCAAAATAGATCAGGAGATGTAAAGAATGATTTCGTTTATATTCTCTGAAAAAGATGCTTTCTCTTTCTTATTTGGTTTCTTTGAAATATACTTCAAGAACGCCCTTAAATTTTATGAAAGCGTTTCAAATATAACGAATTCTTAATGCCAAGCTATTTATCGTTGTTCGATATTTCTGGCCCTCTTTTTTAAACAATCGAACGAATAATCGACGCTTAATGGTTACGCGACTTTTACTATTTATCGGCACATCTGCGCTTTCGCTGATCACGCGCGACCTAAGTTGCCAAAAGTGGAATAACGTCAGGCTGACTGTCTTCGACGATCCTTAAAACTGCAGCGTTACCAACACACGAATAAACAAATGGTAATTTAACAGTAATCTGGACTATGCGTGAATTTCTCTCATATTGTTCAAAATTTATAGAGAGACGATTCTGCCTGTTAAAGCCATTTAGTTAGAAATCTTGTACCTTCTTAACGCGAAATAAAATAAATAGCTGAAGCTTCCTACGTGCGTTGCAACGTGAAGATTACGGAGGAGAAGTAACAATTTGTAATAATGCAAATCGGTTTATCGGCTAGTTGGTCCGTTTGTGGGCTACGAAAAATCTAGCAATATCGTTGAAGTGCTCGATAATTCCGTGGTCGGTGAAGGAACAGCGAGCTGACGTGAATACACGTAATAATCTTTTCGAGAGGCAGCGGCTGCACGATACGATCCAAAATACACGTGTATGCATACGGTAATCCCGTAAGAGGCGGGCAGCAATCCCTTGGAGTGGCTTAAAAGCACTCTGTGAGCTCAGCCGCGGACATTTCGAATTTCTCCTCGTAGTCGCCGTATGAAAGAACTCCGTTTTCATAGACGTTCGAGCTTTCAGATGCGGTCGTATCGTCTGCGTTTCGATCTCATGATTATCATTCGACTTATTTATCGATTTGTTTAGTAGCCATCTTTCGACGTTCCATCGACGTTCTTTCGAAATTAGACCAATGTAATCGCGCGAAGGAAACTGTTTTACGTTGCGTTCCGTTTCACTTGCGAAACGTTGAAGTTTGTTATAGTTTGACGGTGGATCGATCATCTATTTTCGTAAAAGGCTAGACGATCGATATTTTTAGGCATTATGGATCAAAAGAGAAATTTGAATTTATCAGGTGTGTCGTTAAAGTATTTGTAAAATTGAAAGCATATTGCCAGCTCGTCCAAATCGTGCATCGCGTTTCAATTTTGACAAATTCCAAATGAAACGTAATTGATACCAGAACAAAGCGTTGGATATAATTTAGGATCGATCGATGTTATTAATAACGAGGTTGAGTCGCGGAACGAACGCGCAAAATCTGTCGCGGACTTGTCGACAAAATTAATGTAACAAAGATTACATGACGCGATCAGCCGCGCGGATTAACCGTATTTACATTACTTTATCGTGTCCCACGATTAACTTACACGCCAGGTGGTCCATTAATCATCGGATGAGCGATCAATTACGACGATTGCGGCTAGAAACGAAAATGAATTCTACCCCGGTCGACTAATTGAAAATCATAACTAATTACTTTGCTCGGTCCGGGCCATTCAGATTTCCCCGTTTCGCTGGAATCGATCGATCGTCGAAACGCGTGAGTGGCAGAGACACGCGTGGTCCACGATTGTCAATGCAAAGATATTATTTTTGTCATGCATACGAGTCGCAAACGTTTCCACGTTGCGAAATGATTTCATGCAGGATACGCGATTGCCATTTGCAAATATGGAAACGGGATTCGACCCAGTTACCACGTCATTGTACGATATAATGTTTCCTGCGAACAAAATGGAAAAATTTTCGAAGATTCTGGATATTCCGCATGAAAAGATATTTTCTACGATGGACTTGGAAATATTTGATCATGCACGGTAACGGTGTTGAATCATCTTGTGAGATAGGTACTCATAAACTATAGTACTTGTAATCTAAAGCTTGTAATTAATAATTCGAATTACGTTATGAATCGTTATGAATCGTCATTATTTTCGGTCATTATCACCTGGTAACTTAGAATAGCGAAAAAATCAATCGTTGTTAAATCGAACGAGGCGAATTTACTAATCGCGACTTCCAATTTTCGAGAAATCATTAAGAACTTGCCAATCGCTAAATTACGGCGGAAACTGTCCATTCGTCCGGAAGGCTGGTTCCTTTCTCAATAGACCAAAACGTCAGGCTCGTCTAATCACGCGAAACGCCAACTATGCGGCGTATTTCATCGTCGGTAGTCGCGAGAAATCGTTCGATCTTATAAACCTAATTCCGTGCATAAGTTGAGGAATTCGCTGCATAATCCTATGCAGCGGCGCCAGCAATTCCGCGGAGTGGCTGGATGCTTGCGGAAGTAGCGGCCTTGGTCAATCGATCGTAACGGAAGTAGCGAATTTCGCCCCTTGAAACGCTCTACTCTGGATCCCTGTTTCCTCTAGATCCGATGGTATCTCTCTCCCTTCGAGTTTCAGGATTCTTCCACGTTGAAACTTTAATTTGCACACTCGAGAGATCGCGCGTGTATACTTGATGAATCTGGAAAAAATCCTCGTCGCCTTCCTTGGTCCATGAGAGAAAAGTCAACAAGATGGAGACAAGAGAGGAGGAGCCAGGATTTCACTATGGACTAAGGTGACACGGCGTTCTTCTATCTTCAAGTTTCGCAACCGAGCTTACGTGAATGAGTCGAGAGTTTGCCTACGTGTACGAGAAGGAAGTTTGGCTCTTGCTGACCGTGGAGTTTTTCGGTTATTTGCATGCCGTGCTGCATGCGCCCGTGGAAATTGATCTGACCACGTGCTCCCATAAAACTTCGCTTTACCGTGAACGCTTCATTCTAGATGAAATTAATGCTAGTTTTCCGTACGCCTCTATCCATAGGGCGTTTCACGCTGCCAGCGTGTGCCGTGGGTTGGTGTAAACAGTTATAATTAGAGAGAAACGTCCAGCGATGAAATTAAATTCCATCGAACGATGTATATTTCTAAATTTATATCGCGAAAATGCAATTGCATATTTCTTTTAGACGAAATCTTACGTCGATGAAACTCCTCTTTGTTCTCTATAAGGAAACTTGTGCAATCGCATCGTGAAAATGCGGTTAATATACAAATTAACGTTACAGTCGTATAACTTTAATAATCGATGTAGTTTTTTATTTTCTCCAAGGAAGTACATGCTACTTGTTCGCTGAGACTATTCATTTATTAAATATTCCATATATATATATAAATTTAAATTTTATATTTGTTAAATTGAACCTTTCATCTATATTAAAGAACCGGCAAATAGTCTTTAAAAATAATAATATACCTGTTAGATTTATTTCGAGACGTTGGCAGGAAAAGGACCCTATCCAAAGTAGATCTAGAACAGAAAACATCTTGTAAAATTCTTCGCGGGTCAAAGTTCTCACGATGACGGTTAAGAGGGCCGATCCTACTCACCGTTAACCAGGTTGGAGCGTGCAGAATACGGCCGGCAGCGGAATAAATCGGCGTAAAGCGTGGTGAATCAATTCCATCCGCGTTCTGGTAGGCTCTCCGCTGTCAGAAGTACAAACCGGCGGGTATTTAAGCGCACGTTGAGCCGCACGACGACCGACCAACCCTCTTCACTTAGGTTCGGGCGCAGGTTGCATTATTCAAAAGTATCGGCGCATTGCAGGCTACGTAAGGGGGCTTGAATTATGCACGATTTATTAGCCTAGAGAAGAGAGAGGCTCCCTCGTAGTGATTCGTGCTTGTGTACATAGCATATCTCAATTATGTCGGGGTGCCACCCCCTCCGCTTGGAAAATTGATACTCTCTGTAGTCTATCCCCATCCTCTTCTTCTCGCAACCGATTCGATCTAATTATTAATGCCGTTTTCGTTCTCGTAACGGGATCGTTTGTAATCTGATTTTTTATTCCCTGGCGTTTATTCGATAATCACGGACCTGCTCAAGGTATGAATCGTACAACCGGTCAGAAATTGCCGGAGATTGTGGAAGAAATTTATGCCGATCCTTATCTCCCATATTTAACGTTCCTTCTGTTATTTCCAGGATTTTTACGTTGAGTAGGTTTGCGGTAAAGAGGACTATGATCAAGTGAAATAACAGCGATTGTACTAGCGGTAGTATCTCCTATACGAAACAAAAAAAAAAAAAAAGTACGAAGAAGAGGCTGGTTATCGTGTGATGAATATAAAGAGAGAAGATAGAGGGTGAGTATGGTCATCGAACCCTGGACTTCCTGACCTCCTTCGCGAGGTATTCGTGCAGCCAAGAGGTATAATCACGGAGATAGTTCACTTTGTCTTTTCGTACTGTCCCGTCTGCCGGCGAATGTCGAAGCAAAAATGAAAAAAAAAAACAAAAAGCAAAAAAGAGGAAACTAATCTTCTTCGGAAGGACAGCGTGGAGGGAAATGTGTACAAAGGATATTTGAAGCACATGAGACGACTATTACTCGCCGGTCGCGATTAAACCTTTCGAATAGGGGACCAAGCTTTTTATGAATTCTCTTTGTCGGCTCTGTGTTTCGAGATGATCAATCCCTTCGTGTAATGTAAAGCGTATTCTTTCTTGGATACGTTGATAGTTTGTAAGCACGTGGATCAACGAAATTGACCGGATTCAAGCGATTTGAAACTACTTTGTCAGCGTGAATTTGCCGTTTATTCGACTTGAAGTATTTCTTCGAGTTAATTAACTGGAAGCTATTCGCGTGCGAGGATTATCTGTTTCGAAAATCGCATATCAATCGATGCGAGATCAATGAGCAGAATAAAGCAATTTTTCTGTCTTTACCGAGAAACAAAATTAACAAATTAAGAAACAGAAATTGTAATTATTTATAAACCGAATGTAGAATTATTATACTAATATAATATTATGTAGTATTATATACTATTGCACATACTCTTAAACTTCTGATGCAAAATACTCTTTTCATCATTTTGTCTTATGGTACCTCCTTTCAGAAACATCTCTTCTTCCATTATTACGTTGTAGCTTTCTCTACAGCTAACACTTTTAACAGAGTTTTATCAGTTTGTACCGCAACAACTTCTCCCGACAATTTATCAAACATCGATCTATTAAAATTACATTATTCCAACTTACGTCCAATCAACTCGATTAATCCGAATTAGGCTTAAGTGGTTGATAATGTTACGTTGGCATTTATCCACGAGAACGGAGGTAATAGGATCGAATGATACATGGGTGAGAATTAATCGAACTGATTTTATAGAATGGCGATATTGACCAGGCATGGGAGAAAGAGGATTCTTGTCCCGTAAAAGCCATATTTGTACTCGCGTTTATTGTTACGGATAACATCCGCATAGAGATATCCGAGGTGTGGGAGCATCGATTCGCAAATAATGGGCGCCGCTCCCAACCGGAAGCCGCAGTAAATTCAAATATCGACATCGCTCGTGGCCGCCTGAAATCTACTGATTTTTATCATCGTCGGAATTGCTCTTATCGGCTGGTGTTAGCGGCACAAGAATTTTTGTAAACACGTTGTAATATATATATGTATATTAGAGCCTATTATTAAAGGCTCTGGTAAAGTAATTTCTCTTCCGTTCTTTCTCAGATCCTATCTTTTATTAAATTAGGTGTAATCTTTCTCCATCGTTGTCTTTTAATAAATCAAACAAATCTGAATTGATCTTCAAGTCGCTGTTGTTGATTTTTACGATAAAAATCGTGCACGTGTATTTACTAAAGAGGGATTTTACGAACAAATTGTCTCATTCAAAATTCCAAAATGACAGAGTTCCACGTCCTAGAAACGACAGGCTTTATGCGTGTTCCTAGCAAATCTAACCTGGTACTAAATAAATTTGTTCTAAGCTACAAACTACAACTAAGACCATCCAAAATATAACCACTGTATATACAAAGTGTCTCGCGACTCACGTTTGTCAGGTATGCTTTAACCTGGCTAACCAGCGACTAGGTACAAGTAAACAATCAACAGCAGATTATTATACATGCGAATAAGTCGGAAACTTAATTAAGAAACTAAAGTTTAAACACGTTTAATTACGATACATTTTCAAATTTACTTTTCTCGAAAGTGACGCATTTTATGAAAACATTTTATTCCACATATTCTACTTATTTTTTAACGTAGTTGAAACCCCTATCGGTTATTTACTCTCCGTTTCAGTCCGGAATTGATCAAGCTAGGGTATACTCGTCAAATTTTTAAAGTCGATTTTCTCGAAAACGAAGCCTCGGACGAAAAAATGTTAAGTCAAATTTCTTTCCTAGTTTTTCACGTAGGATCATCCCTACGTCTCCGGCTGTCTCGCTATCGCCTCGCTCTGTGCAGTAATCAAAGGTGTAAAAGGTGTATATCGTGTTGGGCGAACGACGCTAGCGTTAATCAGTCAATCGAATCTTCAAAATAGGCCAAACCTGTCTCTGTCTCGAATATCGGGAGACTACACTCGCGAGAGATTCGCGATGGCGCGAACAGCATATCCGTGGACACATACATAAATGCATTATTCAGGCAGCCGGTACGGGCTGGCCCGCCGCTATGTGGCTACTGCATTTGCGTTACTTCCACAAGATTAAACTTGCATGCGACGCGCTAGGCTATGAAGTATAGTCGCAGACGGCACGGTCCGACATGCGACTTGCTCTCGGACAAAGCAGAGACTAGTTTCGTGGTACCCTGTGTCGCCATTGCGCCGCCACGATCCTCCTTTCCCTCTTCTCTCTCTCTCTCTCTCTTTCTCCCTCTATCCATTTATCTATCTCTTGCTCTTCGCTCTACCTTCTGCTTCCTTTCACCCTTGTTATTCTTTTTCTTCCTGTCGACCAGAACCTTGCATGGATAAATTTCGATTTTATCACGTGGCCTGTTACGAGTATAGTCAACAGTCTGATGGAAGTGGCGGCGGTTCCTAGCGAATTTTCTCCTTTTTTGTTTTCCTTTTTCCCAGTCTTGTTGGGATTCGGACGCAAGAATGATCGATTCGTACACACGTACGCAATGTTTTCATTTCAAACGAAGCTGGGATTTCTGCGGTGATCGTTTAGGATCCAGCCACGTCGCTCCGGGCTTTCGATCGTTGCCCATGCTGGATCGCGCCAGTCTTTTTGGAACTTGCTCCTGGTTTTTGACTGGGTTCTGTGGTGCGTCTGATACTCGATGGACGTCGATTGATTTCCGCGTTGGTCGCGCAGTGCATGAGCAGCACCAGAGTGCATGAGCATACCCAGGCCCATCAACGGCCAGGGTATTGGATTTTGGAGAGGATTGATAAAGTTCTACGAATCATCGTGATACGATTGTAGTTAGATGGTTGCTCAACGATCCGATGTCAAAAATATTGCACTCCGTATTAGATTTTATCGTGAAAAACATCCCTGTCGTTTAAATATGTACGTCAAAAAGCGATGAACTTCACGTAAATGGAATGCCTCCTGGAATTAAAAAACGAGCGATAAAAAATTGAAAACCACTCTTTACGGTCTGTCTGGATGGATGAATTTCGTAAGCAAGTTCTATACAGATAACGCAGTTTCGTTAACTCTACAATATTCTTCTTAACTTAACGAAATCAAAACCGAAGAATCAACGAATTATTTCCATCCCAATCCAACCTAAAATTATGCAATTTTTTTCTATTAATTCTTGTAATATTACCATAGAATATCTCTATCGGAAAATTGTTGTTGTATTTTCATTAGCCACAGACGCATGGAATCGAAGATAATATAAATTGTCATAATTTTATTTAGACTCAAATTATGCAGATTGGAATTATGCAAATCTTTCTACTAATTTTTCTCACATTCGCTTCTTGCGTCTACGAAAATTATATAAAAAACATTGGATAACTGGAATGCGTCCAACGCGTCGAAATAACGATACTCGACGTGTTCTCGATAGAAACGCTTCTGAATAGCAGGATTCATACTCGAGGCATACACGAAGCTTCATCGACACACTTTCTTCTCACAGTTTTCACGTTCCTGGATGATGTCTTGCTAGAATGATTGATGAGCGCAGTCGGACTCCTATCTCAGCCCTCTCTAGTCTCTTGGCTGAAATCTTTCAGACTTTTATCTCTCGTGTACGTCCATGATTTGCGGCGAACGATGAATTGCAGATTACCACTCCGTAGAAAACTGAACAAACCTCCCTCTCCATTAAAACTAGGAAGCATATATTCCTCTACCTTCGCCATACTCGAAATTTGAAAGCTGCAAATTGCTGCTATTTATATAACAAATTTTATTAGAATCGTATTCAGTGCACGCCTCCGTATTAACATATACTCTCGGAAACAGGCTGCGTTTATTCGTGCGCAGGAAGTAGAAGAGAAACAAGGAGAATTATAGAGAGCAGAGGGTACCATAGAGACCTATTCGCGAAAAGCAAGTTACATTTTACAATACAGTTTCACACGTACAAGCTTGATTTCAACCCTTGTATACAATTTCGCTCTATTCGTAGAATGGAAAAAACGGGATTGTTTACAAGTTAGAGAAACTGTTGGTTCCCTTCACGTAATTTATTAACTTTTCTCAGTTAATACACGTTATATCTAACTTTGTTTTTTCACCATGTGATTACGAAAGCGATTGCCAAGGATTTGCTCCGCATCTTTTTCTCTTTTTCTTATCTTCTTTCAACGACATCAAATTTTATGGAATTTGAAGAAACTAGACAGCACAATGATAAACTATCGTTCTCCTTTTTAACGCTGCTGGTCTTTTTCTATCTCTGATTGATATTGCGAGCATCCGTAAAATACTTGTATCTGTGTATTTCCCAATTTATATTTTTAAACAACGTTACATTTACGCAATTTTTGCGCATGTTACTTCGCCGCTTGTTCCTTACTCAAACATACCGCAACTAAACGAACTACGGAATTAGAAATCTCAATCACGCGAACCACGATTCTTTCACTTTGATATTCACAACGGTAGCGTATGTCTTTAAAGAATATAATTCGCAAAAGAAAAAGTGTACACCGCGAGCGAACCGCGTCGCTGTTCCATTTTACGTCTGTTTTCGTTTGCATGGCAAATGTCGATTTTATTACGCGCGATGCTCGTCGCAACTCGTTCGGACCACGAAATACACGGAATAGGGTTCGAGCAACAAAAACCGAGTCGAAGGAAACAATGTTATGCGGGATTTCGACGGGATTTTTCAGTGGAGTTTTACGATTCACTTCTGGTTTGGCAGATTTCCGGGATATAGATCGCTATCATGGCCGAATTGAAAGTCGTGCTTGATATATTAAAACAACGAAACGTCGATTTATCGCGTGGTCAACGATCAGCCGGATAGATCGGTCGGTCGGATAAGTGCGTTGGGATGAAAAGCGACGATCTTAAATGGGTTGGACAATGGATGAGCGTCGTGGGGATGGAATTTTCGATTGAACATGACGTTTCCGATCGTTGCTTCTGCTTCCTGTTAGACTGTCTCATTCTTCGTGTAATTTTGTTATCTATTTTAATACAGCGACACGAAGGTATTCGTACACCGGAAGAAATCATTTACGAACATATTTTATACGTTTCGTTTATAGAATTTTACGTCGTATGTGTTCAGTACGTACGTAGATTCAGAATTGATCAGATATTTTTGAAAATTATGATATTACGGAGAAAGATTATGATAAGCAGACGCGGTAGATATAAGTAACGAAAAAAAGAAATTAGTTTTATTATACTAAATTAGCGAGATATTATTATAACATGTCGTTTAACGTTTCGAGCGGAATAATAATCCCTGAATGTTTGAATAATTTCGTAGCGATGTTTCAAGTTCACGTAAGTTTTCATAAGTATCGTAATCCTACTTATGCAAGGCAGCGTAAGTCGGTAATATTTAAAATAAGAACGGGGTTAGGTTGGTTTTTATTTAAGCCAATATAGAAGAGGTTTTCCAAGGCGATGCATCCGAAAGAACACCGCCGGGACGTTGACGAGAAACGATGAAGCGAAGATTCACATGATTTATCGTCACTAGCTTACTACTCTTCGTGCGTCTATAAATTGTTCTTCAACGGGAGCATTTTAAATAACGGCTTAAGAGGAAGTTTTTTAATCTCGAAATCTGTTCGCCCTACGAAAAGAAGAAGCCGGTTGGTCTTGAAAGTTCGCATTTTATTAATGAAATAAGCCTGCGGGCTTTATACTTGGCGCTAGGAGGGAGTGGCCTAACTTTTGCAATTAATATTATTGCACCGCGGCCTAAGTACATAATGAGACTTCATAATTTGTTAAATGTCTTTTATTAAGGCTTCGCGGAAACTTTTATTCGATTCGCGAGATGTATTTGTATTACGAAGAGAAAGCCTCGAGGAGCCTTTCGTAATTCGCCATGTAATGGATTCTGCGATGGAAAATTGGGATCTTGGGAAAACGAAAGCAAATTACTTGCGAAAATTATATAGCATTCCGAGGGAAGGACACGCGAGATGATTTATTTTAATTCGTAAGGGAATAAAAGTGCAGATTGGAACGATTTGCATATTCAAATTTTTTCCGCGTGTAATTTTTAAAGTTCAAAGGATTTTCTGAAACTCGATATATCGGAGGTGTTTAAGTTTCTCTTCCTATGGAATTTAGTTATTGTAACATCGAATTATAAATGCATTCATTTCAATAGCACGTAATGGCTTTCGCGTAAGTAAATTTCCATAATAAAATATCGACGTGTCCCGAATTAACACCGTTAACATTGAATTTAATCTAGCTCTCGCTTTAAAAAACAACAAATATTCGTGATATTTTAAAAAGACGTTATTCGCATTGGCGAAGTATCACGGGCCGTTTCCTTTCTCCTCTTCGTTTTGCCTTTTTTTATCAAATCGAGGCCAGAAAAACGGGAACAAGCAAAACGAGTGCCTTCTGAAAGCCCATCGAGTGCATTCGCGGTCTCTCGAAAGCGAACAACATGCCTCGATTCAATAACCTCGATAAACCCCCACCCGCTCAACTTCGCCTCCCTCTGCCGCTTTCATTGCCGCCTACGTTTTAAACCGAAGGGGTGAATCATCCGCGACGCTCAACGCTCAGAAAGCTTCCTTGCCGAGTCTGCCTCCGGTTGTAAGCCTTCTATTCCGTGGCATAACTCGATAACTCGATAAACTGGTCTTATCCGTGAACCGTTGGCGAGTAAATCTAAGAGGTCACTTAAAATTCAGCCACCTCGCCGAGATCTTTTCTCAATGGAACGTCAGCCTGGCCCGTTAGACGCCTTTTCGAACAGGCTAAACCAAGTCGTATAAACAGCAAGACAGTTCTAGATTGCACTCGTTTCAAATTCGCAGATCCGTTTTATCGTGGAAATTCGAGGTATTCGGCAGATACGTTATCAGACCAGCTTATGTAAGTAGGCTTATCTTTTATCTCGCGCTGTAT
The DNA here is from genome assembly GCA_014737365.1 of Bombus soroeensis. Taxonomy (NCBI): domain Eukaryota; kingdom Metazoa; phylum Arthropoda; class Insecta; order Hymenoptera; family Apidae; genus Bombus; species Bombus soroeensis. The sequence continues at coordinate 1,773,753 of JACXIL010000236.1, forward strand.
AAAGGGCTGTGTTTGTCAAGATCGTGGATATTTTGGAACGTTTGCTGAAGTTGCAGATGTAACTTGGTGCTTACGAGCTCTTCTCTGGGTAACGTGAGCTGGTACGTTGCGCACTAAGTAATTTACTACACTTATTTACTTCTCGATTACCTTGTACTTAATACCTCAACTATCAACGTGTTGTGCTTATTTCGGCGCGGTTCTCGTAAGTCAGTTCAACTTTTCGAAAATTCATTATCACTCACTCCGCGTGTATGTAACGAGACGTTAGAGTAACAGCGTTTCAATGTCGACAACACCACAGAGGTATCCGATAGAATCGTAGATCCTCGTACGCAAGTATCGGAACGATCGTCTCGATAATTTCACTAGTAGATTTAAAGTAATAGAATCTTTAAGAAAACGGAAAATGTACATATGCGTTGTTCAAAGAGAAGGTTTAGTCGCAGATCGCTCTAACAATTGACGCGATTTTAAATAACGATAAATAGATTACAACTGGTAATTTTAACCGATGAGTTTCTAGTTACGAGCAACGACACGAACGATCGAAAGTCGACTTGGTTTTCTTCTGGAATATCGGTACAAAAGGAAGAGGGAATGTTACGACTTCGAATCTCAACGAGATTCGCCACTGCCTTCTGACAATTCGAACTTAATTAACCGCCTGGTCCGAGTATCTCTCCGTCGAATTTCAATTATCCTCTGTTCCTGCATTGAAACCACGTGGAACTATTTCCGTCAGTTGGAACTTCTATGCGTTATAATTCGATCCTATTGGCATGCGGATATTAATTTTGGTAAAATTCCAACTGTCTCGAGCTCGCGAGGCATCGAACCGGGTCATCTTTAGTCGGTTAACTTCTACTCGTGGTATTAACTCCGACACTTACGATCGTATCGACCATAATCGGAGATAATAAAGCGACTCATCGATGAAACTTTCCCAGTACCACCGCTAAAACGATTGTCCGTTAGAACTTTTCGAACGTTTTAGTAGTTGCTGCTTTTCCTTCCCGATTTTCTATTAAATCCCTTGAATGTTAATTTTTAAAAATCGTTAGCTAGATATCTAGTATAATTTACAGATTCTTTCGTCAAAGTAACAAGAATTTATTGGAAAGATAAATACTTCAGGAAAGCCTGATTTATAAATCGACGATATTTTTTCACTTCTACTGACTTTCGCGACTACGCTGCTAAGGAAACGATATTCGATACTGTAAATTAATTGAAAGAAACAAATTATACATACGTTGAAATTTTTACAACGCGAAATTGCCCCTTAAAACGGTTAATTTCGATCTTCGTCAAAAACATCGATAATTGTATCGGTCGATTCATTAATATCTAGTAATATTCCAATTATCGAATTCAGCTGCAGTTCCGTCACTGAACGAACACAGCCAGCGATATATCGTTTAAAATGCTAAAATTCTCTGGGGACTACGTTTGAATAAATTTAGAGACTACATTAATCTAATTAACCAGCGATAGCGTGGCACGAGTCGACGGATTCAGCCTTCGAACGATTTCATTAATTAGTCGAACGATAGCGAGCTACTCTGTCTTCTTTATTTATCGTGCTGCACCGTGTCCCATCTACTCTGACCATTCATCATGGAACGTAGGAGGGACGACTGGAACAATAATAATTATTAGCATCGTCCCGTGGCTAGCGTCCATTCCTCCCCGCTTTAATCCTCGAGTATCCCTGGTCGACCGTGGCTCGATGAATAATTGCAGGACTCTCGAGGAGCACGCACGTGCTTGCGTGCGCAAGAAACACGCGCGTGCGTTACAAGTGCATTCTCGAGAGCTGGCTGCTTATAATTGCGTCTCCGTCGAGCAGAAAGAAGCGGAAAAGGGGTGAAAGGGTGCAGATTATTATTAAACGGAGGAAAGAAGATGGAAAGGGGTGGGTGAGCGTCGCGACCGGGTTCAAGTGCCAAAATCAATAGAAATCGGGGGTGGAAAAAAAAAAGGTGAAGCGGCGAGAGGATTTTTGGCACGTGTGGTGTGACGCGCTGGCAGTCACCGGGATCGCAATTAACAGGAATTTTGGCAACATTACGCGCACTGCCGGACATTGCCGTGCTCGATTTCGGTTATTGCGGTACGATTAAAGATTTTTTCGTTCGATGTGTAGTTTCGCAGGTTCTTATATGAATCGTTGGCTGGGAAATTTGTGGCAACGTTTGGCAGAAAGTACGTTTTTGCGAAAATATTCGACGTAAACGTGTTTGGTAAAGTACGGAAACAATGGAAGCAGATAGTCGACTAAATATTTGCTAGGACGCTTCGGTATCGTTTGGAGCAGAAAAATTGATACGAATTTTCAATATTTCCGCGCCGATTCCCGTTCTCCGATCGTACGTTCGATTAAAACAACGAGTTATTCTGTAATAAGAGTCGTTGCTCCACGCTTCCGAGAAGAATATTCGATGGGATGTTTGCAAACATCAGGAAAGAATCGGTTTTAGAATTTCCCTAGATGAAGATCTCTGCCGAAGATAAAGTTAAATTTAAGGAATGGCAAAGATCTTCTCGAGGGCTTCGAAAGTTTTTGACATCGGATGTTCAGTAAATTAGATATTCCAGTTACGGGATCAATATGATCGAACCGGAAAGTAGTCAACTTCCGCTTAAATGGAGAAAAGTTTTCGTCTCTTCTCCGTCGAGGATTCGTATTGATTTTCTCAAGGTTCGGTCTTCTAATTGTGTGTCAGTATTCCAGTGGAGCAGATGGTAAATCTGGCACGCAAAACAAGAAAGTATTTTATTATACGATCGTAAGTTTGGGGGCTCTTAGCTTTGCTTTCCTGATTATAGCAAGTTTTCATCCCTCTTTTTCTTCGCAAACTCTATAAAATCGCTAATTAATATTATCGCGTGTAATTGCCTTTTGCAAGAAGCTTTAGGATTTATCCCGCCCCCTCCTTTTAAACCATTAGTTCAGAGTTATAAGTAGCTGTTATAAGTACCCTAGAACTTTGGCATTATCTCCATCTCATCTATTTCGTTGTTAATTTTATGAAGTTATTAGCTGATATTGCGGAAGATTTATTAAAGTTGCTGCATCCTTGTCATAATACGATCTTATAAAAATAATTCTCTATATACATATAACGAGATAGGATCCAAGCCACTTCCCTGTACATCACGATCAATCCTCAAGTATCGAGATACATGTTAATTTTATTCGTACAAAAAGCGTTACCTAAACGTATTAGATCGTGACACAATATTCGACTATTACTAATCTTTCATATGGCGATAGTACAGGTTATCGCTAATTACAGCGCAGCAATTTCAGACTTCGTTTAGAACTTGTTACTTAGCTTCTCTCAAATCACGCTTTGCCGAAGTTAGACTCAACTGTGGGATTTGCTATTTAATTTCCTCGTAGTCAACCACCATCAAACACTGTACCACTGTAAAATTCGTTGCTATAACAGCAAATACGAAAATTTCACCGTCAAAAATTCTACCATGTGCCATACAACGCCCCTCGATCTTCTCCAAAGCTCAAAACCCTTTCGCCGTGTCTTTCCCCCTATATCCTATCGCCATCTATCAAAAACCAGTGCTGTTTCTACTTCGAAGACGAGTGCGAGGATACGCGATCGTCACGGCTGGTCGTGTTCTAACGATCGTTAAAATTAATGACGCGCGGCAAGGTGTCCACGTGGCGACAGGAAAAACGAGTCAATGAAATACTCCAGAACGCTAGAGGAGTACGATAGTTGACGTTTTTCCACGTGACAGGCTGGAGTCTGCAGCTTGTAAGCTTCGCGTTGAATCGAGTTGCGAATCGAACCGGAGGGTTGAACAGGCCCGACGAAAGGCAGAAACGGCGACTCTGTCATAAGTCACCGTCGACGACTGGTCGATCGATGGTCCGTGCTGATGTCGCGTCTCTGTATCTTTTCCCAGGAACTCAGTTTCGCCACGCAGTTTCTCTCTGTCATTGGCCATTTGCTCGACCGTGACGGGTTCATCCGAATTTCCTCTGTATCCTGAACACGCACCAGGATACAATAGTCCAGGGGCTGTTAGGGTCTTCTGCTATTATTAGGAGTTAACAAAATGTGAATCGATCGCGGATCGATGACTATGAGCTTGATAGATCGTAGTAGGTTTGGGCGCCTTTCGAACTTTCTTTCTGGACGGTTTATTTTCAACAATGGGGGAGGAACGTGCGTCGAGTTTGAATCGTATAACACGCAAAGGTGATTGCTGTTTTATGGACTGAAGTTTCGGTTAGTTTTCGGGAGCGGAAAGGCGGGGAACTTTTAGGCATCTTTCCTTATTTTCGACGATTTTCTTCATAGATCTTAGGAATTTCTCAAACGGAAACACGCTGCAAGAGACAAATATCGCTGTTTCGTGTAACAGCGAAACAATTAACTTCTTTTGTTTCGTCTTATTCGCATTTGTCTCTATTATTCTTTAACATCGAACAAGGTCGTGTTTTAGAAACTTTTTGATATTCTACAAATTTTGCGCTCGGTGTTAAAAGAGCCATTGTGTAACTCCAATGGTCTCCTTTTGTGCCCTAGAAATTAACAATATACATAATAAGAAACAGAATACGTAGAAGAAACGTATGGTATCTAAAAAATTTTAATGCAATAAATAAAGTTCAAGTAGATTATTTCGCTAAAGCGGAAAAGTGACTCATATTGCCACCTTATTCCTTATCGAATTAGTTGGATAACGACGATCGTTAAATTCGACCAAGGCGGCACAACGGTAACCGGAAGTCGTTTCGCGTTCGTATTATAGACAAAAGCGTTTCTGAGGTCTAACGATAGACAGAACATAGCGAATTTTGTGGCACGTGGAGGACGGAGATGACAAATCCCGGTGTCATCGTGGGAAACGGAAATAGAAATTAGGAAAGTCCCTGGTAACGATGACGCATCGTTTCTATGGTCGAAGTTTCGTAAACTGCTGGTTGGTTGGAAAAGTAGAGACGTCGCGAGTCTCGTAAAACTTATTTACTGGAAGGACAGTTTAAACGGTTTTTACTGTTGTTCGTGTGCGAGGTACACGTGTCGATGAAACGTGAGCGCGCGATGGTGTACACGTACTTGGATGAAACGGTGTCGGTTTTACGTTGGCCAAAGTGGATTGCCGATTTATTAGATCGCCCCTGGCGATTTTCCTCGACATTATTATCACGCGATTACGCTTATCGGCTACTCCATTTAAGTATATCGAGTGTATGAAATATAATTAGAGTTGAGGAAAGTTGTTGAAATTTTACTTTGTCCGCGGTTTCTAGCTCTGTTGTCAATTTGGTACACGTTTCTCTTCCTCTTTTAACAATTCTTTACGTTCTTATGAAAATATCGCAGAATTTCTTTAAATTTCTATTTTCTAAACATTTTTATGCTTATTTTGATTTATGTTTCCAGAATGGCAATGTACGCGATGTTACGCATTGGTTAAAAAAGTAGGTGCAGTTGTGGTTTGCGAAAACTACGAATTCTCGAGTTGCAAAACTTCAGTGCGTTATAAACATGGAAAACTAGATTTACTTATGTGGAGCTGATATTCAGAATACCTGACTACTTCGGTTTTAGGATTAACCTTTCTCTGTGTTAGTTTATATATCGTAATATATTGAAACGTTTTCTATATTAAGAATACAAATCGTTCCGAAGAAAGTCCATCTGCTTTTAGACGAAATGTATATCTTTGAACTTGACAGGTTGTTCTACTTTTTACCAATTTCACATTAAATTCCGTACTAAACGCTATTTCTGACACGAAAATCAGAAAGTCGATAACATCGGACATATCATATCCTTCCACGTGTTCTTTAATTGAAACGTTGCGAATAATCGATAATTAATTGCTAACTGTGAATATATTGCGACGATGAATGACTGTTACAACTAACGAAGAAAATGTAACGACTTTATAATCAGAGATATCGCATACACGCAGAGATAGCAAAACTCTTTCAAGGCACAAAAGTAGATTAAAAATGATTAACTTTAGCTAATTTCAATGATTCTAAAATTTCTAGATTTCTTCTCGCAGCATCTCAGTCGCTCGAAGAGTCTCATTTTTAAACGACACGGTTCTAAACTATTCGTCAAGCTTTTACCTCGCGACCACGAAATATTTCACCGCGAAACTCTCAAACGGTCCATCTCAATCTCCCACCTCTTCTCCGCGAACAACGAAGCGAAATTAAAGACCTATTAATCGTTTCCTCAAGTTTTCAACGCCGTCGTGGCAGATAACGTTGTTCATCAGGCGGCAGGCACATGGAACTTCCGGTTGCGTTTCCCGCAAGCGGACGAAAACAATTAATCGCTGCAAGACGGCGAACGATAATTTAGTTTGCTCGCTTGCTCCGGAGCTATATCCCGGTTATAATCCGGCGATACGAGGAGTTCACGCCACGGATCGAATTACGCCTATGAATATTAATTAGACAGGGAATCGCTTCGTTTAAGATCGACCATACGGCTTTCCATACTTCCGGATGACGCGATCCTACGAAATGGATTTGTCTCGCGATAAACGACTGTTGCAACGAACGCCTGGTCGTTTTGTCAACTTCGAAAATGGTCAGAGAGCTGTTGTGTCAACCGGTCGTTTCCAGTTGGAAAAATCGAAGCTTACTCGAGGGATTCGGTCGCTCGAATTTTCCTTTTTTTTGTCTCTCTTTCTCTCTCTCTCTTTTTCTCTCTAGGCTACGAAATACGGAGCGGTTTTGGTAGGACGGTTGGTGGATTCGTTTATCCCAATTCTGTAGGGTATTTGTTTTATTAAACAGGTTTCGTAACTGGGCAAGAAAGGATATTTTGTGGGAAGTTCGTAATCCTAGTGAACGATTACGATGGCTTATTTCGTTAGAGAAAGATGTAACGGCGTTTGCATTGTGTTTCTGGTTTGTTGTTTGCCAGTGACTCGTGTCAGATTCGAGCGTAGTATGTTTAATAATTTCGTTATTCAGTTAGATCGTGTCGTATACATATAGTTATATATTATATTTCTTTTCTAAGGACTGTAACGATCGAAGCAGATTTTTAAGGATTTATAAAGCAGTATTTTGTTCCATTTTTTTTTTTTTTTGATGAAAAGCAATTATAGAGAGGGTAAAGAAATTTCATACGAAATGTTATGTTTAATATTACCATGGAAGTAGGTACTTTGGTCTGGATAGCACCGAAATACGGTATATTATCAGGATCAGTAGAAGGTACTAAACAGACTTCGTAATTTACATTTCTCAACGACTTTTTAGAGTCGTTCTTGCTGAAGATTTTATTGCAGGTCACGTGCAGCCTCTATTCGTTTTAACTCCTTTAATTTAAATTATAAATGAAGAAGCGAATCTCTCTTTTTCTGTAGTATTCTTTTTTATCAAAACGCAAATTTAAAAAATCGACATAAAGTTAAACGTATGAAAGCCAGGCAACGAGAGATCGTAGAATAAGTGATACGCGATGAAAATGGTAACAAAAATGGTAACAAAGCAGAAATTGCTTGAATTTTACATAGAAGAATCACGCAATCCCTTCGCACGACGTTGAAATCAGCAATATTGCATAAAATTCTCATGATTTCGAGACGTATGACGATATCAGATAATAATCTCGAAACTCGACTATTTTTCCACCTCCGTGTCGTTCGATAATTAGTCGGCGCGAAAGTTCGATCTTGATGCGAGAGGAAAACGGAAGTCCTCCAACTTTATCCATAAATTATCGGAATGAAACATTTCATTTTGATTTATTTCTGATTTCTTCTTCTTCTTTTTTTACAGAAGATCGAGCGAGTCCACGCAAAGGCAGAAAGGATCGGTGATCATTGAAGTCGGGAAATATTCGGTGAGTGGAATGAAATCTGACTGTCTGAAATCTGAATGACTATTCGCGTTGGTTTTTTAATTGGTTTCTTCTTTTAAGCGATTAATTGGATATTAATTCAATTTGTTCAATGTTTAAGGGATATTCATTGTTTCTCTATGTTCCATACTTTTTCTATGCATTTCTCTCACTGAATTGTTTCACTACAAGTAACAAAAATTCGTCATATATCTAAGATACAATCGTTTATTACAAATATTCGTCTCCTGATAACAATTAATTACAAGAGAAACTAAAATTCGTTCGATATTTAAGACAGGAACAGTCGTTAGTGTATCCGCACTATTCTTTGATATTGAATTTCCCTCAAAACTTCAATAGACTGAAATCACTAAACGGCTGGAACAGAGCTTCGCACTTTCCTAACTCGTATCGATTTCTGTATCGTTTTCCTTCGAAACGTTCGAAATTATTTCTGTCCTATTTCAATTCTATTTCCCAGTGCTCCAGCTCTTTATCTTTCCCTTATAAGCCCGCGAAGAATCTACCGCCTACTAAAGCTAAACGCCTCGATTTCCCTGCAATATTCGCGATAATAGTCGCGAAAACTAGCCATTGCGAGAAGCATTCGCAGCATGGAGTCTCATTCATCCTGCGTTTCAATAACCATCGAACCCATTAACGAGCCGACACCAGCCGGTGTCTCTGGCCGTTTTAAACAGCAAATTCATCTCGACGATACGGTTCGTTTCGATTGCCCGTCGAACGAAGAAGCCCATAACTTGGCGACTCGTTTTCCTATCGCGAGCATTCGATGACGATTTTACGAATGGAAGGGCGAGGAGAGTTGCACGCAGCGACGAAATTGCTCGATTCTCCTTCTGTCGTTATTGTTTCCCATCGGTGAGAAAAGCGATCGGGGGAAAAAAAGGAAGGAACGAGCCACGAAACATCTGGCGTCGCGAGGAAATCAAATTTCCAGAGCCTTTGCCTGACTTCTGTGCTAATTTCTCCTTTCGTAACTCGATAAAATCACCACGATGAAAGATCCTAAACCCCGGTTATGGACTCAGCGTGATTTTTTTCTCTGTCGGAAGTTCGATCATTGATGTCAAAGGTGTTTTAGCTGTTACGATGATTGACAGATACGTGGGGGTTAGTTCGGGGATGAAACGGTTTGTTGAATAGTAAAGTTGGTCGCGATGGTTGGGGGCAAGTGGGGTGGCTTTGATACTTTTGCTTTGTATGTAATTTGATCTATTTTAATGGGATAGGTACTTTGTGTATGATTTATTGTTATTATCGTTATTATTCGTTTATGTTCCAAAACAAAATTAGAGACAATCTCACTCTGCATGCTTTGCTGCAATTAGTTGTATGATGGCTGAACAAAAAGGTTTGTAATAAAAAAATGTAGGGATGTTAAATTAACAGTAAAAATTCATTTCAATCATGCGATTGTTCAGCTGTGCGCACCGATCAGGTGTCACCGTGCGGTCCATTCATCGAACGAAGCATCGAGCGAAGCCAACATGACGTCAAAGTAACGTGTAAAATATATTAAAAATGCTCGGTTTTACATAGCCATGACTTTTGAACCGCTGGATTCTGCAACTTCAATCTTGCATTTTCAGATGTTACGTATCGAAAACTATAGAACTGCGGATAAAAAAGTAAATAATTTTCGTAAAGTATTTCGATATAAATGTAAATAATAATAATAATAATAATTTATCAAAGGTAATAATTATTTACGAGCGTATTACCGAATCGCATTTAAACAACTTGTTCACCATTATTTGTTTTTCATTATTATTGGTGCAGCGACTATTTGATTAGAGTACAGATTCAAAATAATTCAAGATAAGTGGTCGTGCAATTCCATTTGTTAACAAACTTTTAATTGACCGAAACAAACGAATATATCAAGATAAATTGAAATGGTAAATTATTTATAAATAGAAAAGTTCACATTGAAATACACATAAATTTTTCATTTTCTCCATTTTTTCAAGGAACGGACTTATCCCATTTTCAAAATAAACGACCCATTGAATAAATCGATCTTCACTCGTTCGCCTACACCAAATAATATGTTCGACAGCCTCTTAACTTAAATCTTCAAACAAACGCTTCAACAAAAACACTCTCGCTCATCCCTCTCGTTCGTATTCTTTCCCTCTTTCAACAAAATCGAACAAACGCCCTCTCGCCTATTCTTTCACCTGAAAACCATGTCGCAAATACGATTTATCGACTCGTATCGAAATCGAACGCTATCTGAAGCTCACCGGTTACACTTTCTGAAAAAAAACTACGCGGCTTCCTCTATCCGTCGTTGATTGGAAATGTTTGTCTCGTGATCGAACGGTCGTCGAGTTGAAAGACTCTCGGCTGCTTAAAAATGTTTGCCGTGGAAATATTCGAATCGATCGTTCCGCTATGAAGTTTTAGAGGGAATTGTCGATCGAAAAGAAAACACGAAACGTGTGAGAAGAGGAGGAACGATCGCAAGATTATCGATGTTCGAGAATATTTCTCGCGCGAATTCCAGCCAACCGCGTTCTGTACTCGCGAGACTTTCTTGACTTCTGCAGTCTTTTCTCAGAACTTGAAACGTGGTTGTGATAGAACGACACGTCTTCGTGGCTTGCAATTACGCGCAGCTACGCGAATTTTGTCGGATATTGGAAGCTCGAAGCTCGTTTTCGATAAAACGAACCGCGTCTTAGCATGGATGACACGTGAATTTTCGAGCCGAGGAATTTTTTCCAAGCTTTATAGTTTACTATTTCAATTTAATATCCTCACGAGTATAATTCCTTATAACATTTACGACTTGAGAATTATAAAAAGAATGGAGGAAAATTGAGGGAGAAAATTGGAGTAAAAGGAGAGGATGTTATAGAATAAATTTTTGTTTCAGATTGTTTCGTGAATTTAATCAATCTTCAAACAACTTTGATTCTCTTCGTTACAATCGAAGAGAAATTTAATTACGAAGGCATAATTAATGTTAAAATCTAATTGTGAAAGATTATTGGCTTAAACGTATCAAAGAGATAAAGAAAAATCGTGACGATATGACTATTCACGTAACGGATTTATATGTTTGGGGCGGCTTGTGACAGGAAGATGTAGTATCATTTTCTACAAATTGATTTTACATTTGTGAATGAAAAGCTTCAGGCATTCGTTTGTTTCTATTTTTTCTGCTTTTACTATATTTTTTTCTCTGGTTTTGAAATATTGCTACACGTGACAGGTTTTTCATCTCTTGTTATCATCTGACCCAAAAATGTTGCGCGAAGTTGTCAGCCGGACAATAAATTGCGGACTGAAGTTTCACACAGCCCAGTTTTGTTCCGATAATTCATGTTATGTCGGCGGGTCCGCGGCTTTTACTACCTTCCCGAATATTCCCAATTGTCCTTGCAATTTTCTCTCCAATTTACACATGGTTAATTTCGTGAATCACTTTAAATCAGTATCTCGAGAATAAAGATACGTTTATTTATTTTTCTACAATTTCAAGAAATCCAAAAATGTGACAGTTTTTAAATGCTACGTTTATTTTTCTAAATCTACAAGACATATAACTTATTGCAAATTTTTATTCATCCGGAACGGTTACAATATTTACGTATAAGAATTATCTATCAGATAACAATCGAGTAACGTTTTTATAATACTCCTCAAAACGTGACAGAAAGACCAACGAACTTGTTACAGCATAATAATTAATTTGATCCAAATATATTAAGTTCAAAAAATATTATTTGTTGGTACTTTGGTATGATTACAAAAATTTGATGCTACGAATACGAAACGTAGATGTTGATAAAAAGAAAACGCTGTATCGAAAAATAAGAGTATGTGCAATTGCTTTTTGCAGTCAATATAAATTTCTATTTTGCAATAACAAGGCGAAAACGATTCATTCCGAGGGAATTCTGAAGTATCTTCTATATGAAGGTGATTTCATCGACTGACATTTCGGTTTCCTGGCCAACTTGGCACGCTACCTTTCAACCAGTTTATTCTTCACCATCGACCATCCAGATAACGAAAATAGCTTTCTTTGCATATTGACATCAGCGTTATCTACAAGCTTAAATTCACAAATAATCAAATTTTCCAACTGTCAAGAGGATAACTAGCGTTGAACAGAAATTTAAAAACTCTTTACTCGCTACTTGTCTTCTAAACAATCAATTACGTTAATGTACTCAGAAGCTGCTAAAACTCATATACTTTCGTCATGAGCACACACACACACACAAGTCGAAAAATTCCAGTTCCATGCAAAAACACGCCGGTTCCCAGTACTCTTTGCCAAGCTGCAGCAAAACTTTCGATTACTTCCGGCTTGAAGAGCGACATTTTTCGATTCGTTTCCGGAAACAAGTCCCTTAACTTCCGCTAACACTGTTCCGCGAACACTGTTTCTCTAAAAATCAAGCAAATCGACTCGATTTATCATTACAAACCAATTTTGTATTATAATCGTCGCTTATGGTTAGAGCGAGCACGTTTATACGCATATAGGTTGCCCGAAAAGTGTCTTTATTTTACAGACACGATGCATCTTTATACAAACATGAAATTTAATCTGTCGAACGTTGTGATCTTTATTTTGATAGAAGAAAATGGATCATACGTAATTCGATAAAATAATATAAAACGAAAAATGTTGTGCATCCATATAAAACGAAAGAAACTTTTCGGACGACCTAATAGAAAATTAAAAGATGCGCGTAATGCGTAAAAATATAGAAGACATCTAGACTATTGAATTTATTATGATATTTAATGAATGAAACAAATGTTTGCGTAATTGTACTCGTAAAGACGTAAATTTGCATAAGCACTTTCGCAGCTTACTTACGAAGATCTCAATTTTCGTCTATGGAATCACGTTATTCCATCGGAATCTTTACGGTAACTTTTCGTGTCCCAAACTATATCTCTTTTATGCTTATCTTCGTTCTAGATATTCCAAGATTTTTAGTATAAATATCTTTTACGATTGTCAGAGCATAAATGAAAATTGTCCAGAAACAGCAATTTTCAATATCGAGATCGAGATTCTAAGCAGATATAATTCAACGTTTTAATGAAAACGAGAATTTAAAGTATCGCGAGAACACACTGGTTAAAACAACTTGACCCTTTTATTTCGAATTTTTCAATGCGGCTATAACATTTCTGCTACCGTTTATTATTTCAGGAGAGTTTGTCAGGCAAGTTAGGTAATCGATTTAGAAACTCGCGTGTGGTCGGTCGTAGCTTCTCTGAAAGACAAGAGGTTACTGTAAGCCGCATTTCCATATTCATACCGCGGTGTTTCGAAATTTCGGTCAGTTGATTGTGTTTTACCTGTGCAGCTGGAATTTCATCGGCTGTAAATCAGGCAAAGAAATGGGGGCAACGGGTGAACGCGATAGCATGGATTCCGCGGCTTTACGTTAATGAATTATTAGGGCTGTCGGAAAGTTTCGTCGTTTTTCGTGCCGTTGGCCAGAGATAATAAAATGCGTCTGGCTTAATCTCGTCGGCCGATAGAACTTGCTTCTGCTTGTTTTAAACTATAATCCTTCATGTTCCCAGTGATTTTGCGAAATTCTTTTCGCCTGGTCATGTACAATCGAGAATATCATTTCTAGCGAGTTTCGTCAAATTAATCCTGTTGTTAGCGTTCTTAAAATTTCATGTTCCAGTTAGAATTCGAAATCATTAGTTTAGCAAATTCATAGATAGTCAATTTCCACAGAGCAAAATTAAATTTGCCCATGTCGAGGATAAATCTCGTTGCCTCTTTCACCAAAATGTTTGAACAATTTTCCCAACCGAACTCCTTGCTTTTTTGTTTCCATCGCGTCAATTCGGTGAGAACCTATAACCGTAAAAGCGACGATATTAGTTCGCGCTTGGTGTCGAAAACACAGGCGAACCACCCGTACTTGGCTGAATTTCAATCCTTTAAACCTTAGATTCCCTCATTTATAAATGTCTAGACCAGATCGTGTACCAAACTCTAGCGTGACACGATTTGCCATATGTTGAGGATCCTCGAACACATTCGACACCGATCTAAATGGCATTCCTCAAGAGAATTCCACTTCGACTACGAAGCATAATTCCCAAAATCATCGATCCGAGATATTTCGCCCATATCTTCCGCGATATTTCCTCAGATGCTGATATACATATTCGAACGAGATTACACTACCCTCCAAAAATTTGAAATCATTTCACAACTCTAGATGTTTATGTCGAATATTTCGCTAATTTTGTTGGATACTAAACCTTCAAGGCTGTTTACTTTACATTATCATATTTATTTCAATATTGTCACTGTCATTTCTAACCACTGCAAATATTAATTTTCCGGTTCTCCAAATAATAGAAATGACAATAGAAATTTCTTTTTCGTTTTCTAGATTTTTCTCTAAATTGCTGGTCGCCACGGAACACGTAACGATCGCAAAATTTTTATCATAGTTTATGTTATTTCTCGATTTTGCTTGCCCCATCGACATCGTATTACAAGTCAAACCAAAGCTATAAAACACAAAATACCGGAACGCGCAACGAGGGCAACGCATTATCGATAGGAACCATAAAAGATGGGTTTATCGGTGTCTGAAAATTGACATAAAATCGACACTAGATTCTACCGATGCTCCAATTTCTTCACTAGCGCGTTATAGTGACTGGAAAAATATAATAATGGGTCAGTAAGGATGGGTTAATACGCTAATGGTCGACGAAAACACTTGCACGTGTCGTCGGCAACGTTGCGAAGAGGATAAAAGCCATCGAAAACGAGCTTTACGAGACCGAACACTTTGCAGCCTCGCCTAAACATCCCTGAACCGTGTTGCAATTCAAATAACTAAGCGCTGAGGGTAGTTCAACGATGCTGGTATGAGATGGTATTCGCTCTACTCGCATACTTTACGTTGAGTATCGCGAGCGAGTGATAAAATCGCTTGATGCACGTCGTTTATGCATCGTTAAGGTAATTTTTAGTGATCTCCGACCGTGCAAGTTACTTAACGGAGTTATTCTTTGTCTATCGTTCGCGTGAAATCGTTGAGAGATTTTTGAGGAATTTTTAAGAGACTTCTCGCGCGCTGAATATCAGAGTTTTTGAGAGTTTTATGGTGTTAACGGCTAAATGTCTCAGTGATTTATGGGAATAGCGTTTGACGAGTGTTCGAAGGGAACAGAATTGAAGAATAACGATAGAAATTTGTTTAGAAGTTTATTATATCGCCAGAGGTTGCTTAACTACTTTATATAATTTTCGTAGAGATTTTTTTTGAGATTTTAGAGCGATGAATGATAATCTGTCGGCACGAGATAAATCAATTTTCTTATAAACCGCTCTTGTTCGTCTTTATAACAATATTTTCTAATTTCTTTATGGAACCATGAAGAACCAAAGAAGAAACGAAAATGTACACGAGCATCGAATACTCGACGACGACGATAAAATTGTAAAAAATTTCATTGCGATCTAAATTATTTAACTTTGCAGTGGCCTAGCTTCGAACGAGGAAAATAAAACTTCTTTCCAGGAGGATGATGTAAAATTCCATGTCAGAAGGTGGAATATTTTGGTCCTTGTGGACGTGGGGCAGTAATAGGTTCTAAATTTTATCTCGTACTCGTGATTTATTCGACCACATAGCAACAGAAAATTTTACTTCTCGATATAAAGAAATTCTAACATGGGCCGTTTCGTGCTTGCGCGTGTCAAATTACCATCGTAGTATTTAGATCGGAAAGAAATTTTTATCATAGCGTGACACATCTAGATAGATTACAAATTCTTGAATAACTAATTGCCAACTATGATCAAGTATTAACTCGATGAATGTTATTAATTTTAATTACAAATTCCCTCGTTTCCGATAGACATTATACATTTATTGTAATCATACGTAGTAATTTATACATCTCTGCTATGATTCAAACGTAATAATTCATACATTTCTGAAATTAAATATATATATATTCGAGTGTAGATGCATATTACTGATACTCCATAAGTCGAAAGCCCTCATGAAAAAATAGTTGTACAAGAATTTCGTATTTATATTTTAATTTATAAAACTTAAATGTATCTACTCTTATGTATACGCAATTTAATTGATAAAAATAATCCACGCGTTTATGAATATAATCCCAATTCTGCGATAGTATTTGTCTATTCTAATGGATTTCAATTATTTATAAAATACCTCAATTTCCAAGTTTATAATTTTCCTATTGTTCGCTTATCAGAAGAATATGTATTATTGCGATTTAATGGAAAATATCTATGTATTAAAGTATATATTTTTACCCATTTTCTTCGTAATAGGCTGGTTAGCCTGAAGTATAAATAAACGACTATACTACATAGATTTTCAGTGGAACTAAAGCAGAATTCGTATTTTATATCGGAACAAATATCCTCCCCTTCAAATTTAATATTTAACTGTCAAAGTCATTTATTTTTCCATTTCTCGAAAATTTGAACGCAATTATCTTGAATTTATCTATTACACTGGCTCGTACAATTTTTCGTTCTATATAAAAGCAATTTACCAAACGAACTATTTATTTTTGATAGAAAAAATAATTTCATGCTTGATCGATTGTTCTCGGTGCGAGAAATTATAAGTCTATGATTCGAAACGAACAATTTACTACAATTTACCTTCGATATAAATATTACCATCAACATTAAATAATGTTCTATAACGACATTAATTTTTCATTTTAAATCGACTATCCTTAAAATTACTTATTCTTCTTTCAATCTTTGATCACAGACCGGTCTATTCTCAGAAAAGTCCGAATGATTATTTCATTATCACAGACTGATAAGAATTGTTATGCTAAGAAGTTTCTTTGACAATCGTACTTTCAATTGTAAAACACGTTTAACAAACAACCGTATCGTTACAACAAACGAGTATACCAATAATTATTATTGCAGAGTGTTCACAGTTTCGCACTTTTGATAGTATGAAATCGCAAAAAGGCGTAGATTATTTATTAAATTATTGTATTGTATAAAAATTAAAACATCAAATAAATCCGAGAGACCACGTCTGTGGTAAAGGCAAAGCTATCGATTCTGTAATTAAAGAGCAATTTTAACGTAACATTTCGATATTCTAGTCTGCTGAAACTGTCGCAAGAGTATTTGCATTTTTGATACCGTGCGCGTATATATTTTCACCGATCATTTCCACATGCCTCGTGAAATCGAGCCGCCTCGAGGTACCCGCAGGCTTTTCGAAGCCCCTTCATTCGCACGAGCACGAAAGACGAAAAGGGAGAACGTGTTCCAGCCAGAGAATCCCAGGATTCTGCCCTCGGGCTGGAGGAATCGGTACTCGTCTGTGGAATGCCAAACGGAGGAATGAAACGGGATGCGTGGGTGGTGTGCGTGCTGTGAGCGCGGGAAAACGAGATTCAGATACTGGGATAGCGTAAAGTTTTGCGATAGGGGGACAGATTTGTGTGTTTTCGATAGCTTTGCATGGCCTTTGTAAGGATCAAAGTCTCGGAAGAATCGATATTATCTAAGTATGTTGATTTTTTAAAAAATACACAATTTATTTCTTATACTATTCATTAGAAAAATGCGCAAATTCTATGAACGTATATGTATCATTCTTTTTTTTCAAAAAGTACACATCTACGACTATTAGACTGTCTTCTATAAAACGAGTTCCGAGCAGACACGTAAATTCCACAGTTTGTTTCAATTTTCCATAACGCACTGCAATCTTTGGCTTTTATCAATTTTCCACAACTCGACCAGTCTCTAATTCCTTCCTCCATTATTTTCCTGCACAGTGCACCATGATCTTCGACTTCCCCTCTTTTCACGATTCGGCTATATTCTCTAATTTCATCCATTTCCCAAAAACATACATCAAACGATTTTCCAAAAATCCGGTCTCCAACGAACACGTTGATCCTCCATTCGCTTCGATCTTTACGTTATCCAATTTGACAAAAACTCAAACGCGGTCTGTAATTTCCTCCTTTTTCTAGCAGGACGCACACCCAGAATCGGAAAAGCATTTTCCATGAAACATGCTCCGGCCAGACACGTGTTAGCCGTCGACAATCGTATTTGTCTATCCTCTAAACGGAGATGGTGACGCAGGGGATGCCGGAAAGAGCAGAGGGTCGGCAGCGAAAAAAATCAATTTGTCCCGACGTGATATCCTTTGACGATCGCTTGGCCGAAATTTCGCGAGACAACCCCGTCAGGCCTCGCTACCAGATCCCACCCCCTTTCCTTCTTAATGGGTCGCGGCAAGAGGGTTCCGTTGCTTTCCGCCACGGGGTGAAGCTACCGACGACTAATGTCTTTGTCATGTTGACTGTCGACAAATCGCCCTTTGAACAGTCCTGAGCCCTGCAGCGTGCCAAGGGTGCGTCACCCCCGCGTACCTTTCCCTCGCTGAGGCTTACGTCACTACGAGCTAACTAGTTTTTGGTCGCGATAAAAGAGGCGGAGAAAGGGACGTGGGGTGGAAATCAGGAAGCGGAGGGTATAAGAAGGGGAATGATAGCGGGATATCGAGCACATCCGCTGGGATTTTTGCGCTCCGACCGGAGAAAATCAGCGAAAGGTCGCAAGAGAGCGGAGAATAGGACAGCGCAGCTTTCTCTTTTTCGATGGGATGATGTTTAAAACCCGTGAAATGGCTCATCCACCGAGCGTTCCTCGGCAATCCAGCACCACGGGGCTATTTTGTGACTACGATTATTTCAGACTGTCTCGGCACTGAAATGGGCTAATGATTCGTAGTTGATGAGGCACTTTGTTTCATTTGTGTATCATTCGCCTGAGGAAATCGTGGTTCGTAGCCTCTGTGAAATAGAAAAATGTCAATTATTCGGAATAGGTTCTTACTTACGGTGAAAGTATCTCGATTTCGTTGCAACAAGCTTGAAAATATCTGAATAATTTTTTAGTCAACTTTTCATTTATCTTCATTTTGTGTAAATCGAAGAAAGAAATATTCACATGTATATTATAAAGAAATACGTCGTTAGGTAGATAATTAAATATAGTTAAGCTAAATATAGTTAAGTAAATGATCAAGGAATTTTATATAAATATAATCTTCATATAATTTTTTTATAAATAATTACCTTAATACGAAACATTTAATCCACGGTCTAAATTAAAAAAATATTAACATCCTCGCGGAGTAATGTAACACGAAGCGTGTGCAAGGGGTCGATAGTGGCCGAAAAACAGAGGCAAACTGGGGCTGGAAATCGCAGCTCGATAAGAATCTCGAGTGATTAACAGTTCTAAGTTGTCAGGAAGAGTAATCACTGCTGCTCGTATCGCTAGAGCAAAGCGAGATCGCACGGGTTCGAATGAAGATCACGAGATTCGGCGATGAACACGGCCATCTTCATTCGTTTTGCCGTTTCGTTTCTGACAATCGCGTTTCATCCAGCTTTTCAATGACACGAATGACGGTTTTATTCGAACCATTGACAACAACGGAAATTCTCATTGGCCGGGGGAAATTGCTGGCGAATTAGTAGCGAGTCTGTTTTCGCTTCTTCAGTTTCCACCGTCATCACCACTTTCTAATTTTCTGTTTGCTGGTTCAGTTGTAAATAATTTTTACAAGGACGAACGAAACTGTAACGTTGAAATAATAAACGATACGATCGACGAAAGGTACTCGATACTGTTGCAATTGACAAAATACATTCGAAAGTTTTAGCTCTGATTAACTTATTCTCTGTTTTAAAAGCGACAAGTTCTAAAAGTTTATAATGTTCGTATAATAAATAGCATAGGTGCAAAACTAACGTAAATGGATTCTTTGCTCTGAGAAATTTTCATATCTGGCACATACGATGGTGAGCTGATAAATAAATAGATACTACGAATAATTTAGCTCCTTAATCGTAATATTCTGACAATTACGGTTTCAGCAAATGAGAATCGATGAAATTTATTAGGCAGCTTTGTTGATTTCATTAAATGGTACTTTAATGAAATGTGGTTTTGATAATGATAATTTGAAACTCGCCAGCAAGTAAAAGTTGAGACTCGTGTTCCATTGGAGCGTGTAAATAGCGTGTATGTTGTTTGTGTTGCCTGCAGGGTGCTTTCCGAAACAAACTTGCGTTGCTTGTTTCGATGTTAACGAGAATGTTATGAAATCAAATAGCGATATAATGTATCATTCGCGTTATTTCATTTGTATTTCCTTTCAACTTCCTGCCTCTCATCATAACGTTTCGGTTTCCTGGTAAATACGAAATGTTCATGGTAAATATTTTTTGGCTTCTGTTTTATGTACGGTTGTCTAATTATTCTAACTATAAATATTCTATAGAGCGCTAGTTACATATAGATATAATTAGCTTTTAAACTAATCACTGTTAAAATTTTAGAACATTAATAAACTAATAGTTCTGTCGTGATAATTTACTATTTTATTCATTAAATCACACTTTCTATTTTAATATTAGATTATAAGACGGATCTCTTATTCTCGTTTAATTGACAGAATTGAGGATCATTCTGACGTAAAATGTACTAGATAAAATATCTGAAATTGTAATAGACATCTCTTATTTAATAACTATATATCGTATTCTGGGATATATTTATATACTAGCTATCTAGTACGTCAGATTTATCATTTACTCAATTTTAAATCAGTTGATCGAATCGATCATGTAGTTTCGACGATTTATTAATATTAGATGATATATTTATACTGTTTATTTGCAAACGATATTTATTATGGAATAATCTAACGTTTAAGTAGGTGATACAAATTTGATTACAATCCATCGAATCGATATGTTTTACATTCTTCATAATCCTTCAATCAAGACTAACATGAATCAACAATATTCGAACGAAATAAAGCATAATCGAGTATACAGCTATCGTAGATACTCATCGATATCAACACATGTTTTAGAGCTGCAGAAAAAATAGCTGCACCATATTACATGGATCGGTGTGGAGGGCAAAGCATCAGTTTTCATAATGTGATCGTAACTGTAACCGACAGGATCGCTAGGAGCTCTACCTGTGGTCGATTTATTAGTAACGGATAAGGTCAACGGTTCTTGATGTTTGTTTCCTGTAAACCGCACGAGAAACTTTCTGTATCACTGAGCATGGAAAAAGCTGGAAAACCAACTGAAAATATTATAACTTTCACGATGCATCTAACAAATTATTTCATTCGTATCTCAATTATTTCATTTATTTCACTGTTTATTCGTTCTTTATTAGTTTCACAGGAGAAGCATGAAAATTTAATTTATATTCTTAATTCGAATGTTCTTTTCAAAATTAAAAAAAATTCTGATCAAAGCGTACATATCTTTTCACTGTATTCGATGCAATAAAGGAAACCAGAGCCGATAAAAATAGAAAAAAATCTTTTCTTACTGCTCGCTTTGAAAATATTAATCTTCTTAGATATATTTAAAAGAATCAATCAAGTCTTTGTTTTATTACATTAGATTCAATAAACACGCGATATTAATATCTCTCACTTACTCCAAGGACTTTCATCATAAACTTTCTAACTATGGAATATGTGTATGTACGAATAATATATGTAATTTCGTATTGTCTCTCCGTGTTACGATTTATATTCTCCCAACACTAATAATAAAAGAGATATAAGTTATCGTTGAACAATATTTTACGAAATTAATGATTAGCGAATGCAATTGAAATATTTGATTATCAATCGTAATTAAAATGCCACAATTAATTGGATTAACTGCTAAAATTATCCTTGTGAAATTAATGTTTGAATCGAACCTCAAATCTAGTGTTAATCGGCTTTAGTCATTAACGGTATTTAGATAGATATCGCGTATATACTTGTAATATAATTTGCAAATTTATGTATATTTAATAGCTGTTCAACAAATCACGATTAAAAACAGTTGGCGATTCATGATCAATATTTCGTACATGCCTCTGGTTTGATAAAAACCGACGTTGATTCTGCCAAGCAATTTTAAATATTTTTAATAATCACGAAGGCAACAAATCTGAAATATAATTTAACGTTAAACTCTGAAAAATCAGCAGACGTGAACGTACCACGTTTATTTCCTCTGATATTCAATTTATTAATTACCAGTTTTAATCAACGATCAATGATTAACCATCAGAAATTATCTTAATACCGATCAGCGACTAATTTAACCAGGCGATTAAATCAAAGTTCTCGATGATTAATTTCTCTCAACCATAAGAATTAATCGATCAGAGATTTTTGTAAACTTTAAACGATCGATGTTCAACACCGATGCGTATCATGATATGTTTAATGTTTGATTAATGCAATAAATATTAGCAACAGCGTAGATTCGTTTCATAAGATTTCCGGAAGCGTCGCAACGTGGTGATCTGTTAGCTCGATCAATCTGTTTGCCGTTCGTGATATCACAAGGTGCATTGTGGCAACGTACGAAGTGATATCTAAATTAAAATCTAAAATAGTCCCGTGGCGAAATTTTCAGCTGGTTCGTTCGAGCTTTTCGCGATACGAGAAGAGAACCGGCGTTTGTCTCAACTTGGAAAGAAAACATTTGGCGCGATTAAGTGGCCGGAAATGCTTCTACTCTCGCGACCCTTGACGTTTGGTTTTGCTTTCCTCGTAGATTTAATTATCTTCCTCCTTGAATCAGGTACCCCAAGACCAACGCTATGGCGGGAACGTTTTAATTTGCTCGAGTAATTAATTTGATTTGTACTGTTCTAGAAATAATGAGTATTTTCAATTGATTCTCTTCTTCATTTTTTCCCTTATTCATTCGTTGTGAATATTGCTTTTAATTATTGCGGAGGAAATAGATTAGTAATCGAGATATACCAGGAATTCACCATATTATCATAATGCAATAGCTTGACGAAGGGTTCGTAACAAATACGAGCCTTGTGAATATATTTCCAATACACGCATTTGATAGTAAATCTGATGTCTTAACGTTAAATAATTGTGATATTCGAATAAAATAACAATCTTACTAAGAGCAATCATCAGGATCGAATCACCTATCAATAAGACGAACTGGAATAAGATCGGACTGGGATAAGACGAACGACTGCATCAGTCTTTTCAGATTTTGCAACAATTCGAATGCTTCCAATTGTTTACTCATTTTCAAGGTTTGTAAAATATTGCTTTATAAAACGAGAAATCAGATTTTATTTCAACGACAGTACTCTACAGAATGACCAATCAATTTGACTGGTACTGGTATAAGCAGCCATGATACAAAATTACTTTTATTCTAAATGAATAAAACAAAATTAAAGTTTATTATAGTATTCCCTGCAAAAGTCGTTATATCATCGCGGAGGAAGAATATAACATGAAGTAGGAATTTTAAAATAAAATTGTAAAACCAGTCAATTTGGCCGGCTTCGTAGTTCTATTGTTAACGAATGTCTAATGCCTCATAAAATCTATATCAGCTTTTGGAATATCCCTAAAAACGCATGCTTCGATCGTTCTCAGATTCACAACATTCAATAGACGCTGTTTCGTCTAATTTTATTTATTGTTATTCTATCTCTATTAGTTAAATGAATACTGTTTTCAGCAGCTATTAACCTTGGAAAGAGTAAAACTTTTATAAACTATATATGGTTGTCTTAGAAAACATCGAAAACCGAAATTACATCAAAGAGATTCGTTTGAATTATATTTTATATATTTACAATTAGGCGAATACAGTGCTCAGATACTTACGAATAGTATCGTAGGTTAAACTTTACGATATTATTGTTGCATTTCCAACGAAATATTAGAATGAGACACGAAGCGCATAAATGCAACGTAGCTCTTAGCATCTACTCGCCGACACGTTCTTTGTGACAGCAATTTACGCATTTTGTATATTGCGTCCGCATTGTGGCATGTGCGGCCAGAGGGTCGTAAACCACTTCACCGGATCCACGAATGAGTGCATCACTCGCAGCATTGTGCAACGCGTTGACAATATTAGACACCTGGCCGAACATTAGTCCATCTTTCTCTCTTATTCTAAAACAGACTTCACCATGGATATTATGTTTGAAACTCTAATTTTCCTACGTAATGGAAAATGATACAAATGTAAAAATGAGTTGGAATAGAGTCGGAACTGCCCGTTTCTGATTCTGCGTTAAGGCAAGAAGCACGCGTTGATCTATACCTATACTTTACTAAGAAAAATTGTTGAGGTTACTAGATGTGTGAACAGAGGAACGCGTGGATAAATTGTAAAATAGAAAATATATTTGAATACAGAAGTGTAAATACAAGTATGAATATAATTCGAGCTGGTCCAGATCCGCACGCTAGTGTCACGTAAGCTGGAGACGTAGGTTTTAAAGAACAAGAAGGTTGAGCCGAAACACAACTATTAACTTTCCTTTTATCACTCTTTATTATGAACTTAGTAATATACACTTGAATATACACTGAATTGGCACGTATAAATCACAGTTTACTTCAATAACTTCATATGAAAGGTAATTACACCGATAAATTAAGCACGCGACTGATCTAAGGGTAGGAACTTGGTAAAGATGTTGACTGTTCTAAAGATAGAGAATAAGTGATGTTCAGTGATGATGCTGTGGCGGAGGAAAGCTAGTGGTGGGTGAGTCTAAGGACACGAGATGAGCTGATTTGTTAAGGATACTTTTGCTAGGAAAGTAATAGACATTGTTTCTGATTGGTTAATAAGAAGGTTGGTGGACTAGGAAGGGTCTTAGCCGCCCCAGAGAGAGTAACGTGAGAAAACCAACTTTTCCGTATCACCCCATAGTAGACAAAAATGTAAATAACACTGGAAATAGAAGATGCTTGTTTTTGGTCTGAAGGACCTTAGGTGTGAAAATGCCAAGATTTATGATAGGTTCTTGAAGCTATTCAGGGTAAGCAGTGAGGAACCGTAAACATCTGGTTGCTATGTTTCCTGGTGTGCGTGGCCTTGTCTCTGATGCGGATTGAGATGTGGTTGATGTCACACTAGCAGTATTACCCTATAACTGAAAAACCTGGAAGCCACCGTCGCCTGTCAACTGTCTATGGTCCGCCTTCGTCTCAGTCTTTTGTCTATACGCTGTCGATGGCTTCAGTGCTTGAGGAAACTAAAAGGATCAGATGTAAAATCATTCAAATTTGTAAACAATGTATCATCGTGGACTCCATATGATGATAATCCATCGTGAAATATTATAAATTGCTCGTTTCGACCATTCTAATAGATGCAGTGCTAAAGATATGATTAGTGGCCATTACGAGATCACTATCATGGATAATCTAATACTCTTGCACGCTACTGTATCTAAATTTCCCTACATCAGGGATAGCACGATAAGAGACACCCATCTCCTGCTAATAAACTCGTCGCTCGTGCAAACGCTTACGATGAAAACCGCATAGCGCTCGGAATTACGAGCCGTAACGCTGAAAAGAGTGCCGTTCCCGCTCATTCAAGTTTCAAGCTGACGCAGTCCTATTTCCACGCGGCTTTTCCGCGAGTATAGTCACCAGCCGATGCGTATCGACGCCCAGGCGCCCTTTACTCCTCCGCTATTTTTGTTTCTCCTGTGTAAAACAACCTTCCTCTGGTCGCCATCATTGTTCCTCTGGAGCTTTCAAAAATTCTGTATCGCGTGACGGTGAATTTCAGGTCGGTTGAAAAATCGCACGAAACCTCGAGTGAAGTATAACTTTGTATCGATACGATTCGTACGAGCGAATACTTTTTGGTTCCCCTATGCATTAGGTTGTTCCAAAAGTTCCTTTCGTTTTATAAGGAAATAGTAGACGCACAACATCTTTTGTTTTAGATTATTTTATTGAATTACGTTTGATTCAATTTATTTTATTACTACAAAATGGATTATATATAAATCCATGAAATAATATAAAATCTATTATTTCACTTATGAAACGAAAGAAACTTTTCGGACAACCTAATAGCTCTGTTCCATTTCTTGCTCTTTGCTGAGCCGCGCGTACGAAAGTTTCGGCAGGTTCTAAAAATTTGCAAAGGGCTCCTTGAAAAGATCGTCCAGTGGTGTTTTAAAGCGCGTAGGTGTAAATTCTTATTCGTAAATGGCACTTACAGGTCATCGATATTCCATTCGTTGATCTTTTAAGCCACGTGAAAAATTCACAAGCCACTTGTCCATCTCCACTTGTCATTCCTCCCGTGTAACTAAACGCATTATAAAAAATGAATGGCCATTTAAATATATAAATATCCGGTGATGGTAGATTTCGGACGAGTATATTTTCAGAATGTAACGTGAATTTTTCGAACGCTAGCTGAAAACTGAATTGATCTTTCCAATTTTTAAGGAGAGAGAGAAAGAGAGAAATATAACGATGGAGGCTAATTGCTGTCTTAATTCTAAGCTACATTATTGTCCCCTTTAGTTAAAATATCCTACGTATCGTTTCAACACTGAAGATAACCTTGTTTCAGAAGGAGCTTTATTTCATTTTTTACTTATCGTTTCCGCGTTAACGTTAAGACATAAGAGAAGATCGAAGATTCTTCGAACGGAAGATCATTCGGGCCGTTAACTGGCCAGTGAAATTCTATAAAAGTTCATTAAAAATGGTAATTTCGGTGTCTTCTTATCAGCGAGTATAAACAGAATAAAAGTAAGAGATCCTTGGGATCTGAGAAGTGTGAGAGAGCAAAAAATTGCAGAAAGAAAGGAGGTATCATGGGTCACAAAAGGGAACGGAAGACTCTAGGTTGAAAGAAAAGTTAGACCGAAGGAAGGAAGAGAGGCAGAGAAGAACGTCGTTCTACATTGTTTGGAAAGCCACTCAAGATATCTCGAAAACTAACTTCTTCTTTCAGGTCTTTGAGCTCGTTACGATCCAAGAATTTTTTCATCCAACCGAATTATAAATTTTACCAAAAGTACCCTTCTAAATTTCTCAAGATAACACTAAAATCGAGTATCTTTTGTTACTCGTACGACACAAAAAACCTATTCCTCTGAAAAAAGAGAAGACTCGACACAATTTAGAAAATTATAAATTTCACAAGAAAATTCATTAAGATTTTCCAGAATAAAAACACAAGAGCGTCTCGAATAATTTTTCTTACTTATCCAATGCGAAAGACATAAATGAGAAACAAAAAGGAAAGAATCGGCACGATCAAAGAATCAATCGATTTAAAAAAACTTAAAAAAACTATTAGGTTGTCCGGAAACGTGTCTTTCTTTCGCAAACGTGTTTTTTACAACAATGCACCTTCATACGAACGTGAAACAAAGTCTGTGAAATGTCACGGTGTTTATCTCAACAGAACAAAGTGGATCGTACGTAATTCGACAAAATAATATCAAACAAAAAACGTTGTGCCTCTATTATTTATAAAACGAAAGAAACTTTTCCGACAACCTAATATCTCGTAAAAGGAATGCATCTTAATTTTCCAATATAGCAACATGCAAATCTCTCGATAATCCATTTTCATTACATAGCCATTGCAAAAAAGGATTCCAGAAAACGAAAAAGAAGAGAAACGAACGTAGAACGTTGGAGATCCACGATCAAAATTCAATCGTGAATAATAAAAAGGCGAGGCAACTCGACCAGCGTGCAGGCTAAACCCACTGTTTTAATGTGTAATGGACAGTTATGCTTTTATTACCTTTCTTTCCGTGTCGCGCCCACTCACGCACGATTCTGCTTGTCACACGCGATCACAACGTATATCCAATCATTGTCGCGTTCTATCGAATTAATTAGTCGCCAGGTGAATGGCGATTCACAGTTATAATCTACTTTTTTTTTCTCTTTTCTCGATTAAATATTATGTCGTTATATCGTCGTCGATCGTTCGAGAAACTTGGAATAGAATGGTGTCGCGTGCTTAATTATGCGCCAACGAAGGCGGCTTTGTGAGCGATTTCGCGGCCGCTGAAAATGCTATTTTAGAGGAAAGCTATGTATAATATCCAACTGCCAACGGCAGGGTAATTAAATTTCTACGTCGCTTCGAGCGGAACTCGAATCTCGCGGTCGATCGTTTATTGGCTGTCGTTCTGTCGGTCTGAAAGTTTCGAAAGTGTTCCGGATACAGTTCAGACGGTATTCCTCCACCATTCTCGTTGCACCGTTTCTTTCTTTTTGTTTATTTCTTTTATCAAGAAATGGAAAGTAATTATTTTTTTCGTAGAACGAGCCAGGCTTTATTAGAGAATTTTATTCTATTTCAAGACTATAGACGTGTAATATTCTGCATCGTATCTTTTACATTCTACAGTGAAGTAATTTTAAAATTCAGCTCATTGTTAGTTAATTTTATGTTCCTAAAATTTTCCCTCCATTTCGGAGATTAAACGTGTATCTTTCGCTAGTAATACTTTCATGTGCCTGCAAAAATTTGATACTACGAGAATGAAATTTGCAACTTGATAAAAATATGCTTCATTAAAAAATAAGGACGTTCTAACATTTTTCCTGCCCACTGTATATACCCGGTAACGTAATTTTAATGACTAACAAAGACTCGAGTCTTTCCTTTTATTATTCCCATACGTATGAAAATATTTCATGAAAATTTGAAAAACGAATCACGTACTGGAGAAAATAGAAATACGAAAGTTGCCAGTTTCGAAAGTTCGAAATTCGCGGAATTATATAAGAACAGGTAGCTGCGACGCATATTCGTGAAGGGATAATTAATTATTTAGCGTATAAGAAGAAACTTCAGAAGTTCCATACGTATTCTGCTCCAGCGGAGAACGTTGAAAGCATAATCACGCGATAATGACGGGTTGACTCGTGTGAGTTGGTCTAAATCAACGGTGGAAAAAAACCTTAATTACACATTGATAACAAAGTGATCGTCGAATGGCGTCGTTGCGACGCTTCGACATTCTGTAACGGACGACAGTAGTAATTAATGTTTATTTGGTAATCAGCCATTACGGAATGCTCGAATAATGTCTCGCGCACAAATCTGTTCTACTAATTACGAATGTGACGTTCCACGTGATAACTGATATCGAGCAGGATGTAATTAGTGGGCCGTCGTTAGTCCCTCGTGAACTCGTACGGGTTGTCCTAAAGTGAGTTTGATCGAGAGTCAAGGTAACAGTTGGACAAGTGGAGTGCCAAAGATGCCCTTGCTTGATCTTGCTTGTTATGTGCTAATTTAGTGATTGCTAATAGCTTGGTATCGCCAAGCTACTAGAACTTTTATTTGGACTTTTTAACTCGTTAAAGGGACGAGGCGAGTTAACACGTCACGCTTTCTGTTAATTTCTCGAATGATCTTTTTAATTAGGAATTCGTTGCTTCTTACTATGTCGTTCCATTTCTATTGAAAAACGAATTACATCAGATTTACACGTGCAAGGATTAAATTCTATATGGACTAAAATCGATTGATTTAAACTGATTTCATGATTCCAAAATGCGACAACCGAGCATTTATTATCTCTACCATTAAGTGCAAATAACATTATTTTGTTCAAAGTGAATTTAACAGTAGCGACGTACGATGGAATCGTAGTTAAAATGATTCGTTAGTCACTGAGCGATGTTAACTCATTCCCTAAATCATCGTGTTACTAATTGTAAGACGTTCGTGCTTCGCAGTAGTTAAGTGTATCTTTTTACAATCTTTATATTTATTATCGTCCTATCTGTATATTGGCTGACGTGGTAAAGCTAGGTATAGAACGGAAGAGAAGTAGCTAAGCTCATTCTGGTTATATCATCACGTTGGAAATTTATTGCTTTACCAGAATACTAAAACTATAAACGATTTCGTGTTTCCATTTCTAAGCTTACCTTGTGCCAAATAACTGGC
The DNA here is from genome assembly GCA_014737365.1 of Bombus soroeensis. Taxonomy (NCBI): domain Eukaryota; kingdom Metazoa; phylum Arthropoda; class Insecta; order Hymenoptera; family Apidae; genus Bombus; species Bombus soroeensis. Next base: position 1,803,476 of record JACXIL010000236.1, read on the forward strand.
GTGCTTGCATGGGTTGCATCTATCGGCGTAAGTAGTACATACATACATTATATAAGAAGATGGGTGAAAAAACAAGAAGGAAAAAATGGAAAAGAAAGGACAAATGTGAAAAGTAGGAAAAAGAGGCAGCAGATAGAGAGAAAGAGAGAGGCAGGAAAAAAGAAAAGTAAAGGAAGAAAGGGAAGCGAAGGGAAGCGAGTAGTGAGACGCAGAAGGAGATGAAGTGGAAATAGGAAAGATAAGAGTGGGAAACAAGAAAAGAAAATGGAAGGATAGTGGAAAAAGGAAGAAAAAGGAAACAGAAGGAAGTAAGGAAAAAAGGATACAAAAGGAGGAAATAGTAGGAAGACTATCTGTCTTTGTTTCTGCAAGTTCTACTCCACTATCCAACTCTAAATTTTTCTTGCCATAAATTAATCAAGATTCTTAATCGTGCACAGCTTGTGCCTCGCTTGAACATTTGACAAACGTCTAATCATTAAAATACCTTATATTTTAACTAATTACGCCAACTGTGTTTTAATATTTAACAACCATAAGTATAATATCAATTAATCTTGTGACGGCTGCATTCGACTTTTCATAAAATAAATATACAGGTGAAAACGTTTCGGAGATATTTTTGATATTGAGTTAATGCAATAATATCTGAGATATGTAAGAGCTATGTACATATGAAAGTTAGGTATGAATTTGAGAAATTTATATGCAATTTATTTAATTAATTTGTATGTAATTACGTATTACATACTAGATATATTACACGCTACTTATGTACGTCTACTTACGAGTAAATTCATCCGCTAATTTAACAAGAAACTACACCGACTCTTAGAAATTCACAGGTGGTGCGAAGTTTAACAGCACCCTCCTTGGAAATTAGTTAAACGTGTCTGCGGAAGGATACGTAATTACTAATTAAGTCGGCGTTTCCATCAGTAGACATTTTTACAACATTTAACTCGACATATTCACGTACAGACACACGAAACCTTGATCTGATTATTAATAATTTCATACCGCAGGAATATAATTATAATCTTCGTTAATTTGTAATGGAATTGTTATTAATAGATAAGACCAGATTTCAGATTTCTATGGCAGAAATAATCGCGGATAATTATAACAAACCGAATTCCTGAAATTCCTAATTAAATCGCAATCCAAATTAGAACGTATAATACTTGAAATATAATCAACTGTACAAAACTTCTAGCTCGAGTATATACACGGTGTACGTAAAATTGTGGTGCAAACCGAAAGTAAATCGAAAATGTAGAGTGACAATCTTTGATACAAGGCTTCGTTTTCGATAAGATCGACTTTAATAAAGAAGTGATATGAGTAAAGCGAGCGGAATTCCATAATCGATTTTCTCAGAAATCAAATCTGTATCAAAAATTATCATTCTACATTTCCGACTGACTTTGTCACAATGAATCGTTCCCTTTCGGTTTATGTTACGATTTCTGGTACACCGTGTGTACATATTTCTAGATATCCTATGTGGATATAAATTGTGGGTAATTGTAGTCGAATTTTTTGGAAAATTCGCCAGCATCGTCTCTCGCACGGAATTTTTAGATTTATAATAAGAACCGAAACAGAAAAAGTTTCATATATTTCTATCTTTTCGTCGTTCGAAATACAGAACAGTCGTATGCGTTTACTATTTTTATAAAAGTATTGGGACGCTTATACCTAGAAACCTTTTATGCATATATAGTGTTCAGAAAAAGTATTTGTATCTAATTGGATCATATTTATCATTGATTTAATACCGCTATTTATATCGTGTATTAATTTATTGATTAGTTTCGATTGGTTCCAAATTGTGCCATTGTATAATTGTGACAGTCGTGTCTCGTTACACTGCTATTGAGATTTGAAGAAGTTTCGTACAATACGTGTACACGATACATTCGCAAAAATTTTCTGTGGTAAGTGTTGGAAGAATACTTTGAATACTTTTGCGAGTACGTATGCTCGAACGTGAAACACGCGAGCTGGATCATTGGCTCGTGAATTGGAAATAGTAATTTAACGCGAACAGATTTAACATGGTCAAAGGGCGGAACTTCCGGACGTTTAAACAAGCCCTTTAACCTGTGCACGATCGTCCAGTTACTTTTCCGTCTCTTTTCTTTCCTGTGTAGTCGGTTGCATCGTTGCATCGTTCACCGATTAGTATAAATAGGATCAATGAATTAATTGGTCCAACCCTTTGCCGGTCGTTAAAGTGACACACGCTGCCTGATCGGTGATTTAAGCTGCGATTTAAAGAGGAAGCCTCGTGACTGAAAGTACGCGGCTCCTTCAACTGTTTACGCTTTACGATTCGTAATTTAGAAAAAACCAGCTTCATAACTGTTCAATCGCTTAACTATTAACCGAAGAAAATCCGCAGACCGGATAAGTTTAATCGCTGTGAAAGATTTAGCAGAGACTTGCAAAGTTTCGAAAATATCGTTGCGATGTTCCATATCGCTACCGCAATTTTGTTCATTGCTGTTGCTATTTTTAATTTCTTTGTACTCGATTCTTCGCCGACTGTCATATTACACCACTTTCTCTATGTCGTAAAGAGAAAATTACAGTCTATAACTTCGATTCCGTAGCATATTTAATGGATAATGACGATCATCAGTTTCACAAGGTATTTTTAGAGTTTCTATTCGAACAGCTCTATATCAAGTTTTCTCTGCTAAAAGTTGCATATTTGAAATGCGTAGAGCAGAGCGATAAACGTGGCTAAATATTACGTTCAGCATTCACGTCCATCGAGATCCAAGAGTTCCAAACGAATCGAACGTACAACTTCTTCGGAGTGGTAGTAGTTGCAATGGTTCTGCAAGCTCGTCTCGTTCTCGAGCTTCTACTAAGTTATTTCACCGAGCGAGCAAACTTGTTTCTTGCCAGTTTGTCTCTTCGGTAACTGGCAAAATGTACTGTTATCGAGTTTCAGCTAGTACTAATCGTAATTCCACATTTCAAATTCCTCTTTCTATCCAACCAATTATGTTCTATAAAAGTATGCAAACTGGAAACGTTAAACTTATTGAAAATTAAAGGAGACCTATATATCATTAGCCTATTGTTACAATTTCACGTTATTACGTTCTGTGTTCAATTTATGTGTAATTAAAATGAAATATTCTATCGTATCGATTTTACAATTGTACGAATTTTCACCGCGTGCTGTTATCGAGTGATCGTCGACCTGGTTTCTGCATCGTCTTTTGCTTCACATCGCGCGAGTCTTTTTTTTTTTTCTCAATCAGTTTCGATCTTCCTCGAACATAGTCAAATTCTCATTTAACTATTGCTTAATATTATTAATTGAACGATTTTTGTTTCATATTATTTCGAATCGAATTACGTACGATTCATTTCGTTCTGTTGAGATAATCACCGCGACATTTCACAGACTTGCTTTCACGTTTCTATGAAGGTGCATCGTTGTAAAAAACACGTTTGCGAAAAGAAGATACTTTTCGGACAACTTAATAATTTCAAATGAAAAAATTCTCTATTTTCAACTTGTCTTGCGTCTCTTACGTTACCATCTATCCTCGTCGATTCCTACAACGTGAGAGAGTAAATTTTGATAGAAAACGTATTACGATCAAATCCTTCGCCAAATACACACGCAATAAAGTTGGACAATGATCGAATATCACAGCGTAGAGGTTAACTCGCCTATTAAAAATTACCAATTTCTTCGTCTATACTCTTATACATCTTCGTAGTCTGTATCTCGCTGTTTGTTGAAACATCGGAAGGAATCAAATTTTCGTGAACGTGATCGATACACCGTATCTTGCGAAAAATATTCTCGTAGAGAAGAACGGAGATCGAGCTGCAATTAATCTTGGTCGGTAGTATCTAAATGCATCGATTTCCGTTTTAATACATAGTCACGATTCGCGAGGGAATCTCCTCGAAGAAAAATGACGCCGCTGACAAAGGCTCGCGTTCCTTCCTACGAAATTTATTCCGATCGCACGTCTTTCCTGTTTTCGATGCATTCCATTCCCGAAATGAGAATAGAAGTCGATGCTCAATGCGATATCGGCCGCCCTGCGATTTATTCCAAGCCGACTGAGAAACACAGAGGCGTTAATTCTTCTTCCTTGTCGCGCCTCGTGAATGGAACAGCTTTTACAAAAGAGTTTCTTGTTTTTATTAGCGTGTATTCGACTGGCCCTTTCTCATTTGCAATCTTTATAATTTTTTTTTTTTTTTAGACCAAAGAATCTGTATTTGTATAGGAAAGTCAACGATTCACCGAGTTCGCGAATTTAATAACTGGAAAAAGAAAAGGATTTTTAAGTAAATTTGCAAGATAGTACGAAACAGTAGTATGGGATAGTAATAATAGTAATTTTTGAATATAAAAACACGTAAGTTCTAGTTTTCCAATTTTTATTTGCCTGGCGCATGGTTTTAAACGTAAAGTTCTACTTAACCGTTTGAATCGCAAGCGGCGCGATCGCGCTGTTTAAATTTTGCGTGGAAAAGTGCCAGTACATTTGAACGTTACGGACGACTGACGATATTTTGTATTTCATTATCTTGTGAATAATTTTTATGGATCAAAACTTGAAATATTTATAAACTAATAGTACGCATATATAACAATATAGATGTAGTTCATAAAAATAACAAACACGACGAGCGCTATCGCGCTGTTCGGAATTTTTCCATCCTGTATTTTCAAAGACACCTGGGATTCAAACGGTTAAATTAGCAGAAACTCAATCTATTTTTAATCAGTACCATTTTATTATATTATTCTATTAGATTGAGACAAACGATAAAAGATATCTTCTTACAAAACTAGTGGAAGATTCTATTATGAGTGGCGTGAGATTCTATTGTCAGAGTATCTTTCTGAATTGAACTCGCTGGAATATTTCCAGTGAAACTATTAAATTATGATCGAGGAAAATAATGAAAGATATTTTAGGAAGAGGAGAGTGGAAATTGCGAAAGAGGGAGAAAGATGGCGATTGACACGCATCGAGAGTAACGAAGACGAAAGAGGCTGGCTGTAAAAAGCCAATTTTCGTGAAGGTCGGTTGGATCGTTAGAAAACGGGTAATCACGTTTAATTAACTAGATCCGGTTGACGCGACATGACAACGTGTCAAGAGGATAGGACATCGATGGTTCTGGCTTCGATAAAACACCACGTGTCCTCCGTTTCGTTGGATTATGATTTATTTTAACAAGCAACGTTCATAATACCACGCTGGAAGTGATATTTATACCGATAATATAAATCAGAAAAGTAATTAAGGAGCTTCGGTGTTTTATGGGTCGGTGGCGCGCCAGTTGCCGCACTAAAGGAACTTTTCAACAAATTTCGTTTTAATTTATTCTTGAAAAGCGCATCGACCCACTGAGTTTAAGAGAACTTGCTACGCTGCTCAAAAGATTGAGAAAGAGGAAAAATAAAGGGACAATATGGAGAAAGAAGGGAAAAGAACAAAAAGATTAATTTTTATTATTAGCGGAGATCGAATTGCCAATCACCGGTCTATCGATTACTTGCCTTGCTTTTGAGTAAAGTATTGGATATTTTCTGGAATTTATAATCTGTAAACTATAATCTATAATTTATAATCTACGAATGCTTTCGTATTTCTGCAAATTTATCAAAATTCCGACTCGGGAATCGTAATAACGATTTTCGTAACGTGTTTCTCTTCCGGTTAAAACATTAAACATTTTCAGAGATTCATAGTCTTCAAGCGTCTCTTCGTTTTTATCAGACCATTCCGAATTTAATCTTGAAGATTTCGAACTTTTAATTCCAGTTCGTTCAACGTGTTCTATCATATTTTGCATAAAATATGTGTTGTTTCTTGAAATGTACACTTTCTAAATTATTTCTTATGTTTGTTAGCTTACTGTTGGATTATCGAACTAATTAAAAAATTCTTATTGGGATTTGTAGCACTTAGAATAATTTCATGCGATAAAGATCAAAATACCGGGTAAGAAAATAGAAATATAAAATGTAAGCAAATTTAAAATAAGGTTCGATCTCAGGCTACTTAAGTTGGATTTTGTGAGCATGGTTTTAGTTAAGGAATACGATCGATTGTTTCTTAACCCAAATGGAGGAATCTATTTTTAACCGAGTATTGCTATTTGTAGCCCGCAAGCTACCATGATGAAGGGTGATTCTTCTTCCGCTAATAAGTGCAGCCTTTCCTTCCTTAATGACTGTACTAAATTCATCCAACTAGCTTTCTTGTTTCTCTAAAAGCCTGCTTTAACGCCTGCTCCAATTCATCAACCTGCAATTATTAGCCTACCCGTATTAAAAATCGATTGAACTACCGATATGGAAAGTAATTTACAATGAAATGTGTTCGAATATGAATATTGATAATCGAACCGAAGCCGCATAGTGAAAAAGGTAGAGAAGTAAAATATTACGTATACGCTGAAGCCAGAACGATTACGAAGATAATATTTTTTCTGAGTTTTTAAATTCTAATAAAATTCCTTACATAAAAGTAACAGAAATTTCCTATTTTATAATTTGAATAAGTTTCTAAAGTTCTAAAACATTCATAAATCTTATTAACAAAACTAAAATTAAGAATTCAGAGAATAAAATATTTGCAGTAGTCTTTAGAAAAACTGTTATCTAAATCTTTAGATTTCCCGATGTTCTACCTAATTTCTATACGAAGAGAATTAAAAGTTCTTCTTAGCTTTCTGATATTTAAATTAGAACTTTCTTCCAAATATTCTACTTACTTTTACGATACGAGAAAAGTGGTTATCGTTCGTAATATCAAGAAATCATAAAAAATGGCATTTATCGCTTCATCTAGAATTTATCGGACTTTCTATCTCTTCCATATTTGATTGCACCTAAAAATTCTCTAAATCAAGAGCATCTGTGGATTCTTTATCTCGTCATTCTGTCGTAAAAATTGCCTCGTTTTCGACGCTAAACGTTTGTACACGTCGACCGGTCGAATGAAAGTTTCATAATTCGGCATCGACCCCTGCAGCTTCGCCCAAGTGTTCAAAGATTCATGGCTCCTCTCCCCTTGGTTCGTCGACAGCCTGTCATCGCCCTCCACGCCGGTGAACGTTCCAGGGAGACGATCACGCAATCGTGATCGACGACGATCGTCCGTCTGTCTCCTACTTTTTTCCCTTCCCCCTTCCTTTCTATTTCCATAGTGTCTTAACGTGTTATTTTGCATACAAACGCCACGTTGCTTTCGCTTGGAGAAACAGCAATTTTTGCTCGTATTATTTCGTTCAACAAGGAGCAGCTCAGAAAGGTGTTTGTGCGTTCGATTAACAACGCTCCAGTCTCACTGTCAATGTTCCACTGTTTCATTAATATCAAAGATTAATTTCATAGATTGTTTTATTAATATCATAGATATTAACAGTAACAAATACTGAAATGAATTTTTCGAACAACTCTTAGACATACTTTAAATTTCATTAATCTTTAGTGCAATATTCCGTTTAATCTCTAAATGTTCGCTTCGATAAAAGTAAAATGTAATTTTATCGTAAACCACGGATGAAATTGAAATTCTTTCTGTTCCTCGAAATGCAAGTTTATAGATTGTTTAGACGATTATAGATCAATTCAATTCAACTTCATAAATACAGCCTGTTACGTAAGAGCGTACGATATCTCAACAAAAACGAGTATATTTCTAAAAAAAAATGTAATATGGATCGAAAGTACATCTAAAACACTAATACGCTCTTACTTAATAATCGGTCTAATCTCCTCCGTTATCGATTATAGTTTAGCAGCAACGTTTCGGCGTGTTCTCTACTAATTTTGTAGCGTACAATACAAGCAGCGATCTGCATATTTTTCAAATGCGATTTATCGAAGTTCTTAACTTTAAAATACCTTTCAATTCGTGTTTCGTAGCAGACCGAACATTTTTTTGCGATTTACGTTGGGTGACTGGAACGGTCAGTCCGACACAGTGATACCGTGGGAGGTCGTTTGAAACCGCTTAACGTACGCCACATTCATTGCGGAAAGCTCTGTTCCTTCAAATCTGCTCTTTCAATAATTTAAATTTGATACGAAATTGAGATACAAGCCATTGCATATTCGAGAGGAGTGTACACGTTTAGATTATCACAATTTCCCTCTTATTAGCTATCAACTTTCGTAAATGTCGTGGCTATGCTCTTCTACGAAAGATCGTAAAAGCCAACAAACAATAAAATATAAATCGCGTAATAACGTAGTTGAGATGATTTAACAATCATCATAATACAATGGTTGCGAGTCGCTTGAGATCCGATTATGAGATCTGTGTGCACTTGTTCGAGGCTGCCCTGAATTCCCAACCGATATAATACGAAAGCTGATTTTGTTGTAGCTAGAAACCCGATTAACTTCGTGGAAAAAAATTTTCTACGATAAATGTACGATTAAAATCTCATCCTTTAGGTCTGATGCAGGCTCGCGAGCCTTCCATTTATTATTATTTCACGTTGAGCACGCGGTTATCGTAATTTTTAATTCCAGAAAATAGTTTTATCAGCAATCAGGTGACGCATCGTACGACAGATCAGCAATTGCAATTACGTTCGTGCACAACTTTCGCGTTTTTTTACTACTCATCGTGACCACTATTTTTCCTCTATAGAAGTTGAAAACTGTTCGAACTGGCGCCATTCCGACCACGCAAACTTTCTGTCCTGCGTCCCTCGTGTTCTTCCTCTACCTATAGATTATGATTACTGTTCAGTCACGGTATCGTCGAACGACAGGAATTATAGCTTACATCGTTGTAAAAATATTTTCCTGATTATTTTATGAACACTGTAATGCTCAAGTTTGAAGCTTCCAGGGGCTTTATTAAGTTTGGTATCTTCAAATCAGCATATCACAGCCTATCGATATTAGCATTGTAACGCTTTACATTGTATATTTGTAAGTACGTTCGACACTGATCAATTCTTCAAAACTTTATATGGATATAAAAGAGTTAATTACAATTTAAGTACCACAAATCCGTGCTTTATTAATATTTAACATGCCGATTAAAAACGCCAATTTTATCATCGCGTATCTACTTTAAAAAATCAATTTAACGGCGTCATAACGTTGCTGCGATGATTATAAAATGACATACATTTCGGTTTGTCCATAATTTTCTAATTAAAACACATCTCATTAAAAAGAAAAGAATAATCCGATACCTGCAAACGGCGTCATATATCGTACAAAGATCGCTTCAACGTTGAAACGATTCGTAATTTTCATAGATGCGGAGATTTCCTCTTCGGAGATGCAGGCAGTTCGTTTAGGCCAGACATTACAGCTGAATTATGCAAAAATATCGATTCGAGGCCACGTAGGAAACTCGTCTCCAGCTCTGCGGAGTGGTTTATCTGGTACTGTTTGTCGGATGCAAACTGTACTACGATACGGCACTCGACTGTATTATAATTACGCCGTTGAAACGCGAATGTTGATGTTAGACTTGATATCGGTGCACGTGATACCGCGTTTTCGAGATGGACAGTGTTATTTATTGATGGCCGCTGGTGTTTTCGCCGGTGTTGCCTCGTCAGTTAGCCATAAGGGACGTTCCAAGATTGCACGGGGTGTTATGAATGCGGCTAAACGGATATACGGGGTTTTTAGACCAGCGGGGAATTGTTGTTTCTCATCGGTGGTAACGATGCGTACGCGGCTTGGTTTATGAATGTTTCTATTCCAGAAATGTTTGCTCGAAGGGTTAGATGTGTGGGACATGTGGTCCATTACCGCTGTTGCGGAGAATTCGTTCTTGTCAGAGTCACGCGAGTCTTGAAATTCTCTTGTTTTATCCGCGAATTTGTTCAGAAGTTTCCACCGGCTAACTTTTATTCGTTGAACACCGCGCGTCTCTTCATAACGTAGTGAATATGTTATGCGAAGAATCATTGGTGTTGAAAATGTTTTATTTCTGCCACGAGCAGATCCAGTAGCCTTTTCCGACTATTTGTGTCAAGAGACCGGCACAAAGCAGAAAAATTACATCCCGTTCTTGCGTTAGTGTTTTCGCTACTATTTTCCTTTATTTCTATTTATACAGTGTTTGTTGACGGAATTATCGATTTGTAGAAATGAATAGCTTTACATCTCGCTGGCTACTAGCGACTGGTAGAAACGCTTCTTTCAGTAGTATTGACAATTTATAGCCAGACACGCGATGTTCTCGATTATTCAACCGAAAAGTTCGTCCAACTGTTTCAATCATTATGAAAGTGGCTACGCCATAATTTCGGTCTTTTCCGTTTATTTCATTTGTGCAGCAACGGTATGAAGCTGAATTGTTTCTAAAGGATCTATTTATACCGTTGTCAGGTGTATGAATTCGGTTGGAAACTACGCCAGTACCAAATGGCCAGTTTGAAATAAGTTTTAACTTGTAACTCGTTTTCTCCAATAATTACCAATAATTTTATGTGCTGATATAAACACAAAAAGAAACGATTAAACAGTCTGTACAATCAGCGTTTCTCGTAACACCAGCTATATGTTCAGCTCCACTTTTATCCTTAATTTTTCTTTAATTAAATAGAATGAAAAATTCCTGTTTTTTATATATAAAACTGCAGGTATAATTAAAGATATTCACATTTACCAGGATTGGTATCTAGTGAAACTCGTAAAAAATATATATATATGTCGAGTTAGCGTAATGATTAGGGGCGTATAGTGAATCTTCACTTGCATTGGCCATCGTTGTTATACAATATAAACGGTATTTCATGATACAAGTATAAATATTACAAAATGTAACAAGTAACCGTGTCGATTATATACTCGATGTCGATGGCAATTGACTTAGGTTTCCATGACGAATCCACGGTCAACGGGATGACGAATATTATTTCTTTCACAGGCTAAGTAATACTGAACTTCCTGATTCACGATGCCGCTGTCACTCGACGTAATGGTACACAGTACAAGTAGAACGTATCTGACTGAATCTCAGTTCTAGTGGAGCTGCCCTTATATACTCCTCTCTGTATCTCCCTCGGGTCGATCTTTGTCTTTAAGGAGAGATATTTAATTACTCCGTACCTCCGTTAGGTATTATGTCCCTTCCGTGACCATAGTGTACGTTCAGCGACCCGTTATGTCGCTTCGAGCCCAAGACCATTGTCATAATTCTCGAGCACCCATAATCATAAACAACTATTTCTAAGTTTTATTATTTAAGTACGGTTATAATAAAAAGTCTAGACTGAAGTATCGAGGTCCATCCCAAACATTGCAAAAGAAAGGCCCGATGTCCTTTCATCTCCGACATATATTTGTATGTAGCTTGTATACGTGCATAACGTGCATTGATTCGATCTTGATACGTTAAGGACAGATTAATTTCTAATTCCAATTTTCTCCGAAACGAATTATCGAATAACGAAACTCTCTATCTCACGCTTTTCACTTATTCATTAAGAAGATTCACCGTTTCCAAGACGAACCATGTCTTTCAGCCACTATGCAAGGTAATTGTCGACAATGAATCTCTAGTAATGCGACCACTCGCGACACTGTACAACATAATAGTGTCGCGACATTGGGACTGACGCCACGTCTATGAAGCCAGGATTAATCCTGATGAATTGTTCGGACGAGATTGCGTGTCCGCAGGCTCGTCGACGATATCGAAATCAGCTGGGTGCGTAAGAGCGCGTTCGGTTGCGCTAATTAAATGGATGCCTGACCATTGTGTGCTGCTGACCAACGTCGGCCTGTGTTTCGAGAACAAGTTGATCTGAAGCACGTTCTTGTTACAGAGTACTATCGGATTGCGGATCATCCTGACTGGCTGATTGCATCCTGATACTCTTTGATCTGTGTCTTGATCAAGTGTCTCTATCTTTCGCGTTGCGAGAAATTCGATGAGTAGACTGCATACTTTTATGCATATTCGCTCTTAACAGTAATCTCTTTCGTACGCCGAATTATATTGCAACGAACTCGTCGAATATTTTACAATCGGAAACCGGAATTTCTAGTTTACTGGCTGTTTGATCGGTACGATAAAATAACGAAGAATTTAGAATAGAAGCTTTACAACGAAAAATTATGATTTAGAAATATTGAAATATGTGCAATTTTATGTGCTAGATTAGATTAGCCGCGTAGTATTGATACATGTATGTGAATATGAGTGTGTGTGCGTGCCGCTTCGAAAACAGACGAATGTAAACTGTTCAGTCGGTTAAGAGTCGGTTAAGAGTCGGTTAAGAGTCTGGTATGGAAGATCGTGAGACGCGTGCAAGTGTGTATCGATGAATATCTTTGAAATCGTTTACCAAATAAATATATTAATATTTTAATATAAATTCTAAGTGTAAATTTAGCGTTCCTACACCATTATTTCCTCAGTTAAGATAAAATAATTATTTGTTTATCGCCAAGACTTCTTTCACGTCTGGTATTAGACACAAAAACTGTGTTTTTTTAATTCATTATTATATATTTATTTTCTATACGAATTAAGTAACGTACGATGACACGAAAGATATGATATTTATGATAGCTATGTCTAGATCTCTTTTGGACTATATTGTAAAAGACCTAAATGCTGCAAGCTGCTTCCGATTCTTTGATCGGCAGAAAACGTATCTCGAAATTGATGTAGAAGTAAAATTTGAAACACTTCTTCAACTATTCTCATTCTTCTAATCTTTTAAATTTTAATTGCTGCTGGTATTAATAACTGCGAAATGGCTTAAGGAAAATAATAAGGAAAATATTTCACGAATTCGTTCGTTCCAATTGAAAATTTCTACCATGCATAATTCTATTTAGCAGCTGCGAGTAATTGAAGAACAGGATTCCATAATATGTTTCCGCTATCAATTAATTGTCACGCAATTAACAATCAGATCATTAATAAGTGATATAGTCTCTTCAGTAAATATGGTTTCATCCGCTTTATACGCAGTCCGACTTGAATAGCGGAACTTCAATTGGGTTCCATCTCATTATGTTGCGGGGAAACTGTGTAATCATGATACAGTCCGGTAATCTTGCGGTTGGTTCATTATTGGAGATTACAGATGCTTGCTCTTCATTTACTCTGTCGAAACGCAAATCGTTTCTGCGAGTGCGTTCCATTCGTTTCATTGTCTTCTTCCATTTTTTTGTTCTAGCTGGAAAAGAAAAGGAGAAAAGAAGTATAACAATCTTCGACTTTAATCGAATAAAACTATGGAAACAAATATCAGGATAAATATAAAACAAATACCATTACAGATATACGAAACGAATATGAAACTTCATCTCTGTTCTAGATTAATTACGTTATCAAGACGTAATTAATAGCCGCATAGATCTTACAAATATATTCGATTCACTTCGCTATCATCTTATATCTTTTTCTATATTTTTTCTAGTTTATCTGAAAAAAAAGGAAATTCTCAATGGTACAGTTAGGATAGTTTCTCATTTTTTATAAATCTTGTAATTTTAATCAGATGTAACTGTAGAAACAAACGTAATTTCGTTTTTAATGTTACGCTTTTAATAATCGACACGGAATTCCTTCTCGATCAATCACGTCGCGAAAGTATAATTAATAACGGGGTGAGTTAATCTAGATATCGGGTATCGTGAGCGTCATTAATATTAAGTTAATGGTGTAAAGTGCGATAAAGGTGCTTTATGCGATTATCCGGTCCATCTTGACGGGGCTGTAAAAAAATTTAATGCCGGTTACTGGGTTAAGATAGCGATATGGAAAAGAGTAATTAATATCAGGTTAATGACTCGTGGTAATAAGGAAACGTTAAGCCGCGTGTGATTCTTTTACCGTAAACGTATCGTGATTAACATCCAATTGGCTGGAATTTCCTTTCGTTGGAAGTACTACTACTAACTAGCGTAGATTCCTTTAGCATTTCAGCTCGTTTATTCACGGCGAGCCTCGATACTACATCCAGCCTCCATCTACTAATAAAATGAAAATTCCCGGATGATAATTATTATTTGGTAGTAAATGTTAGCCGTACTCGCTGCTACAGGAAGTACTTACGTTCTAATTAGAGGATTGCAGTTATTCGAAGCGTGCAGCATGCTGTACTCGCAATTACAGTCCTGTTGCGCCCGTACGAAGTATTATTTAATACCTTCCCTTTATCCTATCTTATTCTCCTTTTCTATTTTCTTTTTTCTTCATTTTCCTTCACATTCCTTTCAGATTCTTTCGTCTCGTTCTGTTGTGCTTGATTCTATTCACGCTTAGAAAAATGTATAGCAATTTTCGCCTGGTTTAATCAGCCGGCCTGTTTTTAGAATCGTTAAGTATTAATTGGCCAAGCTATTTCCTACTTCGTAGTTACCTTGCCAAAGAGTTAACAATTTCCTGGCGCGGGTTAAAACAAGTTTTCGTCTCGAGTTCCGAATAACGACGGAATAATGAAATATCTGTTCGTCGCCGGTTTGATACTTTGAGTTTTAAGCTTCGTCCAAAATTCGAGAAACTGGAATCGATTCTATTTCGAAAATGGGAATATTGTCTTTCCAGTGTTCTATATTTATCGTTCTTTGAAACGATGCTACGCGTCACACGCTATTTCAAATTTCACTTTATTTTCCACCCTTTTCTCTTCCCTTAATTCTGTCTCTCCGAGTGTCTGTGCTTAATTTCTTCGATCGTCTTTTTCCGCATGAACGTTACGCGCGAGAACGCCGTCATCCGCAGAAACCTTCGCTCTAGTTAGACGAAGTCGTCGTCACGTCGCTAGTTACATCGTGCGGCGATTAACTCGAACCGAGATTCGTTGGAAAGTGGTTGATCCGAAGGAAGTTTCACGGAGGATGGTGGTACACAGAGGTTAAGCGCGATAAGACTGACAATTAAGCACCGTTGCGTGCCGTTAAATTTGATAAGCAAATTTCTTTCGAATTTTATTTCCTAGGAATATCGAATGTTTACGCGTGCGGCATTTTTCAAATGGCTGCCAGTCTATGTATTGTGCATTAGCGTTCCATTAAAGAAATTTTCCCGGTAGATTGGGCAAGAACAATTAGTTCGAAGGCCGTATCGAAGAGAAACTCTCGAGCGTTTCGTTTGTGCATTTTGTTCCCCTTTTCTCTCTAGAACTTGGTAAAATGCAATGTGACGGTGAAATAAAATCAGCTTCGACTAAATTGATTTTCAATTCAACGGACAAGACGGGCGTCAGCCAGCGGTGGAATTGATTCTCATATTATTTCGATCGGTCGCTTCCGTCTGTCTTTGCTTCGCGTCGAAATGCAGGCAGAAGGAACGTCTTCGAGACTTGCTTATTTGTATTTAAAAGAGTCGAGCGTTGCTTTGCTTTTTATTTCGATGCGACGCGACGGTTGTGGATGGAGGCTGCTACGATGCGGTAATGGAACCGGAAGTGGCCGAAGTATGATGCTATTTTCGAAGCACCAAGTTATTCGAAATTTATGAATTTATAGGAAACAAACGAACATGGGAGAAGAAATAGTTACACGAGATTTTGGAAATTTATGGAAAGGATACGAAGCGATCACGGAAAATATGAATAAGAAGAAATTAGTAAGAATGTATGGATTTGTTAAAAATGTATTAGTCAATTGCTAGAAACTTGTGCATTTAATATATGTATATCATGCATGTAAAATACGATTGAAAGTAGAAGCTGTATTTTATAATATTCCTTAGAAAGCGAATATTGTCCATATAGAACCGGTACTTCGTCAATTAAAAAGTCTACAAATCGAGTACGTCTTGAGTTGGTACATGTGATATTCATTTTATCAATGGTAGCACACGCGCAGTCCATAGGTATCGAATCTGTTCGTTCGTTTTTCCTAATTAATTAAAGGACGATACGTATTCATCAATTGGTCGAGGAAGTATCTAGAACTCCTCATATTGGAACGTGATATTAAGATCTCTCGATTAATTAGCTATCTCATTTGCTATCCACTCTTCTTCTCTTCGTTTTACACAATCTATTTGAATCTTTTAACGATGGAACAATACTATGGATCGAAACTATCCGTAAAGGACGCAGCAGAATTAAGTACGATATTGCAAATCAACGACGATTAGTCAACTCTAACAAACGTAACATTAAAAAGACTGCTAAAAAAAAAAAAAGAAGCTACGAATCAGTGTTAAGAAACGACATATCCAAGTCTTCTGTATCAAAACTGTCTTCTGTATCTTAAATTCTGTATTGAAAACAAGCACTCCATCTTCGAGTTTTGGGAATCGGTAAACCCTCGACCGGCGAACAAAGGAGGGCACTCGCGAGGGCCGACGAGAGCAGGTGCAGAGACGAAGCGATTCCCAATAACGGGGCGGCATTTTTCCCTGGAATTCGCGACACGGCCGGCTTTATGATCGCTCTCTATCGTCTCCCTCGCGGATTTACGGCTGTTTTCAGACGTACGAAACACACGGAATATCGCGTCGTCGATAACAAACGTCGGCCGCGTTTAAATGGACGTAGATACGATGTAACGTCATGGGAACGCGCGAAGGTACGATACGTCGAACGACGAGTACAGCTTTGTCTATTATCCATCCCTTACCGTTTCTAGTGCTGTCTGGCCGTGTAGGAGCGCAATTATCTAATTAGAAATGGCGGCCAAATGTAATCACTCGCGTGGCGCGCAGGCCTCAGCTACATCCGACCAATGAACTAAACGATATTGCCACGGCGAACCGCTTTTGTTCACGCGAACTCGACTCCTTGGCCGGAAGCGGTGCACGACCGTGTGCTAATGGCCGACAGACGACGCTCGATGACTCCGGATATTAGTTAAGCCAGTTTGAGAACGTTGTTTTTGGTAACACGTTTCGGATACGGTGGGATTCGTGCGATTTCACCGGAAGATTATGCCAGAATTTCGTCGTTAATTGGAGAACGGAGAATCGTCTATAATGGAATGATATACCTGATCTTGCAGTTCCGGTGCTTGGTAATTTCTGGTCCAGTTTTTGTAAATTTCAATGAACTTTCTTTGTAGCGGATGAACCTCTTTGGGGTGTGGAAGAACGAGAAACTGCGTAAATTTTTAGTGGCGCGTGAGTAATCGATCGTCTAATTTACGCTCAATTAAGAGTTTAAGTTTCGTCGTTGATTCGACTTTATTTTCGGAGCGGACGAGTAAGAGACAGAAAAACGAGAGATTGAAATAAACTCGATGGAAGAGCGTAGGTGTTTGGTTAATGACTTAGGAAATTTGTAAACTGTATAATACGCGTTTCGTGGAAAGATTTCAATGAAATCTTCCGTGAGAAGGGATTTCCTCGACAATCTGGAAACGAGGTCAGAAAGCCTGCGCTCGGTTCTATTGTATGGTAGACACTGTATATTTGCACTGCGATTCTTTTATGCTGGATCTCCTGTTTCTCTAGCAAGTTGAGTGAACCTTCGGAGGAAGGTCTCTGTGATTCCTGCGGTGTAATTCTCGTCCCGATTTGTTCGTTTTGATTTCTGTTCTCGCCAGTTGGTCGACGAGTGACTTTATTTTTAAACATTTCCGCTTAGAAGAATGTCTCATCGTTACCTCGTTATTCGAAGTCGGTAAAAGAAACCAGCAGCTGTGTTTTCTTTCCTTTGATCATTTTATGATTAGCGAAGAAACGTTTTACGAATTCTTCCTAGTAAGCACAATGGAATCGTAGATCGTTGGAATTCTTCGAATTTTATTTTACGTTCGATGTATTTACCAGAGTGGCATATCTGTTCCAATTTTTCAAGCATCGAAATACGAAATAACTCGACTGACTTGACGATCTGAAATTGTGCGTGAAATGCTCGACGTATGAAAGAAAATTGTTGGAACGAAAGTAATCTTGTTCCTCCGTAGAATTATGGGCACCGTATTCTTTGCCATTCCTCGCCGAATAGATCATTCAGAATTATGGTCTTCTATAGCACAAACAGGTTCATATACTACGGAACATCAATTATAATACTTTCTTTTCCAGATTTTGCCGCAGAATCTGTAAAGTATAGAAATAATATTTCCTTGTTACATTTACAATTTTCCATAATCAAGATATTAAATATCAATATTATACGTAAACCGTAAAAGATGTAGGGACAAGAAACAATATTTCTCATTATATTTCCAAATCTTCTACAGCATAATTTTTTGCATTTAATCTCAATCTCTCCCAACAAAATATTCCCAATAAAATCCCAATAAAATTTACGTAATAATTTAAAATAGAAAATAAAAGGACAAGATCTTTTACCACGTTTGTGATAAGAGAGAAATAAACGCTTTCACGGAATTAAAATCAACAGCGAAATATTTCAACGGAGTAATAATCCGCGAGACGAAAATCAAATTCGGATGGAAATCGCAAATGTATATTAAAAACGAATCTAGTGTCGAAAGCGTTAGAATAAATAGCGTAACAATTCATTCATTTTTTCAGCTATCGAATAAAACTATAATCCTCAAGAGAACCGCGTAGGATTTTCCTAGTAAACGTTCCCGAGAAAGTTTCAATCGAACGTAATGCAGAAGTAATCGTGGGATGGAGTTTTCATCGGATCGCGTGCGTCGTTCGTTATCGCATTGTTGCTCGTTCGATGGTTGCTGGGCGTCGCGACGCCCGTGTTATGCAGATGCGTTCCGCGGGAAGGCGTTGCTCGGTCGCAGGCTTCGACAAATCATAAATCGAAACTCGAACTGGAAAAAGGCGGACAGGGGAATAACTTTCAACGAACAAGAGGAAAAAGGCTGGCCACACGGTGAAATAGCGTTTCGCGGTTCCGCAGGAGTAAAATCGGGACCATTTTTAAGCGTGGTCCTCGAATTTCCACTCTCTGTTGCGCGAGATCGAGTTTTCGCCGCTTTCGATTCTGATATTGCGTTTTCCACGCACGCCGATTACGATTCGTTACTACGTTTCTCTACTTTTCGTTGGGAAAAAATTTTATTTTCTTCTATTTTGTTGTTCCTTCCTAATTCGATTACATTTTTCGGTGTGCTGGAATATCGCGGTGTAACGTAAAACCGAGTGCATCTGAACGCGAAAAATATTTTTGTGGGTTGAAAAATAATTGAAACGAAACGAGTGAAATTGCATCGGTATTTTGTCGAGGAAATTTCGTACTTTTCCATTATTCCTCTCTCTCTTTTAATCATTTCTATCATTTGCATCGAAGGCGATATCATCTTACTATTACTATGTGTAACTTATTTATAATACAATACAATTAATACAATCGATACGATCCATTGCTTACTTTTGTCTATTTATTTCTTCTCTTACAACTACTTTCTTTATGTGTCCTATAGCGTCGTAATTGAAATATGAATTAATTTTTTCCATCGTAAGGATGAATCGCGTATGACACGAAGAACAACTTTGCTCCAATTTTTGCTTCTTTTGTGTCATATTTTCGAGGAAGGTCCGGTCCGAATGGATAGGAATGAGTATAACGAAGAGGTGAATGGACTTGGGTATGAATGAAATTTCTCGTGCGTTGAGTGTGAGCGATGAATCGTTCAAGTAGCGATTGAGTAATTACGCTGAATGGTTTCTGGGAATACAGTTGGAGTTTTGAACGCGAAGAGGTGCTTGATTCAAAATGACGGTCTTCAAAGCGTGAACTTGACACGTGTACATATTCCTGAAATTCAGAGGAACAATTTGAACCACCGGGAAACTTTCTACTTTTCCATTTTTCAGCGGGTAGAGTTTTATAGTTTGCGCGGCAGAACTTTTCCTTTTATCATATTTTCCAACTGGTATTATGATTTGAAGGCTATACCGAGAAAACACGATAAGTCCATTTTTATTGATTTTCTGATCAAGAACATAAATATACGCGTACAAGTTCTCCAAAAATATGTTATATATTAAAGGTATTAATTCAAATATTCAAATAATAAATATCAAGGTTTTATCAAAATATTTGATCAAAAATAAAAAACATAAATATCTCAACAAGCGTTGATTGTTTGAACGTTATAACGCATGCTCTTGTGTGAAAATTACATATTCCATCTGAAAATCTAATAAAAAGAGAGTTTCTCTATTATGCAATCGATTCGTCAAATATGAAATTTTAAACAGGAAAAATTATATTCCGATAGCGTAGTCCCCCTCGTCGTCAACTACCTAAACTTTCCAAAAACATGTTCCAATAACGTCTAAATATCATATTTCATCCTTCTCTGCAACTACAAAGTTTCCAAACACACTTCCATGAATCATTCTCTCGAGTAATCCTCACTTTCGGGAACAGTATTCTCCGTAAGATGACTCGGCTATACCCATCGACCGTGGGACATTGAACTTCCTTCGATCCATCCGCTACACCCTCTCTCTTTTGAAACATTAGAAGGTCCAAGTTCCTTCGGAAGACCATCCTTGCAAGGGTAAAGCATGCCCGAGTTTACGTAACGACAGGAATTTTTCAACGGATTCATTCGCGCGTAAGAAACGACAGACTTAGGCGCACGATTCGATCTACACGTTGCCGACACAAACTTTGCTTTCTCTCCAGGGGAAGTTTGGACGGGGTGGATTCACTGACCCGGTTTCGAATCGATACTATCTTGTAAGAGAAATTAATACTGTCGGGAATTGGGATGCACGTTCGCGTTTTTGGCTACATACACGTAGTTGAACAGCGTGTGACAAGAAAGTGATGATCCGTGCAATCGAAGAACGAAAATTTGTTGGCTTTCGGTAGAACTGAACGAAGAATTAAACGATGATTGGAGAACATTTTCAAAGGAATTGTTGGTAATAAGAAAACGAGGGAGAGTCATATAAGAAACTTATCATCCTACAATTTCTTTAAAAATTCTCCCAAACAATTTTCGCCAAATTGTTCTACATTTTTCTTAACACTTTGACTGCCACGTTGGTCATTGGTGACCGGAGCGCTTGAACTTCTTACAATTGTAAAAATTGTATGAAAATTGACAGTTATATAACCGATAAATAGAAGATGCATTGAAATAAAAAGTGCCCCATTGAATAATTGAACATTTTTATTAGAACATTAATAAAAAAAGTGGATGAAAATTGATAGTTAGGATTAGACAGTTAGGGGATTTTGAATATAACCGATAAATAGGAGATACATTGAAATAGAAAGTGCCCCATTGAATAATTAAACATTCTTATTAAAACATTAATAAAAAAGAAAAAAATGAGAATAAATCTTGCATCTAACGGTGTACTGTGTTTGCATCCATATCTTTGAGGGGCAATCTACGAATATTATTATAAATGCACCTTAGAAAATAATCGTAAATGCTGCTTTATAATCATATAATTGAAGTTAGAAGTGTGAACATACCTTACTATTATATATAGAACGAGCAAGTACTGTTTACTAATATCTTCTACACGTTTTAACAATATATTCTGGACGCTTTGTTTAATGGTTTGTTGAAATAAACGAAGCCTAGTTATAATATGTCGCTATCAACTGTTACCAAGGTGCCACCACGGTGGTCAGCCGTGACCAGCAATAAGATAAACGGTCCCATTGGGGAAGAATGTTGTCTTACATCATCAATTTATTATTATTTTGCCATTATATGCTTTGGATAATAAAAATACTCCCGCGGCGTCCTCAGCGAAACAGGTGATTTCGGCGTGGCAGTCAAAGCGTTAAAAGATACTTCAAGTTTCAGCAAAATTGTCATTGGCACTCGCGATTTCTCGTTTTAATTCCACGCCATTGATTTCTTTGAAACGTCAAAAGTAATCGGTTTATTGAAGCAAAAGCACAACTGCTAATCCTCGAATCATAGTTTGATCAAAAAACTCGAAAAAACTAGTTCTGTTCGCGGTCGAACGCGAACACCCGATGGATCTATCAATCTCCGATATTTTAACTAAACGACGAATTCGCTGAAACGTACCGTCTGCCACGCGAATCCTGCCCATTAATTATAATTAACGCAAGGCGTCGATAAGATCGGAAGTTCCTCCTTGCGACCGAAGTGGCAGCGAACTTTCCGGGGAGGAAAAATTGCAAATTGCCAGCAGTGATCTCGGCGCCGCGACGCGACCTCGTTTGGGGATAAAGGATCATTCGGAAGTTCCGAGGAGATAAAGTTAAGTGAATTCCACGGTGTAGAGTAACGGCCCTGGAACTTTGTTTCTCTTTGGCCTCGTCTCCAGGACCAAAGGTTCCAAGAGCTGATTCTTTGCGTTCCTTGAATAATCGTGTCGTTACTTAGGAGTCCCTTACTAAAGCAGGGGAAAGGGTTTAGGTTTACGTTTGGCCAAAGGCTTAGTTACCACCCAGGTTTACGAAGTTCCTTCTATTGGCGATGCTTAACTTAGGATTAGAGTTTTCGTCTTCCGAAGATTCAAACAGCTTTCGAGAGGCTTTTTACTGTTTTTACTTGATTTGAAAGTAAATGTCCAAGACACTGGGAATTAATGACGGATCCTGAGACTTGTTGTTAATGGCTTTGTAAAAACATTCTGTTACGACCGTTCGCGGAGAGACGCGTCAGCGCGAGGCGCAAATTCTCGCTACGATTCTGATAATCGACACCGCGAAACAGTCGTTCCCCTGTTTCGATTAAGAGAACAGAGGTAGTTCAAATGATTGTAGCACTGAATTAACAGGGTTAATATAAACTGCCATTTCCAACAATACTTAAAATTATAATGAACACGTCACAAATGATTTAACAATAATACAGTTAGTTTATTATAGTAATTTAACCCGACTTTATGATATTTCTCGATATATTCGTTAGACTAAGCGACCTGAGGTTTATTCGTCCGAACCTCTCGTGGTATTCCGTTTGAATTCTCAAATGATAAGATAAATAGAAGATGCATTGAAATAAAAAGTGCCCCATTGAAGAATTAAACATTTTTATAAGAACATTAATAAAAAAAGTGGATGAAAATTGATAGTTAGGATTAGACAGTTAGGGGATTTTGAATATAACCGATAAATAGGAGATACATCGAAATAAAAAGTGCCCCATTGAATAATTAAACATTCTTATTAAAACATTAATAAAAAAGAAAAAAATGAGAATAAATCTTGCATCTAACGGTGTACTGTGTTTGCATCCATATCTTTGAGGGGCAATCTACGAATATTATTATAAATGCACTTTAGAAAATAATCGTAAATGCTGCTTTATAATCATATAATTGAAGTTAGAAGTGTGAACATACCTTACTATTACTGACTGATTGTCCTTCGATTTTTTCCTTTGTCTTCTCTTGGAGACGACCCCCATCGTGTTAGGTTCTCGCGACTGTTCACACCTGTGATCACATATGCCACCTTCTTTGTATGAGTAAATAACGGCCGAATCGAAGTTTCCAGAACTCGCTGCTTGACTAACTATGCATTTTTCGCTACGTTGTATGTATTTTGCCGCTCATGTCAGACGACCTATCAGCGATACTGTAGTACCAAGAAAGACGGTTAGGAACACGGCCTATAGTAAGTCTCAGAGCGTAACACATTCAATCTCTCGTTTCCAAATACAATCGTGAAATTGTGCAACAATGAAGTTTCGTATATATTGTCACGTAAAAAATAACTCTCGTGGTGATATATATAAAAACTTTATTTCTCAAGAGTGGAAGGCCCTTGAGTACCAATATTACAATGCTCCAGTATCGGCTTATAATTCAGACTGGCTCGGCCGTCATTATTCGGAGTCTAAATACTAAGCGAGAACAATGAAAATGACGAAGGGGATATTATTCTTGGAAGCTCCTTATCAGAGTGGCGAGGTGTTAACTGACCGGAGGATATTTAGAGGTATCAATTGTCCGGAGAATATTTAGAGTAGAGGTATCAACTGTCCGGAGAATATTTAGAGGTGGTCGCCTAAGGTGACGTCAGGGTAAAAAGAATTTGGGGTTACAATATCGTGTTAATTTCATTTGGACAATTCGCAACGTATTCTGGGAAAATGATAAAACTTCAATCTCGAAATGGCAAATAGAACATTCCCACATAGATTACTGTACTATGGACAAACTCCAAGAAGATGTTCGTTCTTTGGATTGTAGCACGGTTCCTTGTCATCCTCAGCACTCAGTCTGGGCTTAAATGCGCAAGCTACGCCCAAGTTTCGGCCTACAAAGAGATCTCTGCAACATCTGTCGGATCTCAAAGTCGAATCGCTCGGTTTGAGTTAGGTGGAACTCTGCAGAGTTGCGAGAGAATTCGACCGGTCTGCGTTGTCTAGCAGTTTGAACAGGGAAAAATCCTTGCTCCCCGATGTAGTGCGGCCTTCGTGGGTCGAATGTTGCGCCGGGGGCGCTACTCGAAAGCGCTTTTTACCGCGAGCGTCGCGCTCGGATGAGAAAGGCGGTTCGAAATGTTTCGCGCTCTACGATTCTGATCGATCGGTCGGAAAAACGGCCTCCTGTGAATCGTCGAGCGTGAAAGGAGTTTCGTAATTAGCCACCTCGTTAATTACGCGCGACGAGTTTCCCGTGATTTATCGGGAGACGCACGATCTGTTCCGGTTCGTTTCGAAAGCGTCGATATAGCGGGTTTAAATGCGGAAATACGCGAGAGACGATTAGGACAGAGTGGATCGAGGGCCGGAATAAATGAATCAATGATAATGATAATTAGAGTAATATTATGCGAATTCATATTTTTACGCATATGATTTAAGAAATATAATTTAGACAGAAATTTGTTTCAACTGTTGAATATCACGACGAATACTACAATACATTTTGAACATTTCGTATATTTTTCTATATTGTGTATATTCCGTGTATTTGTGCACCTTTAAATTTCCCAAAAATGCGCAAATGTTCGTAGTCTGGCGATAAATTCGACCTGCCTACGATACCTCGATCTTACCACGAAAGACGCAATTTTTCTGAGTTTGAAATATGTTGAATAAATGCAGCAAAATACAAGAAACTGTAATATCTATGAAATTAAACAGGACATCTTAAAGTAGACGCGTTAAAAATTGCGAGGAAATTATTTAGTCTCGAATTAACGTCTTAAATGTCTTGAAAGTGTTTCCACAGTCTCGATAAGCTTTACGATTTTCAAAAATAGTTTCGAGAGCTTTGTCTTTGGTTGGTGAAAGTTAGCCTACGCGACGGTTCGTGAAAATTTCGAAGGAACGAGTTTTCAACGCTCGGTGATGAATCGAACGAACGGATGCCTCGTCGAGGAACAGACACGGCCGATGGCGATAAATTATACTCGAAATCGCACGGCCGATCGGTGCATCGATTTTCGAACTCGTTTACTATTTGCTGCCCTAGTGCATCCATAAACGCGTTTCCGATAACGTGGAAATTAATAGAAATCGATTCGCTCGTGTAACGTCGGACTGGTCTCGTTAATTTCTGCCCGCCTTTCGCCGATCTAACAGAATATTAGAATTAGAAAGGCAGAATTTGTAGATAGCCTTACAGTTGGTTAATTTAATGTTGATGAAAATTATTCTTACTCGTGGAAAGCATAGAATTTGTAATTCAATTTAAGACGTGGTCTCGCATATTGATCACTATACGCTGTTACATAGGATACAAAGGGGTTGTTTGAATTAATATCTAGTCGCTTGAAACGACCAGAAGCGTCTCATTCAAATGCGGTGTTTAGTAATGTATGTGAAAAATGCGATCAATATCTTTGATAAATTCTTCTCCTTTTTTCATTTCAAAATTAGATTGTCCGGAAAGTGTGTTTCTTTCGCAAACGTGTTTTTTACAACAATGCACCTTCATAGAAACGTGAAAGCAAGTCTGTGAAATGTCGCGCTGTTTGTCTCAACGGAACAAAGTGGATCGTACGTAATTGGACAAAATAATATAAAACAAAAATCTTTGTGCGTCTATTATTTTCTCATCAAACGACCTAATACTTATTGAACATTATTTGAAGCAAATGTCAATTGTAAAAAGACCTTCGTGACCTTACGTATCGTCGTGAAATAATTTTAGTGGTCGATAATATGACCTGGAGGACTCTCAATGGCTTTGAGCCCCAGTATTACAACCTCGGTGGTTGCTGCGTGACTCGAAGTTCAACATAAGTTGAAGTTGACATAATGCCGATGGTTCCACCAAGATCTTTAAAAGCCTAACTTCAATACCACCTAAATAACGTAATCTTGAAATAAGTTCCCAACAATTGAAGCTTCTATTTTAAGCAGCTGTTCGTCTAACATTCGTCCTTATTCGCGAATCTACTTGGCCAGCTTTCGTGCGTTTCGTCTCGGTAATGCTGTTTTATACGAAGCGCCGTAAGCTCACGGTCTTAATACCGTTGGGAGTCAACGGGAGGCTGTTAGGTGGAAAAATTCACGGCGGATACAGCGAAGAGACGGAAAATCGAGGACGTTTCCGGGTGAGTGACCCCGTTCTCATTTGACATTCAATGGATGGCGCGCGCCATAAAGGGTCGGAATGTCGTGTACTCGAGCGGCGTAAATTACAGCCGGTCGGGAAATTCGTTGTAATTTCTCGGCGTGACGATTAGACGCGAGTTCCACGAAAAATCGACGAATTCTCGTCGAAGGGATCGCACGAGATCTTCGTTCGACCGCTGGAAAACGTACATCCTTGCTGAAAGTTTCTAATGAAAAAGAAGAACAACCGGTGTAAACGCGGAGGACGAATAATTCCAATCGAAATCCCACGAATATCAACGAATTTTTTTACTGGAAATACGAAAAAGTAATCGACGAGGAAATATGAGAATCGATACAGTGATTATACATCGAGTATCTATTTTATTTCCATCTTTTTCCCTTTTCTTTCTTTTTTTATAGTTTCTTAACCATCGACGTAATTAAAAACCTTGTGAACAATCTGATGATTATCGTTGTTTCTGAAGACATTGTTTCCTTGTAGTGTAATTAGTCATGGGCGTTTCAAATTTGCGTAATTTTCCAGCGACTCGACGTTTTTCGATAGTAGACGTTCTTGAAGAAATTTTTATAAATTTTATATCTTTGAAAACTTATCGATACTTTAAAAATTCGAGATTTAGCAATACTCAAGATATCAAATTTATTAAAATTTCTTACAGAACAACATAAATTTTAAAGCTTATTGATACTTTAAAAATTCGAGATTTAGCAAAACTCAAGATATCAAATTTATTAAAATTTCTTAAAGAACAACATAAGTTTTAAAGCTTATTGATACTTTAAAAATTCGAGATTTAGCAACACTCAAGATATCAAATTTATTCAAATTTCTTAAAGAACATCTACTATCGAAAAACGTCTTGGAAGTTTTGATAAGTTCTCGATACTTACAACGAAATTGTATATCCAGTGGCGAACGCGTAAATAACGAAATGCTTATGGAATCTGGAACAATTTTATTTACATATTTTTCGTATATGTATGATAGAGAAATTGAAAATATATTTCTTGTACTTTAAAGAACAAATATATAAATGTAGGAGAACTTTCTAATTGTGTATTATATACTTATTCGAAGCGATTCGCAGTGTTCCAGACCGCGTTAATAGGTATAGTTCATGGATTTTGTTAACTGTCTTTATTTTATCCACTGGAAAGTACGAAATTCTAATTAGAACCGAGGGTCCTAGAGATTTCTTCCATTCTCAGGATTACAGGTCGGTTCTCCGGAAATGGAGTTCGCTTAAAAAATCCCCTCTAGGTATAACTAGGTATACGTTCTTGAAGTGTCGCCTACGTTGGAGCGTAAGAAGGTTCTATAGAGGAGCGTAGGAATATACATTTTAGGGTAAGACGGGTTTTAGAAGTTAGAATTGCTGAAACTTTCAGACGGACACGTTCGGTGTTCAGGTTGTAGAATTCGATCTACCTTTGAGCTAACTTTCAGATTATTGCTTCGTGTAAAATTGTTATTTCTCGTTGAATAATTTTTCATCTGCAACTATTCTTAAAAAACTTTTAGTCTAATCGATTTTGCTTCAATTCATTTACACGAACAGTGTTTTCAGGCGATATTTTTCAATCGCTTTTTCTCTATTTTTCTATGAAATAATTTTGAAAGTGAACGATCTCCAAATGGTGGAAATTGGTAGCTCTCAGCTAAAAATTACATTCCACGTGCTGGATTTCTATCAATACTTTTCAATTACGACCTATTCGCAATTTTCTACGAAAAGAAAAACTATTTTGGTAACGAAAAATAGAAGCATAGGTAAGCAAATTGCAAATGCGCACTGCCAATTCCGAATCTTATCTTTTATTTTCTTAATTAATATCTATTTAGGCAACTCGAACGATCAGAGCTTACGTCTTGATTCTCTTTCATTCGCCTTAATCTCTTAGAAAATTACAGTGGCTGTGAAACATTTTTAAACGAACTGTAATTCTGTTTCAGTTTAAATTATATGCTAATACAATTGTTCTAGCAGAAATTTTAATACGCCACGATATTCCATGGAATACATGGAACACTTATATCGCACTCGTACCTTTGTCTTCAAAAGTTGTTCGTTTTAAAGAAGCAACAGAGAGACGTTTCAAGTCGAGAAAGTTTTCTCCTAATCGAGCAATAAATTGCACTGTTGTAATAAATTAAAACTAATCGGTTCGTCTTTCACGAGATCCTACAACAAGTAAACACGTTCTAGATAATTATACGCATCCGTAAGATAACGTTAATCTTTGTTACGTTAATTTGCATGAATAAATATATCTCCCTCGCACTTGAATCAAGACAACCATCACAACGGTAATGTACCTCGCCTCGAGGTAACTTGGCAAGCCTCGATATATCATACTTTTCCTTTATTATCCCTACCATTTCATTATCCTTTTTCTGCAGTCTGTTTCAACTAGTCAACACAGCATACAGATTGAAACAATCAAATTTCCATCTGACGAAAGACCATTAGGTTGAAACGGCTGAATTGACCTTGCGAGATCTGGTGAATTCGAAAAACCGGCACTTAAGACGATTACGAGCTTATGTTCGCAATCGATCTTCGTCGTAAGTAGCCAACAATGGCGGAGTCATTTCCGTTTTTGCGGTAATTATGCACACGCCGCGGCCGCGTTCGCATTTAATTTCAGCCGCGTGTCATTATCGTACAGGTATGTGCTCTCGTTGGCACTTGCTCGTTCAACTGATTGAATTTTTCATAAGACCCCATAATAAGAAGCATTACAACTGTGCCTAGCATACGTAATGTATTCTGAAACGTTACTTGTTCCAGGCAGAATGGGAAAAAAGGGAACGTTTGTAGTAACGACGCTACGATATTTTCCGTTGCATAATATTCTCGACGTAAGTAATGCACCTTCGATCGTATTTTGATATCTCGACACACCTTTTTCTAATATCATCGCTAGGAACCGTCGTTGAAAAGCGATGAAAATAGTTGTTAGTTTTAATCTAAATTAGCATCTAAGAAATTATGATTTTCTTTCGTCATTTTGTGAACTTTATAGAAATTGGAAGGTTTGCTTCATTTCAGGAAGGCAAAAGAATATTCTAGCCCACTTAGTTTCTGTTTAATGCATCTGAATTTTTTTAACAAAATGTTCATCGTGTTAGTTGGCACAAAACCGTGACGAACAAAGAGACGCTTTAGGTTTATAGAATCGTTTATTTTTTTCAACACTGTTCGCGATTCGCGCGTCTATGTACATATGCGACACCTATCTATCTTTCACACGATGACCATTCGAACAAACGACAAAAAAAAAAAATGTCGGTTTGATTGGAGGGAGGGACGAGATTCGTACGCGCAATTTCGGAGTTGTCCTACAACTAACGGAAACGAATTTGATCGCTGTAACAATCTCCGATATAGATCTCACTGGAAGTTAAAACGATCCAGTATTCTGGTTAAATATCTTACGAATATTTTCGTACTTTCCGAACTTTAACATAGAACAAATGACACAACGAAATCACTCGCATCACTTCTTTTCGCGAATTTTCATTTTCGTTGAAAGTTTTTGCAGAAATTTAAATTCAAAAGAAAATCTAACTAAATGAACAAATAAGAACTTCTCTTAAGAGCTCTAATTTTTGGAATAGAAATAGCTCGTCGCTCTCCTCTAAATTAGGACAACCTGTAGAATTCGCAGCTGTCTCACGCTCTTCAAAATATTATGCTGCAGAAACAATTCTTTCCCATCTGGAACACAAATCGCTGGCAAAATGCTCTCGAAGCAGTTACGTCGGTTCGCGTTACACTGTGTTTGCGCCGGTTAGCCATTTGAATCTCATTTCCCATGCAAATTGTGGCGGTGCTGGCACCGTGATTGATACGTACACCGTTTGGTCCCGATCTAAACTATTTTCCCGCGTGCGATAAACCGACCCGAATTTCGAGTCGCGGTATTTAATACGCGTTGTGCATGCAACAGACGAAAATCCAGACATTGAGAAAAAACAAATATCGAGTGCCGTTTAGGGCCGCCCCGCGAACGTTAGTTTGCACACCGATTCATTTGTCACGTGTCCCGTGTATTTGTCTTCGTGCCGGTTATTAATTGCCCCCTCGTCGAGTCCAGCACGTACAAATATTGGCTTGCACGAAATACGCTGGCAAGTCATTATATAACGACCAAAACATCGCCTGGACATACTTTTCCAACGAAACTAACTGCTTGCCCAGCTTTAGTCCTGTTTCTTTTTTTTTTTTTTACTGTCAGTGGGTTATTAGTAGACTAGGTCAATAGACATTCGGTTAAGCCGGAGGATAAGTTCGATAAATCGATAGTAAAACTTGACGAAGTACGTTTTCAGATAGCGATGATGAGATACGGGACATTAAGATTTTCATTTAACACGTTGACTGCCATGACATTCGTGTTCGGGTTTCGGAAAAATTTCCTGTGGTTCCACGAAACCCATATTCGGGTGTCGCTTATTTGACTACGCTTGGTACTGTTGCACGCGTGGCCTGACGGAGATTTCTTTGAAAACACGCGTGGCAGTCAACGTGTTAAGTGGAATCAATGGATGGGTACTGTCTAAGAGGATCGTCAATTACCAAGAGAGTTCGTTAATTAACAATATCGTGGTGTTCTTTGTTTTCAGGTGAGTCTCGAGTAATCCGCTTTCGTCTTACGCCACTGATGATCCGTTCTTTGATGTTTAATGTAAGTAACTGTTCATAAAATACGCCTCTTCAGTATGTATATATAAATTTGGTATATATGAACTACGAAACAAAGTACAAATTACTTCATACATAAATAAATAAATATATATATCGCTGTCAGATCGGTACCAAATTTGATGGATCTTTACCAATCTTCAAGAATTAAACCTGGAAATCTAAATTCAAAGTTACCTATGAAAACTCTTCCTCTTATCTTTCATTCCTTGTCAAAGTGCCCTCGGAATGATCGAGCAAGTTGTTCAACTTGGAAACTTTTTTTAAATGATATCCATTCGATCGATCTCACCCCATGCGCCCTTTTTATTTCTTTACAATTATATTTACGTTCTCTGAAAATACTATGAAAAGGAGAAGGTCCATATATTATTAACAACACTGCATACACACCGAAGATTCATAAATTACTGTTAATAATTTATTGGTACGCAACGCCGGTAATAATTTACTACCTTGGACGCGCGAACAAAGATCGACGCATCACTCGAAGCGTTAATCCAAACGGGATGAGACCCTCGCACGGTTCGCTATACTTCTCAGGCGAACATCTGACGGCAATCGAGCAACGGATAAACAGAGGGATTGGCTCGTGTAGGTTCGCGAGAAACGTGGTACACCTGGTGGCTCGGAAGCAACTACAAGTGCACGAGGAATACACCGTGAGATTATTTTCTCTGACTCGCTTGTTTCCGAGCGAATTTATGCCCGTAAGCAGTTGCCAAGATATCCATCCGGCGCGTTCTGCTGGCTGGACAAACACTTAGCCACGACTTACGAACGGCCATCGTCCAAGACAACCGTCGCGTCCTACGAATAACTTTTGCGAACAATGGAGCACGCACGAGTGATTCCACGTGAATTCGGCCCGTGAGACGAAGTTTTCATTGTTCGCGTAATATCGTCGCGTGCTGGCTTCCACTTCGAAAGATCTCTTTACGATCCCTTGAGAAGATCGGGAGGTGATTTTAAACGGAATTTTCTCTGCCACGAAAAGCATCAAATTCTTTACTTCAAAAGGGAAGATCTGTTAAGATATAGAGAGGATTTGGAAAGACGAATAGTTTAAAATTTATTTAGAATTATTCAGCTCTACATGTACGATACTCTCTGAAGGACTCGATAACCTACTCGCTTGGTTTGTTCTCTTCCGATTTCTTCTAACCACTTCTAACGATTTTTAATCATTTCTAGCCGCTTTTAATCGCCTTTTGTCTCAACTGAGACCCTTTTTTTTTTACGTGGAGGAAATCCGCACGGACGTCGCGTCGCTTCTGGGGGAGAGAAAAGACTAAAACCTCCACGATGACCTTCCCTGTAGCGGTCGAGGGAGGCCCAGGAACTGCAGGTAAGCAACAAACACTGAGCCTCCCCCGCGCGAGTCATGATTCTCCGTTCGCTGGTGACGCGGTGTGCGGTCATGTCACACCGTTGCACGTCGCAGGGGCCGCCGTGCAAGGCAGTCCGGATCCCCAGTCCGAAGCAGGACCTGCTCGCAGAAGGAGTCGACGGGACGCCTGCCGCTCTCGCTCGTCAGCATCGCATTGAAGATCGCCGACGGCGAGAGGTCCGACCCTATTTCCACGGTGAGAGTGTGGCGCGGCACAGCCCACGCAGGGCAATCCTCCAGCGTGTGCTGCGCCGAGTCCACACCCGCATCGCAGTGGTGGCAACGCGCGGTCGCCTCCTTCCCCAAAAAATTTATTTTTTTTTTTTTTTTCGTGGAGGAAATCTTCATAGACACCTTCACCACCTTCGCCGCTCCGTCAAGGGGACACAGGGTAGCAGAGGGGGCGTGCCGGATTTTTATCGGCTAAAACCTTCACGAGCGGGACAGTGGACCAGTGCAAGTGATCTCCTCAAGCCCTTTGAGGTACTTCCCAAGCACCCCCCCCCCGCTTTCTCTATAAGCACTCTCAGAAAACACCACCACAGACACGCAGCGGAGGAATTGCTTTGTCTGCTGTATTTTCGTTCTTTGCAAATAGATCCGCAAGAGCGAGGATCGAACTCGCGAACGCCTCGTTTCCAATCCCTAGCCTTAACGAGAGTAGCTGACTGTCCCGCCGTCTTAACTGGTACCTGGATGTCATTTAACGCTCGCATACACCTTCACACGTACAGTATAAATGTACCATCTATTCAACAAGAACGAACGTTTGATTTTATTCGTGTTCGATGTATGCGTGGAGTGATCGTAGTTGAAATGTACAGCGTAAAAAGGGAAACGAGTAGATTACAAAAGTAAGATGCTTTTAACGTAGAATAACAAGAACAAAGTTGTCCTTGCTTCTGCATGTTAGAATAGACTCGTTCACGGTTTTTGACTTTGGTCCAGCGTTGTTCACGAACATTTGAGCCGAGGATTACTCTACGAGGATAGCGTGGCGTCGTGGTTCAATTCCCGTTGAAGTCGATGCTTCCTGAGACCGGTTAGTAATGACTGTGGAAGTTGTCGCGGAAACGGAACAACGTTTAGGAAATGGGCTCCAGGGAAATTGAGTTGAAAGTTGAATTTCAAGGATCCTCGGTGTAATGGAATCAGTTAAACCTTTTAGAACATAATCTTTACTTTTCCATGGATTAATAATCGTCCACTTAAATTGTAATTCTTTTTAATTCTAGAAGTTCCGGCAGATATCAACTTTTTCACTTCGTTTTTTCTTTAGCTTCGTAAAATATGACTTTTAAATAATCATTCAAATTCTCTAGAACGCATCGGTTGTAAATCTACAAAATTGGTATAAAAAAATGATCAATTGGTCATTTTGATATCATTGGCCATTTTAATAGTTGTAGCGATAAAGTGGTTCGAACTTCGTTTAAAAACCGTTTGTAGCGCTATCTGTTCAAGATGAGCGAATGGCGAATATGCATAGAAGAAGAAACGTCGAATAGCGATCGTCGTTTACGGGCATTCATGCGAACCAAACGACACAACGTTCTATCTACTGCAATTTTCGTCTCGATATTTCCTCTATTTCATGTTGCATATTTTAAATCTCCTATCGTAGAAATTTTATTTTATTTCTGACTTTTCTTCTTTGTGACTTTTAGATGACATTGTTACCAAGAGAAATTTCTGTTCGACTTTAGCTATCCTCAAAAGATTGCAATTTCAATTGCAAGGAACTACAAAAGTACAAAATTAATTATTAGCGTTTACAAAAAATTTACCTTCGAGATCCAAACTCAAAGACTGGTGAATATATTTCCACGCCATTCACCTTAGTCTTTTTATCTCTACAAACGATTCTGCAAAACGATTACAAAGTTAAAACAATTATCAAGGTAAATTATCAGGTCTAAAATAATTTGGCGCCGAGTCACGAAGATTACGATTTCCGCATCACGATTTCTCCGATCAACGAAAGCTACCCAGATACCAAACCTAGCGTACTATATATTCCCTAACCCAACCATGATAAGTTTATGCTCATATAGGACCCGTGCATATCGCCTAAGATGAGCGCCGTCGAACAAACAATCCTCCGTTGTTTGAAGTGCTATTAAAGGGCTCCAGATGGTATGCATCTGAGCAAAGAGGCTGAAACGGCGATCGAAGCGAGAAAGAGAGACAATTGATATTGAAGGAAGCCCCGGGATTGGATGCACTCCAAACGCGTAGAATGGAACAACAAGCAAAAGCCGATGGCTATGTCTACTTATGCAAAATGGAGAAATAGGAAGGTTCGTTGTTATCGCTTGAATCACTGGTTCCGTTGGACCGAATTCTCTAGCTGGCGCAGGATATCCTCACTTTCAACCAACCGAATGCTCTTCCGCCTCTTTGGAGATGTTGTGTTATCTCGCCTCTCGTGTGCTCCGAGAGGTATAGCGTTCGATGCACCAGATATTTCGATAGGAACGTTGTTTTCTATCGTTCCTATAGACTTTGTCGAACGAAAGCCTGGTCATGTTGAAAGATTCGGTCAAAGGTTTCGGATTA
This sequence comes from Bombus soroeensis, assembly GCA_014737365.1. Classification (NCBI taxonomy): domain Eukaryota; kingdom Metazoa; phylum Arthropoda; class Insecta; order Hymenoptera; family Apidae; genus Bombus; species Bombus soroeensis. Next base: position 1,838,514 of record JACXIL010000236.1, read on the forward strand.
AGAGACTTTTACGTTATTTAAGGGACAGCGCTGTTGGACGATTAGTTTCGTACTCATTTGTAAGATTATTCTTGCTCGAGATTCGATACAATTTATCAATTATTTCGTGTATATTTTATTTCGTAAATGGAAGATTATTGGAGATAGTTCAAGTGTAAGTGAATAGGTTTGTATTTTAAGATCTCTTTCGATCAGCACTGTAGTTACTTTAAAGTATAGAACGCGTTGTATCGTAAATCTCATTGATGATTCGCGTGGTCGTCGTATACAGCGAAGTCATCGAGCCGAACAACCCACCAAACGCAAAAACTCATCGAGACAGAAGACAAATTACAATGTTACCACGATTCTCAATTCCCTCAACGAGATAGAACAACCAAAAAATACATAAAATGTTCCATTTTCTCCTATCGGAGGGGAAAAAAGTATTCCTCGGAGAACGTCCCTTCCTGAACGGTGGCGCGTTAACCGCCAAGGGTGGATTTACCGGACGATTAAAACACCGCCCGGTTTCTTTCGTACTCCGTTAGAAGGAAAGTTCTTGTAACGATGTCTTAACGAGCTAATGGGATTTATTAATTCCCCCGCCGTTTGAATAATTAAAAAACTACGATGTTAACATCCGCAAGACACGGGTTGTTCGTATTTTGCGAGCTGCCCTTTGCATCGCCCAGGGAGCCACACGTATTAAAACACACGAAGCCTTCCGTCTCCAGGGGATGATTTCTCTTCGTTAGACAACCCTACTATTCTTTCGGTAAAGGGAATTAATTCTCGCGTGTAACTTCTCAGAGAGAAAGTTCGCAGTTCGGACCTGTTCCGCTTTCAAATAGAATTAAAATAAAATTTTTACGTCGGAATTTACACAGTTTTCCTCCTACCTGTTCCTCTGTGCTTTTGTTTCCGTTCGGATGCAGGCCGTTTCGTTTCATTCTCACAGGTATCTTTTGTTCCCGATTCCTTGCTTTTCCTAATTTTTATTTGTCCTGAAATAATAGCCCGACGAGTTTGTTTGTTCTAAGGGGAACCTTAGCTACTTATTCTACCGGTTTTTGCTTCTTCTCCATTTTTTATCATCGCTGCTGCTGCTCGCTTCGTTGAATTTCTGGCATTTCGTTTCGAGCGATTTAAATAATTAGGAACATACGGTGTAGAAGCCGTGCAAATTCTCTCCTCGACATCATTTACGATTATTCCGTTTTAAAATATCTTTAAAGTATCTTCAAAATTTCCCAGGTTCTACAACAGCGGAACAAACAAATAGAAAAATTTAGTTTAACGTACACTTCAGCAAATTTGTATTCATTTTACGAGTAGCTTTCATCACTTTATATCGCTTTGTATAAGAAAATCGACGTTGATCCAAAATTCGTTTCCATTGAGAATCGTGTACTTTAATCGCCGAAATAAATGTATAGAAACACTTGGATTACACTTAGAATTGATATCAAGATAGTTTCAAATTTATTTGACATGTGATTTACAAGATATTCGTCGATACACATTTGCACGCGTCTCAGCACTCTCTTTGTCTCATCATCTTCTTTAATTCTCAATGAGAGAATCGATCGTAATGTGCATGGAAATAAAAAAAAAAAATCATCTTCTTTATCACACTACCAACGGAACAGTTGCATTCTTCTGTTTTACGAGACGCTGTGCACACTCATGCTCATATAGTGTGTCACTACTACGCGGCTAATCTAGTGTAGCACACAAAATTACACATTTCTCAATAGTTTCGATTCATAGTTTGCCGCTTTATAGTAAAACAATCGTGAAGACATATTTATCGTATTTTATCTCATTAACTTGAAATTTGAAACTGATATGTGATAAGCATTACCTAACCGTACATTTAATCGGGAAATTCTGAATGGTTTCATACGTTCGTTAAATCAGCTTAAAGCCGATTAATCTAATTTCCAATTTCACAACATCGACTTCATCTATATCTAATTTCTGATTCACAAACGAGATTTCCACCGATGACCACCCTAAATAACATCCATTACGACCACCGTACTCCTTCCACAGCATTCTACGTTGCTCCCTCTGTGTCCAGCAACCGCTTAGCATACGAAATTTCGATCAGAATCGTTGGCCCGTGTCGGTCGATATTTTTCCGCGCGAGAGGTTCGCCGTTTACCCTCAGCAGGGAATAAAACAACCCCTATGCGGGGTCCAACAATTGTGCCGGACGAGCAAACACTCGTACGTTGGCCAGAATCCATTAATAAGACGAAGCGGGACGCAAAGTGCGTGCGAAATGTCTGGGCGAGAGCCAGAAAAATGGCGCAGGTGAATGACTATTTGCAGACTCGTTGCAGGTCGACCCTATATCAGCTCTATACGAGGGTTCAACTTCGACTTTGAAATTACTACGTTTTGTTCGTGGAAATCGCCTCGAAGAATAAATCGAAAATACGCCGGTTGGATTGTCAATTTCCCGCACGTGCGACTTTAGCTTTCGATTTTTTTTTCCATATATATCGGCTTGCGCACTTGGACAGGAAAGAAATTAGCCGGCAGTTCGTTGTCGCTGATGCTTCGACAGGGATTATCCAGTTTCACGGATTTTTGATTTACCACACCTTTGGTTATTTATTTCTTCGCGATCCGTCAATTGGAACGTTGGCGAACAATTTGTCTCAAAATCGCGTACGTAGAGCGAGTTGTATTGTTCCGATTGTGCATGTTAATAAATTTATGGGAAATATACAGAAGGCAGATAATACGTAAGAGGATATAATACTCGGAGTAATTTAGTCGGTATAGAATTAAAGGGGAGTGAAACAAATTTTATTTGTTTAATCGTACTCATAAAAATATGAGTTTTATCAATTAGACTACCTTACATTATTCATAAACTGCTTATCGTATGATACGAAGACGAATTTAATTTGGAATGCGTCACGCTATATCTCTATTGTTTAGTGTGTATAACATTTGAAATTTGTTTGAAATTTGTTTCACATTTCAGTGGATATTTTTTGTATATTTATTTCTTCGTAACTTATATTTTTATATGATCGTTCTTCCAGCGTAATAACGTTGTATCTATGGTGGGTTACACAGCTTGGAAGGTAGCTTTTAGAAAATCGTAATCCTGATGAATTTTGTTTGAAAGCTATGCATTTCCCTGTGGTGAATTTGGAAATGATTAATTAGAGTACCTAAACTCTGCTTTGTTCGTCGCATTACGGTATTCTGGTAATTGTTAGAGAATTTATGGAATTAACAGGATTAGGTAGGATTAACAGCATGCTTTCCATTGCAGATTAATGTAAAACCAAGAGCAACGCGTATTGTTAACGTTAATAAGATGGCATGAGAGGATTCTAGGCCTTTCATTCTTCCCAGTCTACCTAAAATATATACAGCTTACTTATAAATATCAGAAATTCTTTAACTTATAAATGTCAGAAATCTCAGGAAATAGTGAAATATATTTAGAAATATTCAAACACTTAAAATAGTCAAAACATAGATTTCCTTTAAACAAAATCAAAATTATTTTAAAATTCCGTCGAACTAGGAGATTATCCTATGTATATCGTATAAATTTTTCTTCCCACTACTAGAAGGTGAAAAAGTAAAGATCGAAAAACAGTTTCGATACTGAAATTATTATTTCATAGTTAGATATATGTGTGTACATATTAAAAACAATTCTACTGCACACAAAATACGACACGATGAAGCAGCGCAACACAAGCGAATTTAGCGACCACCGTTTAACGGGTTGCTCAACTAAAAATTTTCATGGACCTGTACCTTTCTGTCGCATCCTAATTTCAAGCTCCCGATTCTTCCATCCGTATCTCTACTACACGAAACTGCGTCATTTGCAATGGACAGTCTGCTAAAAAGCAAACAAGATTTCATTCTCGCAATGCATCACCGATTCAAGAAGATTAACGATCCAAGGTTACCCTAATGTAAAATTCCAAGCAAATGTGCATGAAATATCGAACGCTACAGAGGATTCGCGAAAGCCGTAGGAAAATACGAATTAATAAATTAAGCAGGAATTATTGCTGGGATAGTTCAAGTGGAAACGAAAGAGACGAATTGTTTCGCTATCGGTGGTCGGAAGCCACTTGTTGATCTGTATCGTGGCTAGAAGAGCGATTCATTGTCCTCGGTGGCGACAGTAGCCGCAAAGCGGCAGATTTCGTGAATGCAAAGGAATACCCTTTAATCCTTCGATTGTGGTTCCATGGCGCGTTTAACTTGCGCTGGGAATCCGCGACAGAAGGACCCGGAACGAGTTTGCTGACCGATGAAACAGGTGGGTGGAGTTGCAGTTCTATTCAACGTACCCGCCGACGCTTTCGTCACCGTTGCCTACCCCTCGCACACCAGTTCGTCGTTTATAAAAGAGACGAGAGACCGACCACACCACCTGTCCTCTGATTTACTCGTAGGAACAGGTGTCACCGATGACCGGTGTTCCCAGGTCGCGAGGCAGTTCGGGATTTAATGGAACATTCACGCTACCCTTTCGTGGCTCTGAGTAATTTTAAGGGGAAAATTTGGTTTTTCCAGCCATCTGTGGTAATTTTATTTGAGCGATGAGGAACATTTGTGTGTGTTATTTAGAGGATTACCGAGGAAGTTTCATTCAGGATTATGTAATATCTACGGAACTAGAGACAGAAGTAATTGAAAATTTACTTCACGAAACGATCTATGATAATTTTGTTTTCAACAATGCGGAATATTTGTTTGGAGAGTAGTTAAACGATAACTTTCACTTAGAATTCTCTCTTAGTTTCGCTATTCTTTTTTCTTTTTTTTTTTTTTTTTAGTGTTAATTAACGAAATAATACGAGCCGAAGTAATCTTTGTTAAATAAATTTTGCTAGAATTATTTTCTTTCTTTCGATAGCTGCGGATTCAAATGATTTCGACCTCTTGATTCTTTTTTATTGTCTTTTACTCGTAACCACATATATTACGATTTATTTGAAAATATTGCGAAATTATATGGAGATTCTATCGTAAAGCTTCAATGGAAGACAGTTTCATTTGTAAAAATGTCTTGCAAAATTATTGTTTAATATCGATATAGAAATATCGTTATGCATCAGATGTCAAAGAGACGTTAAAATGGGAAACTTTAATTTTAAGATGCGTCGTGTTTTCTCAGTCGCTTTTTCTCGAAAATGTATAAAACGTATTACCGCTAAGAACCGAGTCAAAATTCTCGTGATGTTTCATACATTTCCAGAGTTACAGAAAGGAGATTATATGGAATCGAGTTTCTTGATTCTTGCAACATAAACGGAAATGGAAGGTAGTTTTAACATTGACAGAGTACAGTGTAGAAACAAGCAATTTATCGTTAATCGTACCTACAATATACTCAACACGTAATTCTGGCATCGTTTCCTAGCTTGCAGTTCCACGAAATCCGTAGTCGGGAACTAACATAATACTTCGTCGTTTCCATTGTACCTACGCTCACTTCAGTGGTTCGTCTCACTTTACAAGCGACTATTTAAAGCGGATTTCCGTCGTTCTACTGATCATTCGGAGCTACAACAACAGTTACTAAATCCTCCACAACCACTCCATTTCACATACTAAAATCCATACTCACGTGTAATGTTAGACGATTATGAATTAAACGCATTTCAGACATTCTGAAAAATAGAAAAACAAGAGAGAAATTATCCTATTTGTAGTAGTACGATACAGCGTTCTAATTTTCATTGTGTGTATTAATAAACGAAGAGACGACATTGAGAGATACAGACGTTTGCGTTTTCATAGAAAAGATCAACCGAATCGCAGGATAAAGTTGCAAGCTTAAGCGAACGAGGGGTTGAAATCGTCTGAATCGAAGCGTCAGAATTAAAGAAGGGCAAAATGGCGAGACTGCGACCCTTCGACTATCGGACGAATTGCAATGGTGGGCCGGGTCTGCGCGTAATTTTCGCAAAAATTAGCCAGACGTCGCGTCGGGATGTTCGCCATCTTTGATCCGGCAGTAGGGGCCATTTTGTTGGAGGGGTTCAGCCGCGAATGGTTTCACGCTCCGATTAGCCTAACGAAATTTCACCACCCCACTTACCAGCCACCGGCTTAATTCTATAAATATTGGGTTATGTCATCAGCGTGCCAACCCTGGTCCCTCTCGAGCACGTGCATAATTTGCAAATCGACCTTAAGGACTGATGACCTCCCCCGTGCTGACCGCTCTCGTTGACCACTGGACGTTCTGCAAGCTCTGCTATTATTGGATTACCGAGCGTATCAATAACGTTAAACTTGTTTGCTCTCCGGTATCTCGTTAGCTACTTCCAAAAAAAAATTCACTGCGAGAGTCGAGCATAGTTAATTAGGTTACTCTGGTAAATGGGATTAATTTACGGGATATACGAGTTTTACATGAAGCGATAAAAGTACTGGATGTAGAAGCAACAGTATTATCGACAACTTTTTAGTTTTTCATTAGAAGAATTTATTTTTGTTTCTGTTAGATGTATTCTAATCGTAATTATACTTTGTATAGTGAACGATGTATTGGAAAGTAATCTTTATATGGGGATGGGAGATTGATTGGATATGGATAAACTATAATTGAAGGATTGAAATTAATTTTATTTTCCTTCTATTATGCGTTAACCTTTTGACCCACGAAAGTCGTGATATTCATTTAGAGAACAAATTTTAGTTTCAAGATTTCCTGAGTCTGCGATATTATGTCACAAGGATACATACATTCAACTTTTTATTCAAAATCAATACGAATAATTACGTTACGTTAGATGATATTTCACATGTAAAATTCACATACATAGTACTATATTTGATCACTTGCCCCAGTCTTGCTCGTGCAGCATTGTAAAAATATCAAGGAACTATTCGAGAAATTTGGGGAACGACTGATAATAAGGACAATGAAACTGGATAATCGATAAGTTCAAACAAATCAGTGATTATAAGGAATATTATTGCGAATTTTAACGTAGAAATAACAGCATGTTCGTTATTTTACTATTCCACCGACGCATTTTAAAAACCATCGAATAATCTACGCTAAAGGCATTCCATCTAAAGAACCACCCCCGTAAAAGAAATGAAAAGTACACGACAATTCTGCCAAGCGTTACTTCGCCAGACAATACGTGTCATCGTCGCTTAAACAAAAGCGGAGACCATCAGGCCGCTCAAGTTAGATAAAACACGTAATCCCGTAAAAACAGGCGAGGACAGGTGGAAGCCATCTCGGTTCTACGAATCATCCCCGGAGACGGTATCTTCCATCTCGAGATTGTCAGGATTGTTTCTCTTTAACGTCAATCCGTCGTAACTTCGTTCTTCTTATTCCATCATCTCTGATCAGCTCTGATGCCGGTTTCGTTGAATGTTGGGGTGCATATCCACGAAGAAAAGGGGGCGGACTTGGCAGCGGCGAGGGGAAGACGCGGGGTTCGGTTTCCGGCGGCTCATCCCTTCGCAGTTCTCCACGCGTCTTTTTCCCCGTCGTTTCGCGGAGAATCAAATCTCGTTCGAAACTAATTTCGTGCCTTTGTGGATCCACGTCATTACCGCCACGGCAGACGTCAGGCAACTCGGCTCTGAAGAGGGGCGCACGGAGTACCGTAGCCAGGGGTAGCTAGATTTCCGATACTATTGAAATCCGTCGAAGCGAAAAGTAAATTATATGAACTCTCCCCGTCTCTCTCCCTTTCGTTCGTTTTCGAAACGTGGACCAGCGGGCCCTTTGATGTTCTCGTCGATGGAAAAGTGGCAGCCACACGTTCTCATGCGGAACGCGATCCTCCTTGCCTCCTTCGATGATCGTTGCGCGAAAAAGCCTCGAATCGAGTCTCTGGATTTTTCTATCACAGATCAAAAGTTTTGAATCTATATACGGCTAATTTGACAGCGACTATAGGGAGATATCGGGATAGCTATGTACGCGTTTGTTTGTTCCAATCCGAAAGCAATCTTTCGATCATTCGCCATCCGGCTTTGATACGAATATCGCTATGCTACCCGCGTGATTCTTCTACGATGGTTGTTTGAGAATATTTCTGAGCGGATTTTTAAATATCTCTGCGCTGTATTCTTGGTTGCTAAGCTTAATTATATCGTTAATTCTTCAAGGAACTCGCTTTGGAATTCTTACTGACGGTAAGACACTTTCCTACCAAATTTCTTCCTTTTCTGTCTTCAAATTTGTACTGCCTGTGATACGATTCTCTTCAATACCAAACGTTAGTTTCCCTATGTAAGTTTCTAAATTATTGATTCATCTAACATCAACTTCTCGACTATTAAATCGTGGTCCTCGTATGTAAATTTTTAAATTCTCTGTTTCGAAATTTGTGCCAACGGTGATATCGTTTTCTCGATTACTAAACCTTGGTTTCCTTCTATGTATTTTTTATTCTTTTCGCTTTTGGATGTGTAACGACAGATCGCAGATGTTTGAACTTTTCTTTCAAAAATTTTTTAATGTTTTTTCTCCAAGTTTGTATCGCGGGAAGCATAATTTTCTTATAAACATCTTGGAGAGTTTAACGATTATCTTTGCAAAGCAAGAAAAGGAACAAACACGAGGTTTACATTTCTTCACTGAGAAGTATCTTCACTGGACATGAGTCGTGGGAGTCAGGAGTTAGCAGTTAAGAGGTAATGGTTGCCCTTACAAGGGGCCGTATTCCACATTCCTATTTTTCTCGTTACAGCTTATGGCTACTCGTGAATTTGTTCAACGTGACTTTCTCTAGCTATTCGACTCTCCCTGCCGGAGAAAGATTTCACGGAATAATCGTTGAAATAAAAGGTACGAGTTAATGTCCGTTTACCAAGCGTCGCGTCGTTTCACTTTGTTTATCTTTTTCAAATGGCCACCCGTTTCTTTTTTTTTTTTTTTTTGAACAAGTATCCAAGAATTTACTGCGCTATTTTAAAAAATATATCGCCAGGCGCACTTATTTTCACAAACTTTCGAAGCTTCTCAGTTAAGCTTTCCTTATACAAGTTTGCTAGTATACTACTAAACATCAAGTATCGTCATTATACACGTAACAATCCGAATATCAATCATAAACGTTAACTGTAAACTACGAAAAATAAATTTTGGAATGGTATCATTGCTCGATCTTCGATATTGTATTCATTATTTACAAAGCCTAGGAAACCTAATCTCCAGGGCCTACATTCTTTTCTCTTCAGAAAAAAGATGCTATCGATCCTTCAGCGATCGTCGTTACACTTTCACAAAATCGCTTTCCTATATCCTCTTTCACGAAATCGATACTTTTTTACTGAAACTGATCACGTCTGACGAACAGGGTGAAATTTCCAGCAATTTCTATCATATAACGATCGATTCTCGAACAACTCGACTCACGATCGTCGTCGAATATAAATATATTTACCACGCATTTTCACTTCGTCGACGATCACGTTCTTACTACAAGCGTCTATCATTCGTTGATACGATGTTGCTCTCGATAACGATATCGTATTTACTGTCCGTCCCAAGGAACATGTGCACGTACACAGATTTCCGGTTCAATTCTCAGTGGACGCGAGAAAATTCATCAAGAGACTACGCTGAGAAAGTCTGCTAAGCGGATTTCAATCGTGCCGTTTATTGAAGTTTGATGTTTCGTTAATCGCATCACCGTCCTGTAAATAAACCGTCTTTCAAAGTTTCCCTATAAGACGATGCTGCCACGCCTCAACTTCTTTAAAACGATTACGCTCTCATTCCTTGACTCTTCGATCTATGCCGATCGTTCGCGCTTCGTCGTTCGAAATGATAGTTTCTGGACGTTGATGTAGGATCGTGGAAAAATTATGTAATTTTGTTAGTTAGGATAGCTACAGCGAGTATTTGTAGATCACTGTATTTATTATAGCATTTATATGCTTAAGTTTTATATCGCTTGGTATTACTCTCGTATGACTACGAAGATTTAATATTATGAGAATGTAGAAGTTGATAAGGTTTGAATAAAAATTCACAGTCCAATAATTATATAGAAAAAAATGAAAAATTTGGAATTAGGGATCGGTCGCTATACAATTACGAACACGCAAATTGGAAGTGGTTCGTCGTAACGCAATCATCTTCCTGTGATTAACATCGCGAATTCCGATTTCTCCGAAACTTGGAGTTTCGAAGCCCACGGGACGTCGTTCTCGATCGAATCGATTTAGTTTGAGATCTCGAAATTCTCGTCGCAAATTGGATTCTACTTACGAAATCGGTCCCAGTCGTGAATCACATTAATATTTAACCGATAACAGCTCCTAATAAACCTTTTCTCGCGAGTTCCATACTTTTTTCTCGTCTCTTAAAATTATACGACATTCCTCTTATTAAAAATTTCACACAATTCTGACAATTTTCTAATGAAAATTTCCACCAACAGGCGACGTTGCATTCGCGGTGTCTCAAATGCCAAATTGGAATTCGTCAGATGCGGATTCTTTGGTCGAATTAAACTCTCAATATTATTGTATCTTAGATTTGTCGATCGCAAGCTGTATGAAGTATTATACCAAGGTTCGTCAACGTCGGTGCTTACGTTCATCAAAAGCTGAATGCACTGCACGGCTGGCCATCTAAAAGACTGATTGGCAGTCAATTTGGGACACGAGCAAATACACGTAGAGAATAACAAGCGTGGTTCCCTATCGGTATCTTCAAATCCCAGTCAATTTGAATGGAATCTTCGATTATAGGAATATTGGTATAGGTATATTGGATTGTCTTTGGAATACTTTGTCGATGTTAGTGATTTATTAATTATTTAATACACTTTCGTCAATACGAGAGAAGAATCTTTTATATTTCATAACTTATTTCAAAATTGATACACGTTTTCATTTTTAAAGAGACAAATATAGGCATCGATATATAAGATTTATATCTCGACAATAGCAGACAGATATTAACATACATAGAATCGTAAAGATACGTTAGTATGTCTCTTTGTGAATGAAATTTGTCTCGCTGATCGAGATCTCTTAATTTGAATTCTTCGTGCCGCTGCCAACGTGCATTATCTCTGCCATCAAACTCATAAATAAGTTGGAAATTTTGGCTAGCTATAACCGCGTTATTTCCTTGTTAGGACATACTCCTGCAATATACGACGTCGTAAATGCGCTTTACGCGCAGACATGTTCGCTGTATCTTCTCGACTAACTGGTTAATTATCCGTGTTATAGTAGACCGACGATCATTTGTTACCGCTTCTTAATACCATCGATTCACCATGAAACGAACGTTTCACCGACCTGCTTTATTATAAACTTTCTTTATTGCCAATTAAAATTAAAAATTCATTCGTGCTTCTCGTAGCAATAAGATACGACAACAGCAAAGGTGTCAATGCCCAACATTTTTGCAGGAATTTTACGAAATACCATCTGGGTGAATCTCAATAGCTTCCGTTTGTCGAAATTGATATATTTCGACTTATTGTTCGAACGAGAGGGATTTCTAAAGTTAGGGAAACGTACTGGATGTGGGTAACCGCATTCTAGGATACACAGAGGAAATTGTTCAAAATTAGAAGTCGTATGTTTAGAATCGCAAATCGATAGCATCTGTTGACAGCCAGATGTTTGAGATCAAACGTTTCGATCAAGAATGTCAAGCAATTGAAAGTTTCATCTCTAACTAATAAAAACAGAACTTTCAATCGATAGATCTGGGAAATTTTTATTATTATATTGTACGTATCTTTGTATCGTTGGATTAGCAGATTTAAAAATGTTTAATTGTACTACGTATTAAATTAATAGATATATCAATTAAATTATTAGAGACGCATGTTTGTGTCTGTTTATATGCTTATTATTGTACAGTTCAACCATCTGCGATTTCTGAAAATTCCAAAATGAGATTATAAAGATCTATAAAATAACGAATTTTTAGAATCGCAGGTTAAAATTCCAACGTCAAATATCCTAAATTTGTAATCGAATGCCCGACGCCGAAAATTACACGTTCCAGTTCAAAAGTCACACGTTCCAATCGATACTCGCACATCCTGTCTCCGATTTGCATGTAACACGGAACGTTTCTGTTTAATGCGCAGATTAAAATAGCCAAACTCGTAAACCGAACTGATCCGGCGTTTCGAGTAAACAGTCATCGCATTACACGCCGCCATCGTTATTTAAGAAATGAAATTTCTGTGTGTGCTTCTCGTACGTTCGCAAAGAAGAGCTTTGTGAAAAATAAGATGAGCAGTTTGGATCATTAGAATATCTCTGAATACTTTTTATATTCGACGACGCGAATGGAATCGACAAAATATCGTGGCGATAGAAGCATAGCTACTAGTCCTTCTAAGTTGATGTAAAATAAGGATAATATAACAAAACCTGACTCGTAAAAATCGTGTTCGATTCTTTCCTTCGATTAAATTTTTGTCCAAATTGTGATCAAATTTTTCTCCCGACTGTTGCGGTTTGTTTTTTCAAACATCAGCCAACACACACACACACATACACGTGTATTCAAACTCCAGTAATTTATAAGATTTTCGCTATTTCAAATAACTCGAAAGATTCTACCTTTGTACTTTGAATGAGAATTCTTATCATATTTTCATCCGTACTGTTTCACGTTCGGATATCGTAACAACTGGTTCGAATATTTAATATATTTCTACGCGTTAGGTATATTTTATACATCTTTGCACCTTCGAATTCCCCGTAAATGCATAAACAATCGCAGTTTGGGTATCACGTACCGTCAGTAGGCGGTTGGAAAAAGAAACATTAAAGTGGATACCTACGATATCGAGGTTTTTCTGAAGTTGGAGCGTCGGTTACGAGAGATCGTGGAAAAAGCGGGCGTCGATTTACGATCGAGAGGCAGAGTTTAGATTCGCTGATACCGACATATAGACCTGTTGGTGAGTAAAAAAGCTGGCTTGATAAACCGCGCTGTGCTGGTCACTGTCAGAGAACGAAAAAATCTAGATACTGTGTTTTGTCACTCCGTGCGCTTCTAACGATCACCAAACCATGATAAGAAATTCATCGGCGATTTGTTCGCCAACTAAATTGCACGGTCGGTTTTTTCCATCTGAATCTCTGTTTCTTCGTTCGATTAATCAGAACGGAATCAAGCATGCAATCCTTCTTACAATTTCAAAAGTGAGAATTTATTGGATAACGATATTTATAAATGTAGGACAACAGTGTTTATAGAATAATGATTAATATCGAATATAGTATGTTCTAAAAAGAATATAACGATATATTGTTCCATCAATTTTTCAACTTCTTTTTCCTTCAATAAGAAGATATAAATATATTATTGTATATACATTTTAATTTTTCAGCATCGATGTAATATAAATGCATCAAATTTTGGATTCACCGGTGTGAAACCAAATCTGAATATCTGTTATATCGAATATTATATGTGAATGCGCGTATGTATATTATTATGGTGACATTCGATTTAATGTTCGAAAGAAAGTCATTTATTTTATAATACCTCGTATGTCGTAAGTAATTCTGCAGAATTATTTCTCATTCTTTTTAAAAACACACAACGTACTAACATTTTTAATCCGTCTTACTCAACACAAATACATTTACCGTTTAATCGATTAATAATATCGTAAAGAACAATAGCGTGTGTGTACAATACGCGATATCACCTATATGAAAAGGTTCAATATTATTATGTAATAGTATAAAAGAACAAAAAATCCTACTTGCAAAGATAATTACGATTTTCTAAACGTTTGTATAATATTTGCAACAATATTTCATCTATCGAATAGCTGTTACAACCTTTTAACAATTTCAAATTCTTTCATCGATTCTACGTTCGTCGAAAACGTCCGTATCTCCGTATCAACGCTCTAAACCTAGCACCATCCGAAAATTTTAGCTTCCGCACCTACGAGCACCGACTACACAGAATCAAAATGCAATAGAACGATCTCCATTCCCGAAACCGTAAAGGGAAAAAGTACCGCCCGATCGTGATTCGAATTCGAACGTGTCTCGTTTCACGAAGCTGCCGACAATCGAAACATACGCGTACAATTCGACAAAGTTCTTTCTGCAGAGCGTGAAAGTTCGCGTTCGAAGCTCGTATCCTGAAAACTGATCCACGCGTCACGAGAAACGTAATTGCAACGGAAAATTGTAAGCGACCACCGAGGCCGGTCCGCCTGCCGCCCTGTCGTAAACGCAATAACAGTCGACGAGATGCACGTTCCGGAATAATTTTGCCTAAGTAGATTACACTGGACGCAACGCTTTCCTTAGGCGCCGTTAAGCCAAAACACGTACAACGATCTGCTTCTGTAAATCACGCGTGTCGTTCAATTATTCCTTCCTTGTTTGTTGGCGTCGCTGTTTCGTCGTGTTTTACCAACAAACGTAGCAGCGTAGTAATCGAAAGAAGGTAGCTTCCTTTCGGCCGGATTTTGGGGAACGAAGAATTTTGGAAACCGATGCTTCGTACGTCTCAACCTGCGTCTTACTTTACGATATCTACGATATAACATTTCTATAGACACACGGTATATAAATCTTTTCGATACAGTTTCACTTCTTTCGCTAGCAATTTTTTTTTTACTACAAACTTGTGAATATATTATATTCGATATATTCACGATATATTCACGATATATTTAAGACGATATATTCGACCAGATGATCGTAACTCTCAGGAAACGAATCGCTCGATATTCTTGAACACGTGAACAGACGAACGTGCGAAACACTAAATTATCCGCGACACGGACGATCGCAATTAATCGGGCGACGATTAATCAAGCTTCTCACCTATTACACGGAACAAACAGGTAATCCAGGCAAAAGCAATCGCGACGCAACCAATTAGCCTCGGCTTATTAGCCAGCGTTGCCGTCGGAAATGAAGTTAAAACGCGAACCAGGCATTGTCGCTCGAAGGGAAAACTCTTCATCGTGTCCATTAGAAGGCTACCGCGACAATACGATACAAGGGGTTGTTGAATATGGAATAGCCTGCCTTTATGAAATTCGAATCCCCGACGGACACAGACCGGAACTACCGAATACGTAATACCTCGCGGCAACCAGTGTAATTAGTTGTTACTTTATGAAGCTCATCCCTCTCTCTCTCTCTCTCTCTTTCTCTTTCTATTTTCATTGTCGTCGATAACTTTAATCATGCTGTACATACGAATAGTTCCGTACTCTATTCTGTTCTATTCTATCCGTTCTCGTCTATAACGTTCTACGCCCGTACAACAGTACCATGGCAAACAGCGATAGCATCAAAAGTGCCGCCAAAGTTATCGTTCGCGGACGGTACTCGCTTGTTCGTGAAACGGCACGCGTAACCCGGACATAGATGCATAGGTTTGCGCGTATCGCGTTTCCTCCTGCTGGTCGAGGGTGCATCTTGCACGAATGCAAATGGACGCCCGTTTGCTCGAGGATCTAGCGTCGATTGCGAGCAGGCTATTGTAAGCCGCTGAAAGTTTGATACTGGCTGGAGTGCAGGAGTTGGGTGAAGGACGAGCAAGAGCGTGATGTGTTAATAGGCTGCTGACTGCGAGTCGTACGTCTTTGGCGTAGGGACTTCTCGAGATATCGCGAACGACGGAATGGAAGGTTTTAGCGTTGTTAGCTTGGCAGTTTGCCCTGTCGGATGAGAAAAATTCTGTTGATAAGCAAATTCGACACGGTTGTAGGATTTGTAGAGGATAGTTGGTCGTGTGGTTTAAATGACGAGATAACTCGATGTTACAATCGTTAAATGTATTTAAAAATAATTAATAAATACAGAGAATGTTAGCTAAGACGCTCGGTACAAATTGATTCGCTAAAGACTGTGTATTGATAAAATTCGCTCGAGACTGAGACTGATAAACTGGTCACCTTACGATCGTGTTCGTTTATTTATACTGGTCAGGGAGTACCGGACAATTTAAATTTGACTTTGTTTGACGGTTACACGTAGCGGCGATATTGTTTTGCCCGGAGTTTATTTATTATTACATTATGTATATCCTAACGATGTTGATACTCCGAGGCAAAATAACAATATGATTTTAATTGTTCTTTAGCTCGTATGCTGCTACAGATTAATATATTTGGCTATGGGTGACTAAGGAAAAATGCGTAGGTGTGTATGGTTGTTATTGTACATTTTCGATATGGTGATATTTAAAAAAGATAGATGATATTATTCAGTGTACAACGATACCAGTGATTCGATTAATTTTGTTAATTTAGAATCGCTGGAACATTTTCGAAAAGCTTTCCGTTAACAAAGATCCAGTCCAGCAATTAATTAAGGCTAGATGATATTTTGACGAATATAATACAAACACGTGAGAGGATCGATCTTTCTGATTTCGCGCTAAACAATTACGGTATTGAAAATTGACAGTGTCGAACGCGTATGCGCCAATATGAGGGTTACCAGAGAACTGGTCCATTATGATATAGAGGTGTCGGTTGAGGCTTTGTATACAGCAGCATCGTGCTCAGTCGAAATAATAGGATTCAGTTTCAGTGAGCGGAAATTTCGGATAGTTGGCGGTGATACGAAATTTGCATACGCGGCCAGAAATCCGCAGGATTTATGTTAATAATATGATTCGTTAGATCAGGTTGTGCGGCTAAGTAAATTGACGTGTACAGGTCGTATCCATATCAGTGACGAAGCGACAATCTCGAAAAATTTCCAGATTTCATTATGAATTTACGATCTCTTTAAAGATAATGAAAAAATTTTGCTCTTGTCTTCTACGTCTTTTCCCTTGTTCTTCCTTCTTAATTATTTAATTTGCAACTGTCATTATTTTCGCTGTTTTCTCTCTGTCATATATTCGTATGTATGTAAATTAACTTATAATCGTCGAAGTAGCTAAGCAAAAAGGTTAAGTAAATAGATAAAAATCGTTTCCCGATCATCGGTATTCAGCATGATTCTTTTTCGACGCATCGCGAAAGATCTTAGCGGAAAGAGGCCAATTACCATAATAAAATTTTTCACGCTGTTTTGTTTTCTCATTTTCGCTATCCGCATCCTAATAAACAATCTTTTCAAACGCTTCCAGGCAATCAGATGCTAAAAACTCTTGTACCATTTCACTCGTGCGCGTTCGTCAAAGCCGCCCTTAAAAGAAGCGTACGAAAATAACATTCCAAGAAAGAAATAAAGAATATTCCTATCTTTCTTTTATCATCTACGACGCAATTTTCCTATTTTACACAGATCGATCTCTCACTTCCAAGAAAACTGCGCGTAACTAGACCGCGCAGTTTTGTACAAATTTAAATCTTTACCAATACACCTAAAGGAATAGGACCTAAACAAAAGTTTGTTTAATATTCGTTTCGCTTGTTAAAAATTATGGCAAATTGTACTTCGCTTCGGTCGTTTTGTCTATTTTTCCACGTTATGTTCGTCTCCGTATTTTTCAATCCAGCATAAATACATAAATATTCACAGTGTACCTGAGAGAAGCAAACGGAAAAGAGCAAAAATATCGAATGGAAGTTACAAATTTCGCCACTTTCTATTCCTCGATAACTCCTTGCTGTGATTTTCCACGGATCAACCCCTCGTTATGAAAAAGAAAAAAAAACTCCACCAGACGACCCTTCAAACTGTACCCTTAAAGAGAGGAAGCAAAGGAAGAAAATAAAAATAGCGAAGCGAAGCGACAAAATTTCAACTCTTTCTGCTACTCGGCACAGTCGAACATCCTGACAGAGATCGAGAATAATTGTAGTTTATGCCGTTGTGTCGCGCCGGGTATCAGCATCGTTGCGGTGCTCCGAACCCAACTCCCAACGGTGGCGCGGCGACGAGGCCACTTCACCTCTCGCTTCGTTACAGCGACCTCGACTTTTCCGGCCGGCGTGTTTCTATCGCGTTGTCTACACTTTGTACACGCTCTTTTTCGCCCTGACTACAATGCGCCGCGTCTGGCTGGCTCGTTATCCAGCCAGCCCTGGAAATATATATCTTTATCTCCGGTCTTTCTTTGCCCAACCATACAAAGGACCGTGCTCGGAGAAATGCCTGGCGTTCAAGCGAGCCCGCTCCGTGTTTGTAACGCGGTTACCCGACCGTGCCAGGGACTCGGGCTACGTGAGCCCGGGGCAGTCGTCGACATTGGTCGTACCGCGTGCCGGAATTCTGATCGCTTTGTGCGAGGATTAGACGATTTCGTTAACAGAGATTTCTTCTTACATCTTCTTTTTTTTTTGTTCGTTTTTACGTCGTCGTTTCTGGAGACTGAGAATTATGACGGGCTGAGAATGAATTTACGCAAACTGCGCGTTTTCCTGCTGCTAAGGGAGGTTAGTTTTGGCAACGAGGACAGGTATTTTGAACATTTTCTGTCTTTGGTCGAGTAACTCAGTTTTGAATGTCAGTTTCTCGATTCGTCAAGCACGGAGATATATCTTTAGGAAATTGGTAAAATCGTTTGCATTTGGAAGCGTGTAGTTGTTTGTCGATGAATTTCGAAAAAGTTGAAGAACGCGTACGTACGTAGCAACGTCTGCTTTGTAGATTTTCCGATCTTTAAATTTAATAACTCGGTTCTGGATGTCGATTGTTACACGTATTAAATATGTAGACTTTCGACGATGGAAAATTTCAAGAAATTAATTCCGCGTACGCGGTGAAAATAAAAAAGGTTCTAATTGTTTCGTGCACGTTAGGATTCATTAACGTTGTTTTTCAAGCACAATGATTCTATTGTATCGGATCTTGCAACTAGGTTTTCAACTATTGAGGTAACGAGGAACATCGCTCGTAGTAATCCTTTACTTCTTTTTTTCAAAGCTGGCCTCGAAGAAAATGCTGCTTTTCCTTCGATCGTATCGGTAAGAAGTTTTTATACCCCGGGGGAAATTAAACGGAAGGGTATTAATTTACCTCGCCTCATTAACTGCGGTTCGGACGAGAATATTATTATCGCAGGGTTAAGATTACTTCCAACGATGGTACGACCACCTTCAATTAATTCTACCTCATTTTACGATCGCGTAATGATACATTTCTTTCGTCCAATTAACCATTCCGTTTCGTATCAGCCACTGTAAAACGGCCCCTCGTTTAAGCAACTATCGTAATTTCATGTCTTTTAACTTTTAATCCCTTTGTCGCTTATGCTCCTTTCTTTACTACCATTCCGTGAATTTTAATTCTAGTGAAAGACATCGCGATAAAAATAAAGATACCAAACGTAGAAATCGACCAACTACAACGGTTACCAAATGAAAATTCCGCTCAAATTTTCAAACAACTTATTTTCTTGGAATAATTCGGAGAACAATTATCTGTCATATAAATAAAACACGATTGATCAAAGATCAAAGTTGGTAAATAAATGTTAGTAAATTTAAAAAACGATAAATAATCGATAGGAAATTTATCTAAAAGAAAAAAATGAATTAATTTCTACATCTATAGTACAATATTAGCGTAATTCCGTAGGATTCTATATTTTCTTGGACCACAGGTCCTACTTCAAACTCGCTGCAAGTCATCGTTTGCGGATGACACTTGAATACAGCTTCAAGAAATTCCAGTATTCTGTGACGCCACTCGAACGAGGTAACAGAACCATAGCAACAACCGCATCGTTACTCTTTGCCCTTAATTTCATATTCCAAATTCGTAACCACACTTGGTCGCCTCGACAAGGTAGATCTTCCCTAACCACCTTGTTTCAACTCGAACGAAGTCACTTGGTCGAGTTTCCCTCTGGATAAACTTAACCTTAATCCCAACTTGCTCTAAAGGACGCGACATTCTTGTTCAACAATTTCCAAAGATTCGCTTGCAAAATGCGCCTCATTTACAACGACTGCGCTCTTTCCATCTTCGTGTTAAACCCTTGCACGATAGTAGCGTTTAAAAAGGTTTGTTTAAAAGTTCGCTTTACGAGCTATCCTCTTTACGGAACAACAATTTTCCACTTTGGTCTAACTAACTAGAAAAAACGTGGCGACTGACGCACGGTTTAGTTACGCTTTTAGATTTCAAGCTATCACGACGGTTAAAACCTCTGATTCTTCGGTTTCTCGATCGTGTTTTTGTTCGTACGTTGCGCTTTGTTTCGACATTTCGTAATCGTTCTCCGGTTCACTTCTTCAGGGCAGATTCGGAGAACAAAGCATAAGAATCGTCAGTTTAATTATACTCTTCAAATCTACGAATAATGTGATATTACTAAGCAGATAATTTTTCTAACTACTATCTTGTGACATCAACCACATCTCAAGCTGCATCAGGGGCAAGATGGCAATCAGATATCTACGGTTCCTCATTGCGTACCCTCAATAGCCTTAAGGACCTATCATAAATCTTGGCATTTTCACACCTAAGGTCCTTCAGACCAAACAAGCATCTTCTATTTCAAGCGTTACTTACATTTTTGTCTACTAGGGAAAAGTTGGTTTTCTCACGTTCGGTATCTTCCGTTAGCGACTCCCTCAGGGGCGACTAAGACCCTTCCTAGTCCACCAACCTGCTTATTACCCAATCCGAAGGAATGTCTATTGCCCTCACTTTCCTAACCAAAATTGTCCTTAACGAATCAGCTCGTCTCGTGTCCTTAGTCACACCCATCACTAGCTTTCCTCCGTCACAACATCGTCACTAAACGTCACTTACTCTCTGTCGTTAGAATAGCTAACATTTTTTCTTACCGAGTTTCTACCCTTAGATCAGTCGCGTGTTTAACTTATACACACGTACGTGTCAATTCAGTGTATATTCAACTGTGATTATCAAGTTCATAGTAAAGTGCGATAAAAGGAAAGTTAATAGTTGCGTTAATAGTTGTCCTTTAAAACCTACGTCTCCAGTTTACGTGACAATCTCAACGAGCATCTTTAATGAGAAAACCATACATCGTAAAAGGACACTGTGTAGATGACGAACGAAACAAAATCGCGAAATACGTTCGTTACGCTTCTCTATGTTCTTGGACGTAAAATAATTGAAAAATTTCCCTGCACGCGATGTCAGTAGGAGAGCTGCAAAAGTCTAGTGGGAATCGAGCTTTAGACGGACGTCGAACTGATAGCAGACGTCCTGCAATATGCCGCGTAAACCGTGCTTTAAGCCGGCAGAGATCGTCTCATGAATATTCACCTGGTCCCGGAAGTTAGTCGGCCAGGCGTTACCGCGAGACGTGTCGCTGCGACGAGACCGCGATGGATCGTTCCACGGGTCCTGGATCACGCTTAAACGGACCATTCGGGATTTATTCTGGACAACGAGTTGGATTTTAGGGAAGGAAGACTGTTTAGTTGGTTGACGATGTAGAAGATCGAGGATTGTTGACTCGGTTAGAGAAGTTGCGTAGCCGAATTTTGGGATAATTCGGAGTTTCAAAGTTGCTTGCGTCGAGATTAAGAATTCCATGACATTCCATTCCATTACATTCGATCGTTTAGAGTTTAGAGAAGACTCGATAGGAATTCTGATGAATTTTATTTCGCAAAGTATCGCATCATTTTTTCGTATCAATTACGAGGAATGGTTTTGGTTCTCGAAGGATTCGTAGTTGCGTGATAATCATTTCCGGCAAAGGGAATTTCGGGCTACGAATTAGGAGTAGGTACAACGAAAGGCACGAAGAGGGATGGAAACTTTGTTGCGGACCGTACTAATGACAGGCAGGAAGTGATGAAGTTGAAAACGATGCGATGAAAGCGATGCGGTGCAAAAGCAAGGCTCTGCTCGTTAGGTAACCAAATGCCTCTCTCTAAAATTGTCGTCTTTCAGCAATTTTAATCGCAATTATTAATCTTTCTGTAGACCAATTTTGTTGCCACAAATTTGAAGAATCTACTGTTTAAATATTTTAAGACGACGAAACGAAAATTTATTCTAAAGGACTAGTCGAAACTTTTTCTTTCACCTGTTCTCGAAAGTTTACCTCGTTAGCCCAAAATTCCTTCTTAACACTAAATATCTACATCCAGCTATTACACTCGTGGCATTTAGGAGGCAAAAGAGCGCGTGCCAAGCGTATCGCGTAGCATTGGGCGTGTAAGGGTGCACGATACACGCATTCGACAAGAGCCGCGACATCGTGTCGGCCAGCTGACACGTTCAGATTGATGACGAAAGGGGGAGCCGGCGTAAAATGATATTCCCGTGCTAGGGCCGGTCGAATGTTAATTACCTGCATAATTAATGTTCGTAGAGTCGGTGAAACAGGCGCGGGCTTTACTTAACCGAATGGTCTGGCGACACGTTGCCGATAACGGTACTCTCTGTCTCTCCTCCTTGTCTCCCATTTTTCCTTTTCTCAACGTTCATAAACAGAGGGTGAATTTCATAAGCACGATCGATGCCAACCACGTATTACGACCCTTATCGCGCATTTTCTACTTTTGTCGTCTCTTGGTTACCTGTTACTTTCTTAGAACTTTCGTCGATACGCTATTGTATTTATTGCTCGAGAACGAGATAAGGAGACGAATGGCAGAAACATAAGTCTGAAACATGGTTTAGGCGAGCTAGAGCTTCCTAATTTGCCACTCCACCCTCGGTGAGTTCGATTTTATACGTTCAAGTGCTTATCAGGGGGAAGAGATCGTTTGGACGCGAAGGGAAGTTTTGGAGGGTCGCTAGGCTGAGAAGCGAACGTTCACATAATTGTGGCTGTAACTAGACCGTGTATGGACTAGCAACGTAAATCCTGTGGATGATTATTTCCTATTATTAAGTAGATAATAATTGAGAATGAAGATACAATTTTTGAAAAATCTATGTGTTAAGTTTGTAGCAAATTAAAGTATTTGTAAGCGGTTGATAGTCTCGGTTGAACGAATTTTAATACGAAGGTTTGTCGATCGGCACGTAAATAACAACGCGATATAAATGAATAAATTTCTTAATCTATTCGCAGATCACCTGCATAAATTTCCCTTTAACCTCGCTCAAAAATTCCCCAAAATCGCTACATGATTGAAAACATCCCCAATTTTCTTTCCGATCCATGCCATCGCTACTGCTTTTTACTGCACGAACCGGCATTCGATCCAAAATAAAAAAGAAAAAAGAAATATCGACAAAAAAAAGGAATATATGTGTAGTTGAAAGAATCCTGTGCGTTTTAACGCGCGTTTTGTGGATTTGCGAAAAAGCGTGCGATCAGTGGAAAATGGAGCAGGCCCGCGCGGGAATAACGATTGTTATACCGTGTGGGACAAATAAACGGGCCGGGTCTCGCTTTGATCGTTCATCCCGGGAGCGTGCGGTCGCGTTCGATTGCCGTGCGAGACCATGGCACACCAAACGAATCGCCATAAAGTAGTAAATTGCGCTAAATGGTGGCCCAGAATGCGTTAACGGATGATCTAACGCACGTGGTTCGCCGCCATGGACGCGTCTCGCTATCGATTATCCATTAGATATCCGGTTGTCGATAATTATCTCGGGGATTGAATTTTTCTCCTTTCCTCGTTTGAGATGCGATTAATTACTCTCTTTTGATGTAGCTTTCTTTTAGTCTTTGGTTTCGAATTTTTCGCAGACAAATTTCTTTCTTCGATTCTTTCTCAATAAATTTGTATTTTTACTGCTGAGGATTTCAAGTATTTGATTTAACGATCGTATTATATAGTAGAGATACCGATAAAGATACTCAACCTTTCGCAGACTTTTCGAATGCCTAAATTTGTTAAAAAATTAGACCAGGACCAATGGATGCCTTTCTTTATATTCCCATTTTTATCGAAAAATATTTCAAATATTTCACTGAAAATGAATTTGACAATGTAGATATAAATAATAAATGCTCTAGAACTTGTAGATTTCTTGAAAGATTAGAACAGCGAAGAGCGATCAGACAGGAACTCTCAAGTCACTTTTCTCCGAATCTTTATATTTATTATAAAAGTTTCAAGTATTCGACTCAACGACGAATTCTATAATACAACAGACACTCGATTAATATTTTAAAATCTCGTTACACTTTCTGGAAATCTAGAGCAGCGAAAGAATTAAATTTGAACAAATGACCCAGCTTTCCTACGGTATAGAGGACGTGAAAATTTCTCGAAAAGATATTAAAGTCATTGTATCTTCGTATACTTATACATTGAGTGAAACAAACGTCGCGTATATGTGCCAGTAAATCTCAAGAGGTTAAATCTCGTGATATAAACTGTAATAACAGCAATATTAATAGACGTAAGAAAGAATACTTCCGACGTGAGCATGGAACGTGTCAGAGTTTGTAGCTAGGCGAATACCTCGTTCCCGTTTCACGAAACAGCTAGACGAGCGAGAAATTTATGGGCCACGGTTTCGCGGTCAGTCGTCGTACGCGTAAATCGCGAAAACACTTGCTTACGATATTCAGCGGAGCTTCGTAAATTCGAACGTACATCAGCAGCCAGTTTTGTTGTATGAGAGCAAACGGGCTGAATACGTACCGTGCGTCATATGAGACAATTTCAGCGCACAAATTTGCTTTATACAACCCTACTACGCAAACGTTGTTCGATATGTCTCTCTGTCGCGAATGCTTGTAAAATTTACTATCCTTTGTATTCTCAGTAACCGATTAATCGATTAATCTATGTAACGAAACAACGCGTTGGTTGTTTGACATTCAAACATCGTCAGATAGAAAAATTAGGAATTCTCGAAATAAATAAAAATGAGAAATCGTAAAAATGGGATTTCGTCGTGTCAATTCGACGATAAATGAGAAATTAAGTAACGGAAACGAAGAACGAACGAGTTATTAGTTTAGTAACGTATATACACGTAAAGAAAGCAACCTCTTTGTATTTTTGAAAAGGTAGCTTTTATGTGTATTTTAGTGGCCGTTTTATTCGAACTGGGTCAAACCTGTCCCTTTTCCCCATTCGTTCCTCATTCCGTTTGCTATAGCTTTTTATTACATTCTTCTCTTATTACCTCTGGCGCGTGAAATTTATTTGTCCCCGACGAATCTCTTCGCGATACGAATTTCTCGGCAATTCTGGCTAATATCACCAACTATCTATAGATGCGTTTTTAGTTTAAAATAAATATTAAATGAATCATTCTCCGTTATCAAATGTTTTTACGATATTTCGATATAACGCTGTAATTCTTAAGAAAATATTATTTTCATGTATAACTTTCCACATTTCGAAATAGCGAAAATCGTTCGCTACTTAAAGATACAAAAATCAGAGGAATACCTACCCCAAATCGCAAAAGCAAGTAAATTTATTTTTCTACAAATTTATTCCACCAAATAAATACAAATTTATTAATTTTACCGCCGAGTTTCCACGATAAAAGTAAAAACTATAATTTAACCGAGCAAGGATGTGCTACCTCTATCCTCGGATGGTGTCCACAAATTTTTATCAAATCCATGAAATATCGACGCGAACGTCGAAACATCCGTGAGCCAGGATTCCCCTAGTGACGGGAACGCAGACAATAAGTATGTACGACAGGTGTCCTTTAGGTGTGAAACGTGATCCATGCTAGCTAGAGGCACGCGTCACAGCCGGAATCGATATCTCGAAGGTAACGCGTCCTTAGCCGATCGAACGACAGCTTGTACCGGAAGATTGAACGAGCACTTCGGCTTTTATTGTCCGTGGAACTTGCACCGACTACTCGAGGATCTCGACGAGCAGTTCCAAGAACTGGCGTCCTGTATCCCGATAATATAATAGAAGTTGAGAAGTGGATAGGTTAGAGAAGGAGAGAAGAAAAAGTAGTGGAGCAGAAAGATGGAATAACAGCGATCAAGATCGAGTAACTGGTCGAAGAGCGAACTTCTCCCTTGGCTACAGATATTAACCTTTCTTGCTTCGAGGGTAGAGAATTTCACGTGAAACTGACGAAGAAATTGTTCTTCCATGTTTCTTCGTTTATCATCCGATCAGAGTCGTCATACAGTATGATTAAATTCCAATGCTCTATCACGTAGGAAGAAAAAAATCGTTGCAACGTCTATCCGAAGAGAATTAAAAATTCTGTAACTCTGAGGATGCCATCAACGGTACCGTCGATATTTTAAGATTCTCAACGAAGATGCCGGCTGTTTGTCAGCAAACATTGACAATATCGTATCGACGATACATATTTATGACCACTATATCTTCTGCATATAACGTATCATCGTGTCTCAAACCTCTGTTCTTTAAAGATACGCAAGATACACGAACACACCGAAGGATTTCGCATGGCGATCGATTCTGTGAAACGAAGCGTTCTCGAAATTAACGCCAGGTCGTCGCGCAGTCCAGGACCGTTGTTTGACATTAGTGTAATGCACGTTGTAACGGCCGTTGTAATACGTGACCGAGTGTGAATTATACGCCGACAAAGGGCCACGCCGGGAATCCGAAATGGCAGTCGCGTCCCGCGTGATTTACAGAACCGCCCCTGCTCGCCTAAACTCTCTCTCTCTCTCTCTGTCGCGCGCGCGCACGCCTCTCTTTGTCTCTGTTCCACTCCAGTGTTCAAGCACTTCGAGATTGAATTGCAGAAATGACGCCCCTGAGGAAGTCGAACGAACAAAGGAACGAGGCTCGCGAACTCGCGAAACTGATACCCGGTCCTGGATGATTTGTTGAACGAGGTGAACTGATGGGGCGGTTCTGTGGCGCGAAATGCGAGCTGATGATGCGTGCAGCAGCCGCAGCGATTAGATGGTGGGAAATTATGCGAACCTCTCTGTCAAGACTTGAAAACTTGGAGACAGGTGCAGCGGGAATTCCGAGAAGTGGGTAGGAATTATTGTTTGGAATCGAATGTCGTTTCAACTCTTCGAACTTTGCTTAGTGCAATTATAGTGACATTAATAACGTGGAAATTGACTGTTGTATTGTTTCTATTGATAAAACATGCTAAAAGCGATCCTACATATATAAATTTACAGACATCTACGAGTTTAGCCTTTCCTACAAAAAATCTTCGGATTTTATGATCTTTTCGCGAAAACGACGCACATAGGACGGCACGCGATATGCGCGATAAATAAAAATTGAACGAAACACAGTTAAAAATAGGAAAAGATCACACTTGCTAAATGGTCAATTTCAAATTTCCAGAAAACATAGTACGAGATAAGAATTTGTCGAAAGAACAAATTTCCTATAGACATCTTCTGTATTTCTGGAAAGCAAGAATAAAATAAATACGAAACTCGAGGTTAAAGTAAACGAACTATTTAGGGACGTTGACAAGGAACCTCTGGTTTCCTTTGAGGGTTCTATACTCGTCCCGACAGTCTGAAGTTCGATCCCGTTGGAAAAAGATCGTTGCATGTTTTAATGTGCCAGTAATTGAAGTTTGATGTTTGCCGCAAATCGTTGGAATATTCATGCAACTCTGGACATTCTGGTGGGCCGCATGGAAATTTCCAGGCTAGTCGATTACCAAAGTGATTCCCGATGGCCGCCGTCGATTCCCATCGGACGGACGCTGTCCAACTTAGCAAAGCTAATTAGCATAACAATTAGTCAATTAATTAAACCGATGTACCTATAGCCATTGTCAGTGCAATTGATTAGTACTTACCACCCAACTGGAACCCCCGACAACGATCTCTACGCGTTACTCGATCACGCCCACGTGTTTCCCCTTTGTTACTTTCACTTCCCACTTATTTGCGTCCAACGTACATTTCCTTTAAATTGACTT
Source organism: Bombus soroeensis (assembly GCA_014737365.1). NCBI lineage: Eukaryota > Metazoa > Arthropoda > Insecta > Hymenoptera > Apidae > Bombus > Bombus soroeensis. Next base: position 1,866,171 of record JACXIL010000236.1, read on the forward strand.
CCTTTATTTATTTTTCGCTTATTTATTTTATTTATTAAACTCCTATCGGTGTATTGCAGGTTTAAAGCGAGTACGACTCATACTAATTCGACCGGACATATCTCACGAGTTGGCCCCATAAAGTAACGTTTATTTAAATTAAACGATGTACCGTTTGCTCCATTTCAAAGTTATCCGCGTGCAGTTGAAGTAAAATGCAGTCGTGAAAGGATGTTATCAGCATGAAAATTTTCATCGGCGTAAAGCAAAAATTTGAAACTGTGGAACATCGTTGTAAGATCATTGACAGATAATATAAAAGAATTGTTGGCATTAAAAAATATTTAACGGTGACTTTGAAAGATTTCCAACTTGAGCCTCTTAAACGAGGAAAGAATTTGATATTTCGTCGAATTTCTTAAAGTCTGAATTTTTGGGATTGTTAAGTTCACAAGGAACATTTGATGATTACGTTTCTTTTACAGAGAAGTTGAAGAGGGGCAGATGATTCTGTTTCTTTTATAAGACAGATTTGCAATTTCAATTCCTCAAAGAGAAACAAAGAGAAGACAAAAGAATGTGATGGAAATGTAATTTTACCTGAACGGAGGCAACGATCAAACGATGATAAATTAGATCAAGATCAAAATTGCATGCAATGTTCCAAAATAACAACCACGCGGCCATTCAAGACACGAACCTCTGAGTCTATTCCACTGGCAACCCTAATTTTCCGCGAGTTAATCTCAGCGTCTGGATGGTCCTCGAAAGCACATACAAGCATGAAAACGAATCTGTACTTACCACTCATTAATTATGCAAACTTGCCTCTCCTTGGTCTACGTAAGAGGTTTAAATTCATTCTGCTAGTTGGACCATCTATTACACGAGTCTCCCATCATATTCAAAGTAGTAATTTCTTTTTCTCAGAAGAAAACTTTATTCGGAAATGTTTCAAAATTTACATTACGCGAAAATTCAATTTTCGGTAGAACAAAGCCTGGAACAAAAGAAATGTTATTCCACGTTTTCGACTTATTTTTGCACGTAGAACCGCTCCCTAGTCGGTTAACCACGTTATGCGAGTCAGCTTATATACTTAATACACTTAAGATAATAAGAAGATCGTCTACAGGATTTTTCTTAGTATTTTCCTCCGACTGGTTCGTTACTGTTTCGAATTTATCTTATCGACGTTCTGGCGCAAAAAGGAGAAAAGATTCTAACTATCAAATACAAAGAGACAGAGACATTTCACCGTACATGCACTGCTGAAACATGTTCGTAAAGCTGCAATTCTTGTTGCTTAGCCAAGATAAACCCGGAACAATGAGCGTTTCTATTCTCGTCGTCGATTTTACTTGAAACAGACATTTAATTTAACGCCAGTATCTCGCAACTATTTTGGTCCGGCGTGTAAACGCCTCACACAAGTTTCGGTGATTAATAATAGAAAAGATTGGTTTGTTCAAAAGATTCGTAAACTATCCTTCATAGAAGAGGAATTGATAGCGATTCAAAATACGAGAATAGAAAGAAAATTTATTACGATATAATTCATTGAATTTATATGTAAGCATATTCCTATTTACATATTCACCGCTGCCTTTGTCCATTCTATTCGATTTGAAATTTAAAGTTATTCATAGTTTCCCCTCAAGTTGATCAAACGCGTATCAACCGAAACAATATTCTTTCGCTTCACTGAAATGAAATGACTTTTCTTTTCAATGAAATTCTCCAACATTAAAAAATTCAATTGTAAATGCTGCTGATTATCGTTTAGTTCACTGATTACAAGATGTAGCGTGTCAATGGAGAATCGAGATGACAATCTGAACGCGTAGCATGAAACGGACTGTCATGTTACGATTCCACGTAGAGGCGGTGTTGCGTGCAGACATTTTTAATGGCCGCGTGGAATTGCAAATGCACTGCCGCCGGCATTGTCGCTTTTTCTTTCTCTTCTTTGCGTTTCTCTTATTTATCGTGGAACAAGCAGCACCCCTCCCATTGGATAAAGTATATAGAGACGAGCTGCGACGTGCTTTCGTCGACTTCCCCACAGCTAAATCAACGTTTTCAAATACCTCTTAGTAATCATCATACACGAGAGCATGAGAACGGAAGATACGCGAGGCTCAGAAAGGAATGTCCCGCGAGAAATTGTCGAAACAAACGCAGTAACGAAGCTCCTGTTCGTAATATGTGGATTTTAACGACACATGTTCCGAGCCATGGGACATTGTTAATTATTCGAGCAAACGGTGGAATTTATGGTGGACAATTTTAGAAGCAAATAGCTTAATTTTGGAAATAAACGATAGGAAAGATAGGTAGAAAGGAAAGAGAAGAAAGGAAATGAGATCTTTCTCTCTGTTCGCAAAATACGATATTTGATTTTAACGTGTTGTTCGAACTAAAGATCCCGATACCTGCTTTTTTTACACGAAAAGGTATTTAAGTTGGGAGAAAGCTAGAAAGATCCGATACAGATCAGATATAGCGTACTGTACAGCACTTTGAACGAGGCAGTACTTTTGTACCTTGGAAACATGTGAATTCGATTCCTGAAACAGTATATCAAGTATTTCGAAACCTTTTGTGCAACAGGACTTGTATCGTCTTTCGCGAAAGTACATTTTAGATTCTTTGTCCAGATCCCAACTTCCAAATATTATTTGTTCTCGAAAGTATACGTTTACTTCAAGTATTTCTCTTTCTGAAACGTTCCGGAATAAATTTTCTTTCCAATTTTACACGTATCTTAAAATTCTCTTGAACGTCTTCAAATTCTTTCAGAGATTTTTTACTGTTCGTTAGCCGATAAAGCCTGTCGACGAACAGAATCGTCGATGATACGGGAGATAACGTTTCGACAGCATCTTCGAAGACCGAAGAGGATCGACATCGATTCCTGAAACAGGTCGTCAGATCGCGCATTTACTTTCACGGATCTAGCAATGTCGACGGACTTCCTTATCGCTACATCTTCCGTTTATCGAGTATATAAAAGGGAAATTTCAAAAGAGGTTACGCTACTGTCGGATGACAGTCACTCGAGTCAGAAATAAAAGTTTTTACGAGAAATCATAAGCCTTTCTACGAAGGCAGTAGTATCCGATGTACATTTTGTCAGTAATTAAACGATAAAGAATAAAGTCTGAACTTAGAATCAATAGGTCGAGAAAATATAGTTTCGTTGTTCGATTATGACTGGTATTCAATTTTAGAATGAAATCTTTCTACCTCTCTTTATTCAATGTACGTTCTAAACTATTAATCTATCTAGTTGATCGCTATCCTTTAACGAAACTAGCTCATTTGTTATTTAACAGACTAATAAAAGAAGAATATCTTCGTTAACGATCGCTATCTCTATGTCGTGGAATTAAAATTGAGTATTTTTTGAAAAGGAAGAGAAAGAAGCAAATCTCATCGTAATTTGCAGCTTTTAAAAAGAATCTCTACGAATAGTAAGTTATTTTACGAATTATCAAACGATACAAGATCAGTGAAATACGCACATCGTATTAAACCACCGAGAAACGCTTGATACAAATTACAATTTCTATCAAAATTTCACCGATTCATAATGTGTTAAAATAATTGTTATCGATCATATACCAGAGAACTTCTCACATAATTTTTGCAAGCGACAGGAAAAAATAAAGATTCCCTTCTTAAATCGAACGAATAGGTGGTTTCAGTGTTTTGTTAAATTTACTATAACTGAATTGCGTGGGACATTCAGGGAGGAATTGGTTTCGACGGATTACCTAGGGGGTTCGATCGTTTCTCGACACCAGGGGAATTGTCGAACGCATTGTGGCCCCTCCTCTCTCTCTCTCTCGTAGCATTGCGTATGACACGCGTGCTTGAACGTCGAATTTCCTCACGCAATAACTGAAACAGAATACAAACGCGACATATCAGCGATGACCATCTACGTCAGGAAATTAACTCGACTAGTAACCTAGATACAGAGGCACGATATCAATGCCGCGTTGAAAGTAACACATCGCGAAAATCAGACTGAAGCTGTGGAAATGCTTTCGTTTGAAACATCCATTTAGCATAACTAGTATAACGTCGTACAACGAATAACAAAGTTAAAACGTTTTACTGATATATGCGATCTTGGAATCTTTCAACTCTTAAAAATATTAGTTTATCGCGTTGCAAGGGAAGATTTTGCATTTCCAATGCGATCTCAAGCATAGTAATGTTGTATTTAGTAGTGCTAGTTCTTTGATTTTATTATCCTTATTTAGCATTTTACCACCTGCTGTAATTACGAAAATATCTTGAAACATCGCCAATATATCTCGTTCACAGGAAAGGACTCGTCTTCTAACAAAGCGATCGACGAAGCTAAATTAATTAGTCAAACGCTATGCAATATTCTCAATCTTTTTCTACGAATTTCTTAAAACACATAATACTCATTACGCGTCATCTCTAAGTTCTCAATTGATTTTTCAAAATTTCTTTGATCGTACAATAATTGTTACACGTTCTACCCGTATTTCCACAAAAATATATTTACACATCAAAAGAACCAAGCAAAGCGCAGCAACGTATAACAGTCGACGCTTTAACCTCAAACAGGAGGCAACTCTCGTTCTCCTATCGACTGCCCAACATGAGCACATCCTCGTGTACTCAACTTCGCTTGCAACCTCGACCTCTCGGTTCTTTTCCGATAAAAGTGCCGCCCCAGGTAACTCAGTTTCACCATTCGATGTCTAAGTGTCGTCCAGCGGCCGTAATCAGAACACTTACCGGGCGCGGAGGCGACCTTTCCGGTTCGATCGGGAAGTTTTCCATCCGTCTGGATTCCATTTGAGAGCGGCTCCCGTCGAGTTCCGTCGAGTAGGAAGCTTCTTCGCATAATTTCCACCGGTCGTCGACCGAGACGTGGAAGGAGAGAAGACGTCGGCTAGGCGGAACCGGAAAAAACCTCGCGTATAATTCGAGTCACGGAGGAAGAGCGAGAAGAAAAGTTCGTAGCATGGCTAGTCGAAGGTGCAAAAAGACCGTACAACCGGCGCTAATATGAATTTATACGGGCTTGCGTTTGCCCTGCGATCCGTTATCTCGCCAACAGCTTTACAACCGGATGTTTCGAGCGATGGTCCAAGTCACGTGCTGCTGCGGATCGAAGATAACCCGCGTCCTATTGCCGGAAGAACGGAAATTGTGCGTTCCGCGGATGTGGATCGCGAAATGGATTCTTCCCTTTCTAATACTTTTTTAATAATTCGATAAGGACGATAATCTTGTTGTTTTATTTCGTATCAAACGAGATAATCTATTGCGGAGGATATTAGATAATCGACTTTTATTTGACGTTGTTTAGAATTCAATTTGGGATACGGGATATCCTCGAAACGGGTTTTGTCCACGAGAAACATCCGTAATTTGATCCTTTTTTCCAAAATCGACAGATGTACCCTTTCACCACGATAGCAATAAATCAAGAACAGAAAAAGCTCATACCATTCTACTCATTGTCAGTGATAGATGAAAGAGAACAATGGTTCGTTTGTTTCATAGTGTATCACGTGAAATAGCCTTCGGTAAAAGTGTTTTGTTATAATCGGTTTTTATATGCAGTAATTTATGATTTAATTGTGATAGGAGAAATTTCATAAACGAAAAAGTTTGATATATGAAAAAGCGTCGTTCGTCCATTATCTTTGTTCGATACCGATGATTCTTTTATGCTTTAGAGGGTGTTACAACAAATAATTTTTTGCCAAGCACACAGATTATATTCGATTTCTGTGATTTACGATTTAATTTTCATACGAGAAATTTTATTATGACGAGGTCCTTTTATCATCTTCGGTTATTCCAGAGATACTAAATATTTTGTTGCGATACGATGGATACACTGAATGTGTTTTAGCGTGGGTGACGCGACGGTAATAAGAGGTATTATTGGTAATTGATATTGATTGGTCTATTCTTAGAGTATACGTGTCATTATATGATCCTATAATGAACTTTATGGCATTACGAACTATACTATATAACACGACGAAGCTGAAGACTTGACTTATATTCTTTTACTTCTTACGTAAAAATACGTGTAAGAAAGTCTTTTCTCTACGTATTTTACCACTACGATAGTAATAAATCAAGGAAAGAAAAAAGTTGCACCATTCTATTCATTGTCAGAGATAGATGAAAGAGAAAGAGTTCTTGTCCAAGCAGTTACATGTGAGCGACAAACGAAAGCTTCGTCCATGTTGTTTTTATAGAGCAACAGCTACAGCGATAGGTGTATAACTGCTTACAAGCTAAGACACCGTAAGACAGAAAGCACTCACTGAAGTAAGATCCTGACAAATATAGTATACCCTCGAGTAAACAGCTTCACTGACTCGGCTAACTTCCTTACGGGCTGGTTCAGAGTAAGGCGTAGCCATATATCTGGTGTGAAAATAACAGAGGTACGTTACAACATTCAATTATCACGCCGTGTTGCGAGAAACTTGAATTTATCAAATTTTGAAGACAACGAGGACTCGAAGTTTGCTAATATTCTTCATTTCCAGAGCCTCTTTACGTATTAATTTTACAATTTTGCTTAAATTTAACGTAATTTAACTGAATTATTCGAGTATATATATGGACTCTATTACTTTGTAACCTTTGTTCAGTTTCACCGATTTCTCGAAGATATCACGAACTCGTAATCCATTCTCCGGATCTGTAAATAATGCAGATCTAAAAAAAGAAGAGAAAGAAGAAAGAAAAGAAAGAAATAGGCGCACGAAAGAGAATTCGAATTCGCCGAATTGCAACGTCGCTCGCTTCAAAGACGCATTATAGAATTTCGTCAGTTCGCTCGCAGTATTTTCCCCCTTTTCTCGTCGCAGCTTCTTTCTATGAAAAAGTATGAAGAAATGGGAGAGAAGAGAAAACGCCATTTTCCGAGAGTTCGCTCTCGCGATTCAGAAAATCTCGTTGTTCGCGAAGAAAAGGATGCATCTACGCATCGCTCACGCCCGCTCCGTTGGACCGTCAGTTTGAGAAAATTGCACGGAGAATTTTCATTTTCTTTAAGCTCGCTCTTCTCACGGTTACTTCCTCGGAATGGCCGGAGCCAGTTAAAATGTAGACTTTAAATCAGCATCGTTCTCTATTGTTTCTCTCCATTCCAGTAAGTACATCGTCGTCCAAAAGTTTGGGTATTAAAATAAATTAAGAAAAAAAAAATAATCGTAATTTGTGTTTTTTAAAATGTTTGTCTAAATGAATAGGTTTGTGTATCTCGTCAGGTTTCAAGAAACGTGATTTTTTCAATTTATCTCTGACAGTTTCTTTTATTACATTCTTTAACTCTGTTGTAGTCTTCGATTTTTTATTTCAATCTCGTTCTTGTTTCAACACGAATGAACATAATGAGAGAAGAAGTCCGACTCTCTGGCCAATATTTTCTTCTTCTTTCTTTCAGTCCCATTTCAAACAACCTTTCACGTGAACAGAATCGTGATCAAATAATTTTATTAATTTTCTCAAAATCACATTTTTCCTTTTCTCTTGGAATCTTTCAACGTTCGCGTTACCCTTCCAACGTTTTATCGCCGATATAAATCGAAGGTGTAACGTTTCAACGCGCCTGTTTCATCCCCTTTCGGACCTTGAAATAATTAGATGTAATCCCGATAACGTCTCTCGTAGCATGATAAATTGGCCAGACTGCGTTATTCGTCTCTTAAAATCCAATCTATAAAATTTTTTCATAGAAGTTTGAAACGAATCAATACAGAACGATTCAAGAACGACAGTCATCGGTGGATGAACAATTCGATTATTCCACGCGGGAAAAGTTGGATCACGAAGCTGCCAGAGTTAAACATAAGCGGTTTCTTGACATGAAAATCCTTCAACACCCGCATCAGTCTTATCTTTCGCAGTCTGTGTAGGTTAAAGGTAATCCTTGCTTAAGCAGAAAACGAACGAGACGAGTTAAGGGTTGAATTACTTGAGTGCGCAAATTAGGAGCGGCCCTTAGACCCTTGTTTAATTTGGCAACCCCTTATGTCAGCCACGGTCTCCTAAGGTACACACGTTCCGGAAGGTTTGCCTTGGCCTCCCTGCCGGTTGTTTTCCGCCACCCTTTCTTTCCCTGTGTTACTTCCTCTTCATGTTTTATTAATTATGTATTCTGTTCTTTACCTTCTTCGTAGCTGGGTCATTAGTGGTTAATCGCTTTATTGTTATTTTAGTTTTCTAGTTTGCTTATTTTATATAAATTTATTATAAATAAATATGGAATAATAAGTAAGTAGTGGAATTAACAAAATCTGTACATTTCATTCGTAAATGTCCTTTCTCGGTTGTAGTAAGCGTCTTATAATTTCTATTAATTTTTCTTCACTCCTGTTTCTATCTTTTCGTATTCTTTACCACCGTCTTTTCCATTTTAATATTCTTATTAACCGTTTCATTCCTTGTTTACAATCGTAGAAAGATTCTCTACGTTTCATTCGTAAAAATTCTTATCTACCCTATTAGCGTTTTATAATTTCTATTAATTTTTCTTTACCTTTTACCCTGTCGTATTCTGTACCTTTTTCTTTCAACTAACTTCATATTTTTATTAAACGTTCTGTTCTTCCATTAGCCGTGCCCCATCTTTTTAAAAAATTCCTGACATTCCATCTATAAATTCTCTTCCTTAGCTTTTCTATTATACTTTTTATTATCATTCCCAATTACATTATTATTCTATTCGCTCGTAGGTCTATTTTGCCTCTGCTTTCCGTTTTCATCTCCACCGATTCTCCTTTTTGTCCATTTCCTGCCTCTGTTTCGTCTCACTTCTCTCCGTTCATTTTCTCAGTTTCCACCCTCTACCCTCTTGGATCCCTTTCCCTCTTTGTTTACGCAAATTCAAGTTCTCAGCAATTCTCCGCCACGGACAGAACATCCTGGTGTATTCAAGAGACAAGTACAAGGCAATAGTCGGACAGATTCCATCCTCTTCCCTGCCGTGAAGGTCCCGGATTCCTTAATCACGGTGCATAGAAGCGCTCAGCTTTATGCAATTATTGTAATTGTACTTGCTTATGAATAATTCCCCTTTGACGAGACTGTTAGCCAGCTGAACGTCGTCCCATAATTTATCGGGTTCAATTGAATCCCTTCTTCGAAATTCAGCGTCTTGTTGGCTTGTCGCGATGTGGCATTTTAATGAGGTATACAATTCGTAATCCTTTAATATGATTCGCTAATGAACAACTGGTATACTTTACGCGAGCATGTTCTGATATTGTGGTGAACGGGACAAAGTTTTGTTAAGGAATTCGGAAGGAAAGTAAAAATTTAAAATTATTCCGAAAATATGAAAGGAAAATATGTACAACCTGTGTTAGGCAGCTATCAGCCCTCTTTTATTTCACGCGATGGAGTGACGTTATTCGGTCATCCTGCAAGCTTTCGCTGCACGAAAGCGTTCATTTTGAAAGAATATACACGTTCCACGTTGCCGACACTTTACCTTAAATACTTTGCATTTAATATTTTATATTGTTATTCTTCGTATTCTTGATCGTTGCACCTGAAATACACGACATTTTTTTCTCATTTTTTTATTATTAAAGGCTAATAGTATCTTGCAGCTACAGCGTATGTTAGAGCTTAGCTAACTCAAATAACTTTACCTTAACCTAGATCTATTTCATCGAATTTTTAATTTTGCTGTGGTATAAAATAGAAAAATCGTTGATGGAGATATTACGAAAATTCGAAATTGTTAGAAAACTTTGTTACTATTTGTTTGAATTGGAAATAAATTATTTTAGAAATTTCTTATCCGAATTCATTTCGTACTTTAGCACGGATTTTTTTTAATTTACGTCATATTTGTTTGTAATTTAAATGCTCTTCGATGCAATACGCTCCGCTTAAAATGCGAATCAAGAATTTTACATTCCCCATTACGACAGAGAATCGTCAGGAATCTCTATTGTTGCCAACATCGTTCGTCCTCTCAAATTTTGTCACGTATCGGGAGAAACGTAAAAAGAACATCGAGATATCGCCAGGATTTTCGGTCGTTTAGTTCTTTAATCGCGATTTACATGAACGCTCATGGCACGGAATTATAATTAATAGCGTCTAATTCGAGGACGGTGGTGAAATTAACCGATTCGCCGTACGATTCTCCCTTCCTTCTGCTCTTGTTCTTCAAATATCGAGCGTAACTTCTATATAATTAGGAATATTATTTTTATATAACATATAACAAAAATTGAAACTTGATTGAAATTAAAATACTATTTTAAAATAAAACACTATTTCAAAAAGTCATTGAATATTCTATCGAAAATTTATATTAAACTTACATTAAGACGCAGAAAAGAATTTTCAAGCGGAAATATCGAAATGTACGTGACACTTGCATGAAATATAAAAATCACCTGTCTTATTATTTATGTTTCTCTTCCTCTAAGTATATCATAATTTTCAACGAATCGTTTTACGAACGTTACTATAATCGATTATTGTTAAACGAATTAGATCGACGTTTATCGGAAATTAAAAGAGTTGTACTCTTATAAGAAATGTTGTACATTTCATTTTTATTGTAATTAAACTACGTTTTTATAAAAGATACATAGCTAAAATGGCTAAATATGTAAACGTTACATTTGTAATTTAACATTAAGACCTCTTTCTTCTTTCACTCGGAGAATCATAAATTCTCCCTGGAAAATGCTAAGAATTGATAAAAATTGACAGAGTTCCTTTTACCTTCACTGGCACGCTGGTTTCAAAAATTTAAATTCGTTGAATATTAAAAGATTTCTAGTCGCGCTAGTACGAGTAGTTCGGCAAACAAAATTCCAACTGGTCGGGCAAAGGCGATTGAAATGCTGCGTCGGGAGTACAGCGCCAACACCGGTTTGTGTGTGTGTGTGTGTGTGTGTGTAAAAGGTATTAAAAACGCTTTTTGACGTTCTGTAACGATTACACTCGCGGCGCCGATACTTTAAACTGCGAAACGGCCGTCCAATTTAGCGCATAAGCGTTTTTTTGGCCGTTTAAATAAATTTCATACAGTCGAAGTGAGCTGGAGCTCGCCGATCATCCGTGCAAAAAATTGTACGTAAATCACGATGTACCACGCTCTAATATCCGACAGTTCCAAATATTTTCACCTGTGCGCATTAGCCGACAGGTTATTTCATACCAATGTTTTATAGTCGATCTGATCACAGCTGTCATCCGACGACGATATTTCTCACGACGAGGAATTTTTTATTTTGCTGACTTTTCGAGATATAACGGACTAAGAGCACTTAATCGAACGATATAGTAATCTCTATGGCAATAACGAGGTCCTAAATTAAAGCGTATACGAATAACAGTTAAGCAGAACATAAATGTCATTCGATATTTTTTTCATACAAGCGTTTATACGGTTTATCGTCTTTTCCATTTCTATAAAATAATATATTTTAATCAGGCGATCCATCGTTAATAACAAGTTCCACTTCGAATACCATCGTGTAGACTCTTTTGATAAGAGTCGATATAATTTGATAAGAGTAAACGTGAATTTTAAGCTCGAGCAAGGTGATGCGTGTACCTCGACTTAAATTTCGATCGAAGGAAAAGAATAGGCTAGCGATAAGATTTGTGAGCGACGAAAAGAGCAAAAATAATACATCGAGCCAAAATAAAATTTCAGTAATAAAATGTAGTTGAAAGTAAAGGTTCGTGTAAAGAATTTTTAAAAAGTAGGACAACTGGACACCGGTAGAAAAAAATAATTAGTAGAAAACAAATAGAATTTCTGCGATAAAAATATAAGTACATAAGTAGAGGAATTGCATTGATAAAAGAGCCAGATTACAGCAAGTACACCAAGAAAATTAGTAAGATTCCAGGAAAAAATGTTAACGATAAAAGAAATATCTCAAGGACATCTGGAAGCAATTCACAATAAAAGCACCATAAAAAGGCTAATAATAGAAAGGCACGAGAGAGAAAAAGTAAAGTCCTCATGCGTAAAAATAGGACAAACGGGCTCCACGAGATGTCCATCCAACGTGTTTCTGTCTATTCGAGGAGACTTTCCGGCAGAGTGGCGTCTGCAAGACGCTTGCTGGAAATTCCGTCGTTTACCTTTGGATTTCCGAGCAAATACGGTTCTCACGTACGAACGTAAACGTTTATTAGACCTCTGGTCGGGGGACACGCGTGTACTTTAATCCGCGGAATTGATCCCTCTAAATGGAAGCGTTCTCGGCACGTCGTTCGACGAGCTCGCGAGCGTTTTCAACCGGAAACAAAGCCGACGGTCCCCCATCAGGTCTCCGTAGGATTAGCTACTCGTGAAATTGCTAAGCACGTAGCCTACAGGAATTGTCTGAAGAGGCGAACTGTTGATAGGACCATGTCGCTCGTGAGTCTCTGGGACTCTACTGATTTTCCTGCAAGCTCCCCACGTGTCTGCTACTCCTGGCAAATTGAAAAGGGAAGCATGCAACGGCACGCTTGAAGCTCAATGACCCAGTTATAGAACGAGTTGCAGCATCTTACCTAATTTATGTGGACGGTATAGCTTGTATACAGTTTACGATTTTTTCATTTTCGTACAATATCGTGTGTCTTATCTTTGGTTAACAGAGTAACGTGTTATTTGATCAGTGGCCGATGATCAAATATACATGTTATAAGGTTATTTCATAAAAACTGTCGTCTCTTATCTTTTTAGTTCGGATCTTTAACACGAGAATAAAATCGAACGATAACTGCCACACGCCTCTTAACGTAATCGCATCTAATCCGCTCCAGAAAACTACTCAACCTAATAACGATCCTCAATAAAGCACTTCTATCTTCGAGAAACCGAAGCGACCAACTTTGCGAACGTAAAGTAAATCAAACATCTATTCGATCTACACAATACAATGTGTTCTGCTTCGCCTCCGCTAATTGTTCCACACGATAATTATTCAAGATCTTTCTGTAAACGATCTGTAACACCTCACGGTGGACTCATTGTTCGACGGTAAGTTGCGGAAACGTCGATGTCCCGATCGATCAATCTTTCATCTGACCAATTACGGTGTCACATTGTGTGTAGAAATTCCAGATAACGTCGTTTCAGTCGACTTTCGATTTTTCATCGAATCGATCAATAACCGGATCTTTGAAAAAGTCGATCAATTATTTGCACGACCGTGGCTTTCAACGATGGCTGAAGCACAACAACTCGACGCACCAACTTATAAGCCGATTTCTAGTCGAACGTTGGCGGATTCTCCGGGGCAATGCCGCTTCGAAAAAGTTAATGGAAAGAACCGATGCGAAAGAGGGTTGGAGGAAGAACTTTGTTCCTGTTAGAGGAAACGAAAACGGCCAGTTTTAATGGTCCCCTTTAATTAACCACGCTTGAATACCTTCGAGATTCTTCCCCGTCCCCGTGCCGCCTTTTCCGGTCATTTCTCCGATGTAATCGAATGGCTAACGCGAAGAAGCTTCTTACGAAACTTATCTATCGGCGTGTAGTCGCTTGTTTCTTCTTCGAGTCGTTCGAGTTTTCCATTATTCCCCCACGTAAAGTTGCTTTTCTTAACGAGAACGCGATTCGCCGCGAGCTTCTAATCGTAAATGAAAACTTCAACAGAAATAGAATATCGGTATAAAAGTCATCCTGCTGTATTATTTATTATTATTTCGAGGAAATCGTCGATTTCCAAACGTGTTCAATGATTTACTCTAAAAGCGGATTATAATAACTTGTAAGATAATAAGTGTTTTCTTTGTCTTATGAGTTGTCACTCGAGCGATCAGCGCTACACGTAGAAAGATCTACCTCTCTTCATCTGCGATATTCGATTATGGCAGCGGTAACGTAATAACGCGGAACATCTTATAAATCTTGCTCGTAAAACTTGATGCCGAGGAACTTATACAGGTAGCACGGACATTATTCGAAGTGCAATTAAAGAAACGGTGGTTTTCAGGTTTAATTAAAGTTGAGATGCACGTCACACGCACGTGCGTCTCGCGGACATGCAACGGTTCGTCGAGAAATCTAATTGAAGTGCTTGAGGGCCAGAGAAATGGGAACTCGGATCGAAACGAGCCGCAGGAAAAACTTCTGGCTGTCGGTCAGATTTTGCCAGAGTTGAGCGGTCTTTTAATTAAAAACAACTTCTGTTGATGATGAAAATAGTGAACGTCATGTTGTTAAGCTGCAGCTGGAATTAGAACAAACGCTTATCGCCTAATTGTTTTACCATAGAGGTCCATAACGCGATAGAAGAGAATAGTAGATTTATTTAATAGCTTTTTATCGACAGTTTGGAAGTTTAAGTAAGGTATTTTGTTGTCGAATAAGTTCTAATAGGCCTTCTGGTTTATGATACAGAGTCCGAACTTTTTCGTCGTGCTTTTACAATTTATTGGTTTGTAAGAAACACGATGGTTCGTGTATCGTTATTGGGATTTTCAAGTTTTATACCTTCTTAAATTGATTTATGTAGTATCATGGTTTTAAATGGAAAGCTAGGAGGAAATTAGTGACATGAGAAAACCGAAGGAAACTCTTTTTGTAGTTTTAAAGATTTGGTGCAAGTCATCGAGAGGGCATCGAGATCGATAGACGACGATTCGTTAAGATTCGTTGAGAGTCTTTTAAGTATAGTGAGTCGAAAAAATCTCCAATGTTCGAAATCATACTTTCTCATCGTTTAATCGTTGCTTTATTGACTATCGTTTGTTCTTAAAGCTCGTAATAAATTTAATAAACTGTCGTTCACGATTAGACTGCTAATATTTCTAGGAAAAGCGTATAGAACGCACAAGATATGCAAAACTATGTAAAATATCTAACGTAAAGTGCTCTATAATTAGGTATACCTTTAGTTGAGTTCATAAAAATAGGAATTTGCATCAACGTTCATAGTCTGTTCATAATATTTCCACATTTAAGTCGTGTTATAAATTTAACGAAACTCGCGCATTAGAAGCTTTGGAAATTTCTATTCGATGCAATATACCATAGAAAAATAAATTATTGACAGAAAAGATACATCATGAAAGCGTGCATCATTTATCTTACGAGCCTTCTTTACACCATAAAAATCCAAAACCATAAACTTCTTCCATCGCTCATTTCCTAAGTTTTTACTGTTGCAAGAAAGTTTAATCCAACAAAGAGGTTTCCACACATCGTAGAAACGTAGCTCATAAACTTCCTCTTCATCATTCTTCCGAAGAAAGTGGAATTGTCCCGATGAGCCAGCACCAAAATCCGCAAACTTCTCCTACAAACGTCGTCCTGATTTCATCGAACATCCAAATCACCTACGATCGTCCAACTTCCTATATTTCTTCTACTTTCTCAGAAGCAATCTTCGGACAAACTTAATCCAAACCGAACGATGGTTACACGAAAACGATAAAATCCAACGACGCGAGGGACGCGTTTCTTTCAGGAAAACTACGTTCTATATTTATTGCTTCAATTATAATTAATCGTGATACGTTTAAATTTCTCTCTTCCTTTGTTAACCCTCTCAGTATCATTTCTTCTTCCCCCTCCCCCTCTCTCTCTCTCTCTCTCTCTCTTTGCTATTTTTCTACTGTTATTACCTTTATCATTTTCTATGTAGTCTGTCGCTATTCGTAAGCTTCCTTACTCTTTTCAACTCTTTGTACAACCCTTGTTCTCTTTACCGTTACATATTATCATTAGTATCATCACCATAATTTTACAACCTATTTCTATCCATCCCCATAGTTCTTCATCTATTCTCCATTTTCTCCTACCTCCTCTCAATGCCTCTTCCTTCCCCCATCGATCACCATTTATTCCCGCTTTTTTTAGCCGCAGTAAAAAAAGAAAGAAGACACTCCACCCGTCTGTCACTCATTCTCTTCTTTCCAAATCGCCCTACTTTTCCCTACCGAAGCTTTCCATGCCCTTTCGCTCCCCTTTCAATAGCCTCAAACCACAGGCTTGACATTACCAACATTAACGTATGCGGGCGCGTCGTTGACCTGAAAAATCACCGTGTTCTTCGACGTTTTACTCAATTCCCTCGAATTCTTTCGACTCAACGTATCACTAAAAACGAGCGCTTTCGTAGATTAAAAATCGACTAACGCAGAAACCAAAGAGGAGGCTAAGATGATTTTTTTCGATTGAACAGAAACAAGCTTATAAAGCGAGGAAAAGATTGAAACAATTTTTTCTTTTTTTAAGGGCAAAAGCAGCTTAGAAAAACTATCGAAAGAAGGGTGAGACGATACGGAGAAACGTTCGTGCGATTTAAAGATCTATTAACAAATGAAGTCGACGATGGTAGGGTACACCGTCTCCGAAAGACGGAGTGTGCTTAGGGTTAATTAAGATTTCCAACGAATTTTTAATACTCCGTGTCCGTTTTAATTGAATTTGCTTTAATTAAACCTTCGACCAGGCCGCCAAGAGACATCGCGGAAAGAGACGGTAGAACCGTGACCGTGGGATTCGAGGATTCCACGGAATAATTGGAGTGCCGGCTCTTTTTAACCCTTGAACCAGCCTGCGACTAGTCAGTTCATGGCTATTACCATGCATGTTTATAGCGAGGGAGTATAGGCCTATGTTGGGTAAATGTAGGGAAAAGTATGTTTAATTTTCCGCGTGTAATACGTACAGCTAGTTTCTTACCGACTACAGTGGATATTATTTTTCCTGTGTGGTTTGAATAATTGAAAAAATGAATGTTTTAGCGCGTGCGTAAGTAAGTTAATTATCGTGATCTTCAATGTTATTTTTGGTACTAAAAAGAATGATTAATTGATTTTGTATACATACATATACGTACAGTATGTCAAATTTAAATGAGTTTACAGATGATAGAGTTTAGTAAATCCTTCGCTCTTGGCTTAATGCTTTTTCACCCCCCGAGAAAAAGCCACCAATATCACAGTTCTGAACGTTTTATCATTCAGTCTACCAAAATTGCTTTTTGAAATCAATTCTACAAACGAACTTTTGTTCCCATCAAAAATATTATTCGAAGCAAAAGCAGATATAGAATTTTGCCAAGAGTGGAATAAATCCTGTATTCACAGTTTCGTGTTTTCCATTCCCGAATGAAGCTATCACCAGGCATATCGCAATTTCGAACATTTTAATACTATTTTATCATTGGTGATCCCATACAATTGCCTTTTGAAACCAGCGTGACAACGAAACTTGTCAATTTCCAAAACTTTGCTTTCATCGCTTACTCGAACATCTCTTAAACGATGAAATGGATATAGAATTTTAATAACACAATTTCGCGCCTTTTTTTCATATTTTCCATTCTTTTTCTTTCATATATTTTTCCAAAAAGATCAACTAATCATCGCGTCAAAGTACTGTGTATACTCACCGTATATCTTTCGCGGCACGTGACACTGGGAGGAAAATATCAACGACTACTTAGTCTCGTAGCATGTGAATAAATAATTAGTGAAATTATCACGATGGCCGACTGAAAGGTTGGAAGAAAAAAGCCGCGGTCGAGAGAGGAAAAAAAAGCAGGAACAGAGCAGCAGACGGCCATTGTCTCGAAGCATAGACCGTCGCGGCTTCCTTGCTCTTATTTCCTTCTTTCTCATCATGGCGAGTCCATTCAGCCGCAATTAGGATTATTTATTTTTCCACGATGTCGGAGAAAGGACATACTGTCGAAACTTCTGGCGAGGACTTCCCTTCTTTTCCTTTTTCACCCCTTTCTTCCCCCTCGTGGCAAAGCGGATCTGCGCGTCGCGCATTTACCTTTCATTTACTCGAGATGCAAATCTCTGTTTCTTTGTTTCATGGTGGTAAATGTGTTTTAACGTCTAATGATGGTAAAAGATATTTTGCGGTTTATTGGCAAATATATTGGTGTACATATCAAGAAGCGTGTACTGTTAATAACGAACACATTTAAGACGTTTCAGTTTAATTTATTTATTGACACATTTTAGGTATTTCGATTGGATGTTTTTTTTTTTTTTTTGATAGAAATACAATTATATTTTTTGGCAAAAGCGACAAATATCGGTGAGTCTATTTTCTATGTAATATTTCCTCCAATCGATATTTCGAATGTATGTTTTAGCTTTAACAGAGTGAAAATCAGTTTCATGAACGTTGTGCCTGGAAATGAGGCGAATTAAATCGCTCTTAAGGCTGGAAGTTCGTGGTGCATCATCGAAAAGTCGTAGAAAGAGCTTGTTTGTGTTGTATTAACAGGAACTGCGGGTCCGCAGGATGGAATCGGTGCTAAACTTATTTAACGAGAAACCAGACGCATCCGTTTGCCGCTGCTATCCAAATTTGCATAGTTAACAGTGCAATATTTAACTACGTAACAACGTTGATGCTTGGGATGCACTATCAACGTAATTACGAAATAACGTTGTGTCCTTACCCGCTGTAAACTCAACATTGTCGTTTTTTTTTCATCGAATCCCTGGTAAAGTCGGTCAGTAGGTATTTCAGATTTTTGGTTACGGAGTGCGCCTACTAAGAATTTTTTCCTGTGAAAAAACTCACATATTAACCTAACTCTGATAATATTTCTACGATAACTATAGTTTCCTAAACTAGCCAGACCGTGCGAAATTTAAAAAGAGAAGTCCTCGAGTTTAACTCAACGCTAAACTAAATTGAAGCTTCGAATGATAAAGGTTTGATCTAAGAAAAAACATTCGATTTTAAGTAAAATTTTAAAACACCAGCAAACGAGTTACAGGATTTTAAACCTGTAACTTTTCTTATTTATATATAATCTTTTTTAACATTTTTTCATTTTACATTTTATTCTACAATTTCTATAATACTTAAAAGAAACATTGTCGTCTTTGAAATACGCAACGCCACAGCGTGGCTTGAATATTATTACAGTCAAACAGAAATATCAGTTTAAAATACGTCGTATTCTAGACGACAGGATATCACGGATGAGAATACGAATAATATGATTGTTTCCGCGAGCATGGCGCATAGTACCAGAGAGCTCCGTTTTGCTTACGTTAGGTACAAGAAAGGGACGGGTCTTATGGAGAAATAAAAGACACTATAAAGTCTTTTACTTTCTATCCCGTAGAAGAAAAGGGGATGAGTCTCGCGCGGTTTACCGAACCGTGATTCGAATCTGGATCTTTCCTCTTCTCGGCTGACTGTTCTAACCAATCGAGCCATCCTGTTCGTGAGTAGATTTCTCCTTTCTAAGTTCAATAATTCCTCAAAATTGATAGAAATTTTGTGGCCGAGTAAAAATGGTACCATCTACGTTCAATAAATTGTATTTCAATGAAAAAGGAACAGACTATACAGACTCGTAAATTCGTGTTATGATAGTTGAAGGATTTGAATTATTTCACAAAAGATATATTGCGGGGCTGATGTTATTGGTATATCCATATTTTGTTACCAATCGAATATCGGTCCAAATGTAAGTAGAATTTAAAGATCAAAACATTTTTTAAAGAAATATACATAATATATCTCAAATATAGATGTAAATTTTGTGGAATATTGTAATGAGAATTTTATGTTGGATATTTTGTATATTTTTATACATTGCTATACTCTGTTTCCCATTTTTGCATATTCTAGTTTCCCATAAATGCATAAACATCCGCGGTCTAGGATTTACCATTGTTAAACTATTAATATTATTATTGTAACTTATTAATATTATTATTACTATTGGTATTATTAAATTTCACGCTAGACTTATACACAGAACCCTTTACATCACAACGTTGCTCACCGCACGTGCTAATGAACCGTAAAATAATAGATCACAAGTTAACAGACTATGATCTAATAGACTGCACTCCGATAGACCGCAAACTAATGTGATTATAGTATTATAGTATTGTAATTTGCAAAGTGATAAACTGAAAACACCGATTCAATGTAAATTAATAAATTGCATTTACTAATAAACGAATTCGAGAGCTACATATGTGCACGAATAAACTGTAAACTCTAGTAGCCTGTAGCAAAACTAGTAGTCCGCAAATTAATAAACTAGAAGCAGTAATGGACTATGAACTGATAAACTACACATTCTAATATACTACAAACCGGTGAACTATACGCGCAAACAAACTACATACCAACTAACGCGTTACGAATTTAAATAGACTCGTATGCAAACGATAAACGTCTGAAAAATAATGAATTTTTATCTATCGATAATTGATAGAATTTAGAAAATTATCGTTACATATGAAGAATGATAGATGACGATCTGTCTCATAGAAGAACAATTTACAAATTTGCAAATATTACATTGTTCCAAAAGTTTCTTTCGTTTCGTGAGAAAATAATAGACGCATCTTATGTTTTATATTATTTTACTGAATTACGTACGATCCATTCTGTTCCAATAGAATCATATAATGTTCAGTAAAATAATATAAAACAAAAAATATTGTGCATCTATTATTTTCTTATAAAACGAAAGAAACTTTTCACGACAAGTTAATATATCGTTAACCACATCCACACCAAGACTCTCTTTGCATTTGATTTTGCGATGAAATATAATCCTTTAAAATACTTAAAGTACTTTAAAATAATCATCGAATAAAGCAAATTCTCCAATATCTATTTCTGCAAAAATAAAAAAGATTTGAATGAACATGCACGATCTACTCACAACATCACCGTAAATTACTTTCCTAAATTTCTAAATTCCCTTGTCAGATATTAACTTTCAAACTAAATCACAACAATTTTCGGAACGATCACTAATACCCGAGTCACTGAACGTTTAACATCGAAACATCTAAACCGCGCACGTCACCCAAAGCAATAAAGTTGGCTCGTTGCACGGCTCAGAGGACGAATCGAGGCTCGAACGAGAGTTTCTCGCGAGCTGTCTCAGTAGAGGATAGAGGACGAAGTCGTAACCAAGCATTTAGCATCGGCCTCGTAGGGAAGCTCGCCATGCACTCCGGCTAACTCGTTTGTCACCGAATTACTGTACAGCTCCGCGAGTGATAAAGTGTTCGTAAATCGTGGCCGCGACACACGTGATTTTCTTCTTCCTTTCCCTTCCGTACCATTCTGACATGTTCTTCTTTCGAGCAACGCAGATCTACGTTTTGCGAGGATTTTAACGGATTCATATCGAATTGGAAGAAAGCTCGAACCTTTTAGCAAATAGGTTTCTGTTATGAAGATTTGTTTCATGTTCGAATTATACCAAAGATGTTGCCAGATGCTATTGGTACACTATATATTGTTAGTATTTAATCGAGAGTTATACGAGCAGAAGGAAGATGAAAAAGCGTGAAAGAATTTTTGTTATTAAAGTAATTCGATTAAATACATACGCGTGACAGCAAAAATGTTCATTTCTCTAAATAAAGCTTGCTGTGCCTCGCATTTCTAAAATGTGTTTATCGTCGAAGGAATTGGTTCGTTTTCCTTCTTCGTCTAATAAAATAATTGAATAGCAATCCGTTCGATTAGAAGAAGAAATACGATGACAAAGATATTCCTAAATATTGAGAATATAGAAAGGATCTTTGAAGCAAAGAGTTCCTTTTGGATTTGTTAAACTTTATCAGAATTGCTTTGATAACTTTAACAGCTGCTAATTTCAAGTCGCGATTAATTGCATACTTTCTGTCAGATGCAACATAATTCGGTTAATTCGAGTGGTGTAGTGGAGACCGAAAGAGAAATCCAGATTTTCCAAGGTGCGAACCGCTTTACACTCGGCCGACGTCCGGCCTGTTTCAAGTTTCCTCTACTTCGGTGTTGGAAGGTCTCGGTTGAAACAGCTTTTGAACTTCTCACGCAATCCACGAAACCGAAAGGAACTTGAGCATGTTAATTTCGCGGCTGCTGAATGTACTTTTATTCCGCAAAATGATTTTCTCGTTTCACGATCGTTGTAACTATGGAAAATCTTCCGCAACGCTTAAAATCGAACCTGCGTCCGGCTGAACCAATTTCCACGTTTTATAGTCTCTTGTAAATCACGGAATAGCCGTTTAATCGCGAATGCACGCTCACCGATGTAAAACAAAAATAGAGAGAAATAAAAGATCGAAAAAAATAGAAACAAGCGAGCGTGACGATTTTTTCGAGTTGAATTTTCCGATTCTCGACGCTCCTTCTTTCTCCCTTAACGCGAAGGCATTAATCCGCAGATTAGGCGAACGCTTAACAACCGGCCCCTTAAATCCGGCCGAAGATTAAGGTGAAAGTTATCCAGGATTATTGCGAGTTTAACCGAAGACCAAATTGTTGTTGCTTAATCTCTAATTAGCATCGCTAGCCTATGTTTTTACCAATTTCACTGGAAAATCTGTGTGACATGTTTGCATCGCGGAATGTACACGTTGTCGGTGAGTGATCGGTACAGGGCTCAGGATTATACGTAGCTAGAACAATTTTAGTTAGATTTGAATTAGGTTACTTAATTTCAGAGTATTTAATTTTTATACGTTATTGTATACGTATATTAGTATCATGAACAGTCTTTATGATATAGTTTTTATCGAAGTAAACCGACCCACGGTTACATCAGAATAATTACACACGTCAAACAAGACGATACATTAGTTAAACAATTATTTTTCAAATATTTTGGAACACTACTCTCGACGATAGCAAACAAGCATTTGTTTCCCCTTTATTTCGTTTTATTTTCATAGCTAAGTCCGTTCAAGATCTTTCAGCAGCAGTATTTCTCTGCTTTTGGCTCTTAATTTCCTTTTATTTTCACGCTATTCTGTTCCACATGCGTCTTCTTTCTTTCTACATCGTTTTCGTCTTCCTTTTACCATTTCTTCCGCTTTTTTGCCCTTTTTCCTTCACGCCTCGCGCCTTTTCACGCTTCTGCTTTCTGCACGTACTCGACCACTCTTTTTCACGCACGCCCTCCGCCAATCCTCGCTCGTTTTCATTTTGTTCAGTCTCTTCTGGTTTATATCGTTGCAGCGTACGCACCCTCTCCTTATGGTTACCCCTATCTCGCCATTCTCTCTTTCTTCTCGCGTTTTTTTCGTACACCCTCTATTTTCTTTCACGTATTTTGATTTTTGCCAGGACATTTCGTAATCTGATTTATGGAAATTTTTAATGTGACCCGTTTTTGTTCGCTTGATCTCGCTAAGCTCGTTACGTTGTTGTTTAATCCTTCTTCTGTCTTTTCATAAATGTAAATTTTGAGAATTTTAATTTTTGCATTCAAAGTAGAGATTGAACGAAGAATCGAAGAATGAATGACTTGATTACATTCTATATTAAATTTTACAGATTTATAATCCTTCTCATTTTTCAATCATTGTCGCTTCTTTAATAATTCTTATTAAATATTTAAAAACTTCTCCGTAGATTGTATTTTGCTTTTGCGCGACATCAAAAAGGTTAGAATATTAGTATAAATCAGTATAAATCGTACGATAAAATGATAAATAATATACATTTTCACTGTAGAATAATATTCTTCATTAAGAAAATGAATTTTTAATATTAATCAAACATAATATTCATCGTCGAAAAATTTAAACACCGCATATTTCAATTCCATTATTTATGCAACATCCTTAATTTTTAATCCCTCAAATTTAAACCATGTTTAATCAAATTATCATACTAAAACCATCGAGTCTCCAAAATCTGGGAAGAATTATCATTACTTCGTCCAGTTTATCTTGCAGAAGCTCTAATGGTCAGTTGATATCCTAATGCGTAGGTACATTCACGATTTCCAGAAAGTCTCTCAACCACATTCATGCAAATTATCCTTGCACAAACACAGTATTTATACACGCTAATCGACGCATAGAACGTTAACAGACTCTAGTCGACTTTAGCAGTGCGTATGCTATTCCGTGGGAAAGCGTAAGGGTGGATGAAGTTCGTACGTTTTCGGTAATCCGACGATTACACGGCGGCTCGTTGAAGAGAGCTTTCATGAGAAAAGCCTGGTAATGGGTTTCGATGTTGGCCATGCTGTTTCTCGCGATCGAGGGGAATTTTTATAGTTTGGATAAATGATGATCCGCATGAATTATGAAATACATTGGAGGAAGATTTTATTGGAAGGATTCCAAAATTTAAATGAAATCCACTTGCGAAATGTAAATTAAGAGATTCAGACCTGCAATTCGATATTTTAAACTTGCCTCTTCAAACTTCGTTCCCTACTCTCTAAATTTCTATATTTTCCAATCTCGAAAACCGCAGTTGTTTGAAAACTCTGAACACAAATCCCTCGGCCCTAACCCACCTCTTCGATCCTCTTCATTCTTCGATTCTAAATTCTCCCGCCATCCCCCCTAATCCCCACGAGTCTCAGCAATCGATCTCAAATTGTTTCACTCTTGAATCACTTTCCTTGCCTCTTACCATTCCAGGTTGGAACACCGTTGTCACCCTTTCAAGTTCCTTCGTGAGGCACAGGTGAGCTACTGCCTTTTGTTTCCAACATGGATAGAATTACGAGGGTAGTGGCCTGTTGCCGGTCGTCTCGTGTTCGCGATACTTTCACACACACGCACACACACGCACACACACAGACCAACGTACACATGCAGAGGGGTGCATTTAATTTTGCGAATTTCGTTCTTGGTCTGGATACGTCGCGGTGGATACAAGGAGAGGCAGGAAGGAAGAGGGTCAGGTTAATGTACGGGCTACGAGGTCGGTCTTTTCAACCCAAGGGAATCTAAACGGCTCTCGCTGAATAAGACGCCGCCGAAGACGGAAGCGAGTCGGATCCCCGGTTAGTAGAGAAACTCGTAAATAATCGACCTGTTAAACTTGGGATTCGACCGATCTTTTGTCAATGGAGATCGATACTTTAACGCGTACATAGCCGTTGTGATGCTTTTTTGATAATTGAATAGAGTATCCTTTGTAAAGGGAAGTTTGACGACGTTTGATAACGTCAGTTTGAGAGAAAATTTCTAGCAACTGTGTAAATTTTTTAAATTGGATTAATATTTTGTCGATGAAGGTCGATAGTTTTACAGGAACATAGCGATTGTGAAATTTTTTTGATAATAGAATAAAGTATCCTTTGTCAAGGGAAGTTTGACGACGTTTGATAACGTCAGTTTGAGAGAAAATTTCTAGCAACTGTGTAAATTTTTTAAATTGGATTAATATTTTGTCGATGAAGGTCGATAGTTTTACAGGAACATAGCGATTGTGAAATTTTTTTGAAAATAGAATAAAGTATCCTGTGCAAAGGGAAGTTTGACGCTGTTTGATAATATCAATTTGAGAGGTAATTTCTAGTAATTCTGCAAATTTTTTAAATTGCGTTAATATTTTGTCGATGGAGGCCGATACTTTTACAGGAACATAGCGATTGTGAAATTGTTTTGAAAATAGAATAAAGTATCCTGTGCAAAGGGAAGTTTGACGCTGTTTGATAATATCAATTTGAGAGGAAATTTCTGGTAATTGTATTATTTTGCTATTCTTTGAAGTATGAATAGCAGGTTTTAAAATTTTCTTAGAGTATGGGTAGCTCCATGCGAACATGTTGTATTGAATTTTTTAGTAACTGACTAGAGTTTCCCTTCTGACAGGTAAATTGATTGGTAAAGTTTATTTGAAAGTTTTTTTTTTTTTAAATACCTACTTTTATGTAAGTAAACTGGGTGAAGTTCTTTCACAATTGCATAAAGCGTCCTTTGTGTAAGACAATTTCCTAGTGGAGGTTGTTTGAGAGGAAATTTTCAACGAATTTTATAACTTCTTTAGGAAGTATTTCGGATACGGAAATTATTTACGGTTAATATTTTGTGATAAATTATTCTTACATCGAAAATTTCGAAGGGATCTTAAAATTGTTTTTACGATATCTGTGTGAAACTTTCGATGTCTTTTATCTTCAGCCATTGAATTTTGAATTATATCGAAAGTGTTTCGGTAACGAAAGAGCTCTGGATTAGTTCTTTGAAGGAGATTTGAAAAATTTTGTCGAGCTTTGTATCATGCAAATGGAAGACAGAAAGCTCGAAGATTGAATATTCTAGGAGATGAAGTACGAGTCAGTAGTTTTCAAATGGAAGTAGATATTGTAAAATCAAATATCAATGCTTTTATGGTTTCAGAGGGTGCATTTCTATTTTAACCAAAAAGTTATTCTTTTGTATTGCCTTTTACGTCATAGAAAATGTTGTCAAAGATATCAAATGTAAGCGAAATATCGTTCGTTTCAAAGGATTCTATAATTTTTAATAATTTATCATTTGAAAAATTCATACAACCCCGAGGAAGATATAATTTATAACCCACGAGTAACATCTTAAAGCAATTCTGATAGTACCCCATGAATTTAAATTTTTCTTGAAATATATCTCAGCCATTAAAAGACGGTATGCTAGTGAAATTTCAAGTAGTATAAGTCAGTCTGTAGTCAGACTCCGTCAAGAAGACCTAAACCTTTTATAAATTTACTATTATGCTAATATTCATGACTTCAACATCAACGTATGCAATAGCGCATTTTCCTAAAAAGCTTCTGTCCAAAGAAACTTATATCTTGCAACATAAATCACTAAAAATTCATCTCATGGTATAGTTGATTCATAAGCGTGCGCAAAGACTTCGATTAGATTATTTAATTTTAGAGCGAGCTTCATTTTAATTTCTACCCTATATTTCATACAATGAAATCCCTTAATCGTGTCTTTATCATAGAAAAAATACAATACAAGTTATAACAACATATCGTAGATTCTCGAATGAAACTTGCCGAACAAAAGACAATCGACAAACTCTCGTATCGATAGTTATCACCGTCCATACAAGTTCGCTAGATATTTCCAAGCATAGCCTGAAGCAGCGTGGCCAGGCTTTGCCAACTGTTCCACTTGGCTCGAACCTTTCTCGTCTTTCCGATAAACGAACTCTCGGCTGCCAACGCGTGCCATTATCGATAAGGAGCATCCCCATTTTTTTCCCATGAGTGTTCCATGGTCACGAGAAGGGAGGAAAGGTGAGAAAATAAGGAACGGAGAGAAAGAAGGATCAGAAAAACGCCAGGTTGGATATCAGGTTCGTGATGCGGCGAGGAGATCGATTCGACGAGTTCTCTTGGAACAGTGTCGCGGAAAAACGAATTCGAACGGAGGGCATACTTCTAACGCGTCCTTATCTGCGAGCTTATGCAAATGCCGAGCAGTTTGCTACGGGGATTTGCATAGACTAGCCCGACGATCTATATGGGATCATGTCTAGGCATAATCTCAAGACGCTCCGCCAGTTATGCACTGCCTTTTCGAGTAGTCACGTTAGCGGTTCGCCTAGTTTCTTTTTTGCGTCCTCTCTCGCGGATGCAGATTCTCCTCTTGCGAAAGGCACCATTATAAAGCTCGATTTCCACTCAAAGCAGATTTCTGGTGAACGTTTAGAAATTAAGAATCCATTCCATGTTCCAAGCTTACATCGCTATCACGCTTTCATGGAACTACGCTGTCGGCCATAAGTTTCGCGTTTCTACGAATTCCCTTAAACTCGAGAATTTGCAGGAAATTTCGGCTTTGCATTTTATTCCTCCAGAAAGATTTCTAACGAAGATAGAAAATTATTATCATCTATACGGTTAATTTCCAATCAATAAGAGAAGTAGCGAGAGATTTGTTAGAGATGCAATTGGAAAAATTGCAAAATTTTGGTTTAAGTAGGTAGATAGGTAGTTTAGGTAGATAGTAGCTGTAAATTTCTATTTAGGTTCCGTTACTTTAGCTACGTTTTTAAAAATATGAATATTGTATAAATATTCGAAGTCTGTTAACGAATAAACGAACAGTTCGTCTTTTATTTTACCTTTTTCGCAAGTTTTCCAGCAGAGTAACGAGGACAGCTACCGCTGTGAAATTGCCACGATCGCTATCCCTGGTCTACATAGGGCTTAAACCGATGAAACATGGTTCACGTCATTGTAGAACGCTTGTTCATTATCAGAGCGGCTGAAGATCGGACTTTTGGACACTCTGCAGTGACGTTTCGTTAAGATAATGCTCCGGCTAACAGAAGTTGCCGGGCCAGAGTCAAGTTTGCCGAGAGTTCGTGAATGTGAATCTCTTTAATGGATATGTGTCATCAGGCCGGTGGAAAATGGTGGTTGGTTGGTGGAGCACAGTGTAAGCACGGAGGTTTCTCTGAAGTGGTTTCTTGCTTTTTATTTAGTAGTTTTAATCAGACATAGGAAGACTGTTACCTTTGAGTGACATATCGAGGTAGATTTGAAATTTGCAGGGCGTATTTATGGAAATTCGTCAATTTGTAATACTTCAGGACTGTGGTTCACGTTGATACTATTTTAAGATCGAAAAAGTTGGAAGGAAAAAGGATTTAGAGGACTTGTACCTATTTCAGGAGATTGCTTCGAATTAACGAACATTATTTTATGAAAACTTAACAATTCACTGTCGAAATACTTAGGACTCATTAGGACACAATTAAGAAAATTGGTGCAAATTAATATGGTAGTTGTACTTTGATTTTTCACTGATTTTATTTTCAATCAACCGCAGAGAGGAAATATAATCGTATGTGTAGCGAATCTCAACAGCTCTTCTATTCTTAAAATACTTCTAATTCCTCTAATTTTTGTCTTAGTTGTAACTGAAACGTAGAATTTATTTGTTTTAAACTAAAACGTTTGCGCCAGGTGAATTATTAAAACCGAACGTATCGACGGCCATAGGATAAAATAGTACTCATTTGCAAATAACGTTGGTTACCAGCGCGAGTTTACAGTTACAGCGAGCCGAATTGTCGAGCAACGGTCTTGTTAAACCAGAGCTGTACCACAGTTCGTGAAAAAAAAAGGTGAAATAAAATAAAAGGAAAAAAAAAAAACTGAAAACTGGATCGCGGCGCGTGTGGTCGTCGATTAACACTTCGTGGTTTTATTAAAGCTCGTTTCGACACCATATTTTATAGCACTCGCCTTTAATTTAAACCGAAACACAATGTCAGAGAAGCGTAAAAATTACCTAAACCCAATCAAAATTCATTATTCCGCTAAAAAGTTTGACACAACGCGAATTATCGATCCAGCTCTACAAATTTACATATGTGTAACTTCGATCCACGAATATTTAATTTCATAATCAATAAGTTCTGGTAGATATATCAATTTTAATAGATAACTACGAGTATATACCTAGGGACAGTGTGTTTCAACAGGTGACTACGCGAGAACCCTTCAAGTTCACGAGCTCGGACGGAAACTCCAATCTGGAAGTTCCATCCCTTAAAGACAATTGTAACTTTTATCCAAAAGTCACAGAACTGCTTTTAAATCCTTGCACGATCCTCGAGCAATCGATGCCAATGATAAATGACGTACGATAAGACTATTATTATCTTCCGATCACTTTAGTAACGTGTCAAAGTGGAACTTAATCCGATCCCTTTTCTAGTCCCTCTCGATATCCCATTGCATATTTGTCTTAAAAATGTCTATCGAATTATTCCTTCGCTATTCGTGTTACATTAATAACACGAGAAGATTTTTAATTGATAATCGTGTTCCTTTAGTTGCGTCACGAACCAGTCGAATATCTTTATCCTTTTACAATCTTAAATATCATCTTTTGAACAATAAACCAGCCTTTGCCTAAATAATAGTATTAGTCCTATTATAGTATTTGCCTTAAACGATAGTATTTTCCTGATATTAAAGATAGAAATAATCTAACGTCCGGCTAACGTAAAAAACCTGCGATTCTCAAAGAAACAACGCTACCAAACTGTAGATGTGTAAGCATTCTTATATTCGTACAAACATAAATAAAGAAATTGAACTTTTCTCGAACAAAAATTTAGTCGATCTAACTAAATTCTATGAAACATCATAATAATGCGTTAATATTAATAACGCACTCTGTGGACTTTTACACCGTTGAATTCTCGAAAAATGCGATCTATGCGATGATAATTATGAAATAAGCTAATCTTCCGATCTTCCAATTTCGACAACAAGTCTATGTTTCCCTTAACGATGCACGCGCTTTTCACGGCAGATTTTCAAATTCGGTTACGGGCTACTTTAATCTGATGGGAAGTTACCTTCCAGTCGAAACTTGGTCCCTGTGCTTTCGCCACGATAGTGTTGATTAATTTGTTCCGAAACGGCTTATCTGGCCGCACTGGCGCACTGTAAATGCAATCGAGTCACATGGTGTCGGCGAGGGCTAACTTTCGCATAGTTGCCACAACAAGTATTTATCTTTCCGATAGTTGGCTCGCAAGAACTGAACCATGCCGTTCGAAAACACGGTTATGCCGCTAACTCTGGACCTTCCTTGTCAGATTTCACTTCAGACTTCTCGTTAGACTCAAGTCGTTCATCGGACCAGTGATTAAGTTTCTATGCAGTTTAAGTTTTATGGATCTGCAGGATTCGAATGTAAATCTCGCGCGGGAAACATGATCTTTCTCAAGATAGGTCTGCATTTCGGTTTCATATTTATTGGTTCTGACGAGAATAGCTTTCTTGTTTGGTACAGAAACTTCCGCGATTTTGTGAAAACACGCGATCTGTACATTGGTTTCTAACTCCCTGTAACTAGAACGTTCGTCTAATTGTCGACGAAAAATTCTAAGGCTAAAGAAATAAAGGCTGCGGAGGAAAAACATAAGAAGTTATATTTTCTGTTTTCTGTAGAACAGCAATTCTTATTATGAAATTCTTATGAATTAAACACGAGCTATTAAAATAATTGTACGTTACACGATATCAATTAACTTGCTACCTTATCGAAGTCTTGAAAATGTTAGTTATACGATTGATTTTACGAATCTTCGTGAAATTAGCTACTTTTAGAAAGCTTGCATTTGTAAGCGTAATGTTTCTATACGATGAATGAACATAATGGAAAATTTCCTGTGAAATTCCTCATTTACCATCAATCGAAGATTCTTACGTTCAAACACCAATTTCTATTATTTAATCAATGTAACTTCCACCTCTGTTTTCTATCCCAGAACCAATCATTTTGATTCCATTTCGAAAGCGGAGCACTGACCTCCCTTAAGGAAGTCGTATACACATTCTCACGCATTCGATCGATTTCAAATTGGGTAAGGTGTGGCAGGGCCGAATTAAAGTTCACGAGGCCTGCGATTATTCACCTAGCGGAGGATCCCTTCAAGGAAGAGCGAGGAAAGGGGTTAAAATGAAACTTTTATTTTATTTTGTAATAAATTGTATTAAAAACTTTTTAGTACCCATTTTTAAAATACATTTGCCTTTTTTAATTTTTCTTGAGGTAATTCTCTCGTTATACTTGCGAGATAAAACGTATTTTTCTCGAATAGCTAGGTCCGCGGCTATAGACACTCCCTCTCGATCTCCTAATCCGCGCCTGAGATCCAGAGAAACATGAACCTCGACAAAATTATTTATTCGACTATGAAATAGATGGAACATGAAACGTATCGGCCAAACGATTCTGCTCACGTTTCCAAGGCTTCCTGTTAAATTGTACGATGTTTCTCTCTCTGTCTCTCTCTTTCTCTCTCTCAGGCGAGAGCCAGTGCTTGCGGAACTGATCCACGGAAATTCGTCGAGCAACTTAGTACCGCGTGCACTCACCGCGTTTGAAGAAAATCGAAGCGAAACCCCTTTAATGCCGCCATGTTTACGGAACTTGTGTTAATTTAACTTCTGTCCTACCCTACACGGCTGGTATTCGATTTATTCGAACGGTTTGCCAGTGCTTGCGACACTCGCTCGCGCATTGGCAATTTTGAAGAAAGTCCATCAATTATTTGTCCGAAGTCTGGAACGATCACAGAGACAGAGAATCAGTCTAAAGTTAATGTATGATGTTGCAGATGCGAGAGAAGAATGTTTGGACTTCTCGAAACCTTTAAGAGACTTCGATTAGATACGACAGAATTTCTAAGAAATGATCGCATTGAACGAGAGAAACAGAGAAAAAAAGAAGGAATTAGAGAAATGAAAATCTTTTTAGTCCGTGAAATTTATCTTATTTCAATCGTCCTCAAAAATTTAGTACGTGGGTCACCGATGTCCAACGCGACGGTCAACGTGTTTAACGAGAGAAAATGACACGGTATAACTCGTGCGAATGATCTTTCTCTTGGAAGTTTTTCTTATTGAGATCGCAGACACAATTTTCATAGAAATCGATTTTAACCATCCGGTGGAACCAATTGAAACGGTCTGGGCATAACCTATTATTGAGTCGACTCAATTATGAGTTATCTCGTAAAGTTCAAGAGTGCAAGGTATGCGTGGCGCATCGCATCCAAGTCCTGGGAACGTTCCTCATGCGCATTTAATGGTGGGTAACGCACGAGTGGCTCCTCAATAACATACGTTATTGAACCATCCAGCCGACTTCCCACCAGCTCCGTCTACTGAAATGGAGCTGAATACCTTCGCAGTAAGAAAAGAAAATTGCGATAACGACATCGATCTCCGTAGCTGGTCCATCGACACAAGACTCTGACAAGATGCGGTGCGCTTGTTTATGGCTTTTCTCAACACTTTTACAGCGAAGGCGGACGATTGATGTTCGGTGTGAAATAATCACATTGCAATGTGTAAACATGAGATGTAACTATAGTAAAATCTTTTTGTTTGCTATTAGTTATCGTCAGAATTGATTGTAACTAGATTTAAAAGCGGATTTTTATGCATTTAAGAGAAAATTAAATATGTAAAAGTGTAAAAATGTATTATTCGATGGATGAGGAAAATTTATGCGAAAATGAAATCTCTTTGTTCGTTATCTCGAACGGTGTTGATAGAAATGGAAATTTGCAGAAACATGGAATAACTTTGTCTTCATATGGGAGAAATTATTTTATTTATTACGGTTCTTCTCTGGCTATTTTACGAATTAAAAGTAAAAATAAAGGATCTCGAAATTTTCGCTGTAAAATTTAAGCTATTATAACTTTGTGAAGAAAAATCGTACAAGTATTTGCTTGACGTTATTTTAAAGAGCAAAGTTTCTACCTTCAGCTCGCTGAATTGACTTTCCTTTAGAATTTAGATTCTAGGTGGAAGCAGTAACCAAAAAATATGGAGTAAATTCTTAAAAAAAAAATTTTTTCATGATGGCAATATTAATTTTATAAAATTTGACAATATATTTACATTAACTAAAAGTAAATTTTCTATGAAAGACTTAAAATTTGCAGAAATAGGAACACAGAAGTCGATTAAATATTCATAGCGTTTCTCTGTCACGATTTAATTATAATAAAGAAATTATAATTTACTTATAACAAACAAGAATGGTTTGTAGGTCGTTGTACGTCGATACAGAGATTTATGATCTATTGGTTAATTCCCTAAACCAGGTCACCGTTCCTTCGATAAATGGAGATCGCTACGGCATCCTGCCGCACGCTATAATTGATCATTTCTCGAATACACCCACTGCAGCTAATGTACACGCGCATCCTGATGATTTGTAATTATATTGGCGATTGGCTGTCGCTTTATCGAGCGGCACTGTTAACGGGAAATTTATCGGAAACTGGCGGTAATTCGTATAATTGTTGATAGTGTAAATTGTCGGTAAAACGAATCGAATGTTTGGTCTATGGTTTTCACGTTATTCGTAGATCATCATACGATCAACCAAAATCGTTTTCAAATTGATTCTCTAACAATTTTCCCAGAAATTATGCGATATAATGTTACTACGTTCGTCGATTACATTTACTTAATATTATCCGAATTTGATATAAA
This sequence comes from Bombus soroeensis, assembly GCA_014737365.1. Lineage (NCBI taxonomy): Eukaryota > Metazoa > Arthropoda > Insecta > Hymenoptera > Apidae > Bombus > Bombus soroeensis. Next base: position 1,899,890 of record JACXIL010000236.1, read on the forward strand.
AGCTGCAGAGAAATAACACGACAAGTTTCATTTTTTATTGCTTTATTCAAAATTACCTTTTCATTCGATCTTAGGACTAAATCTGTATTTTTCTGAGTTTTAATAATTCTACATTTGGCTGGATCTAACAAATTCCATTCTTATCCATTTTATATCGAAATATACCTTGTCATACCTAATCAGAAAACGACATTAAAATTTAAAAATCAACAAAAATGTACTTGTATTATTTTCTCCGAGCTTCGTACGAACCAATTATCTTTTCGCTTTAAACAACTGCATCGTTATAAATTTTTGTATTTTATATTTATGTGTTTGTCTGTGTAAAGCCCATGTTCAAAACTAAATACAAAGTTGCAGGATTAGTATTTTAGTATGCTAAATACACGAATCCGCCAAAAAGCTATGGGAGCGAATGCACAACATTTGTTAATTTTATTCATTTGATATTTTTCAAATTTAATAGGAATTAATTATCTTTTCGCTTTAAACTACTGTTTCGTTGGAAATTTTTCTCCTTTATGTTGCTGTGCGTGTATTCGCAGAAAAATAAATATGAAATTTCAGGATTAGAGTCTTAGTATATCGAACGAGGTAGGCACATGCTTTATATTAATTCGTTAGCACATGTTGAGAACAATTGTGTTACGCGTTAAACTAAAAGGCCGACGGCCCTTCGCAATCGTTTAATAAATTTTTTATTTCGGGCCCGCGAATGAGACACACGGATGAACACAAAGGACAGTGAAAGCGTTAACTTTTTTAATTAGTAACCGCGACATACAACGCGGCAGAAAAGCTGTCGTTTTACGAGCGTGAAAATCTGATTTAATCATCGCAATTAAAATAATTTTTCAGCGAGGTAAAAACGTAACGCACCAAGGATGATAAATTGTTGAGTCGTTAAATACTTGTAGTCGTTGCGATAACAATTTTACAAACAAATATCATTTTGATCGATCCAATTTTCACCAATATTATTTCGCTATGCAACGATATCAGGTGTTGAATATCGCTTAAGGCTCGAGGTAACAATTTCGCAAACAAGTGTCATTTCGATGATGTAGGGAAATATTTCTTTACCTTCAATATTTTATATGTTCAATGCATAAAAAGTTTCAACACTCCAAAATACCATCACGCGCAAATCGTCTCATTTTCCAAAAAGTAAATGGAACGAGTCAAAGGAAATAAAAAAAGGAGGATTTAAAAGAATATTGCTCCCACAAAGATGCTTATAAATAAAAGAAATAAAAAAGAAAAATTCTAAGACATTTATTTCCCGTTCTGTAAGGTACAAACTGAAGAATTAATCGTCTATTAACCATTCTTTAGTTCGCGAATCCTCCACAGATCAGTTACAAAGAAAAAACTGACAAGTGCCGATCGTCAACTTTCCATTCCTCAATTCGTAAACCCAAATGTTACACCCTCGATCAAACTCCCCGTTTACAGAACGACAAATCGTAAATCTCTTGCACGCTAATTATCCACCCTCAAACATCAAAATCACCAGTTAAACGCATGTTGAAAGGGCGGAAACGTCGCCGAACATCCCGGCGATAATTCGAAGCTCAACTTCCAGCCAAGCGTAGAAAGGCGTCGCGTCGGGAGCTGTTCGAAGGAGCGAGTTAATTGTCCAACTTGTAAAGAGTACGAGAGAGAACGAGAGAGAGAGAACGAGAGAGAGAGAGAGAGAAAGAGAGAGAAAGAAGAAGAGGGCGAGAGTTGCACAATTCACGGTGGACGTCATCGACTTAAGTGGATATCATTTGATCGCGCGGGACCTTTCCCTCCGACTAGCATCCCCCTATTTACGCAGGGGGGATGTTGCGAAGAGGGGGGATAGAGTGGGGCGAGCATTTTCGTTATACCTGACCTCGGGGACGACTTTGTACTTTGTTCGGAACGAGTCAGTCGTGCTTTGCCTTTCGCTTCGGAAGCATCGTTGTCGTTCTACTCGTTAACGCGTCCCGTCCCATTCGAAGCGTAACTTATACACACCAACTTATTGTTAGTGTTTCCATACGTGTGTGCGCGACTTTCTCCGTATTTCTTTTCTTAACGTTCATTAACGAAGTTCTTAAAAATATTTCGTAAAATATCTTGGAACGTTATTAACTCTTTAACGACGTCCTTGAATATTGAATTTTATTAAATTTTGAAACAACACAATAGTGGACTATTGAACTGAAACAGTGACTTTGGATTAGTATAGTGGACTGTGGAAACAATTTTTTGGTATTTCTCCAGTTCCCGAATATCGTGAACGTTAGAAGGAAAGTGAGTGTTCCTGTGCCGATTAGAGAGAAAATAGTTTCTATAGTGGAAGACTGATTTATCATCTGCTGTTTGGCTGAGAGAATGTTTTAGAAAACCCTTGGGCCTCGTCCACTTGGAGAACGCCGGCGTGAATTTCGCTGGCAAAAGGTAAGACGATTTATCTATCACTAGTCGATATCCGTGATTTTAGGAAAATTTTACGAATATTATACGCAGAATTTCGATCGGTTATAGGCCCAAACTCGTGAAAAATTGCCATTTTCAGTATTTTTAACCGTTTGTAGCTTACAATAACGTTAACCGACTTCGATGAAATTTTCAGCATGCGTGTAACCAACATAAATCGATAAATCGTATTTTTTTCATGTTTGCTAGCCGCGGATAAAAAAAATTGTAACCGCGACTTTTCTCACTTTCTTCGTGATTTCGATCAATTACAATTTTTTCAACATTTTTTTACACGTCGTCTAACATCTAGTGAACTATGTAATTTCTAAAATAAAAATCTCAGATCGTTTGGTCCAATATTAAAACAATTATTACGCTTTAAAGAGCAGTCAAATATATGCGAAGTAACCGTATTGTGTACATACGCAGAGATTGTATCGATTCTGTTTTGGAATTTTATGTTGGAAGAAATAGCTTTAGGGCGTGTGATGTAAATACTTGACAGAATTTGTGCTACTTTTTGCATTCGTTTCTGAGTTTAAGGTTTCCTACAAGTCCTCTGGTAATTTCTAATGCGACGAAATACCGTTCAGAGAAGGTACACAAAAATAGCCCGAGCTTTGATTATGTTACAGGCGTCGAATAATCGTAACAAAGAATGGAGGAAAAAATTTTGTTGAAATTTAATACCGTAACCAGATAGCATTTCGGCAACGAAATATCATGGCGCAATATATAAAAGTTGTACCAAATATTTCAAGAATAGAGATCAATTTGCGCAGGTTTCTGTTTTATGAAAATAAATTTTTAATTCGGTTCTATGATAATGTAGGCGGTTTTATTGATGCGCGTGAAAAGTATTTTTTAAAAAGAAAATTTCATCGAGAAAAGCGCAGCTCTGTTGAGCCGCTGTCGCGTTGTTTTCGTTGACTTTCGCGTAAAATAAGCAGCGAGAAGAGTTTCGCAAGACTCGACGAAAAAAGACTGCTCGCTAATTTCTTAAACATTTTAATTATTCTCGAATTTAATAACCCGATTCGAGCGACAAATCCTCTGAAACTCTGCAAGAATCGAATAATTTGAAAAAATCGAAATTCTTTACTCAAACATGTAGTCAGTCATCCGTCAAATGGCAAGGCAAAGGGAAAAGATTTCAAACAAAAATTTGTCTGAAACTTAAATAAAAATATCGTAAAGCAGAATATCCCTCCGAGTGCAATAAACGTTTTAAAGTCTTGAAAGTAAAAAGTCACTGGTAAAGTACTCGATGAATATTTCCAATAATCCCCCACTTTGCAGTACGTTCGGCACGTAGAAACGGTGACACATCACAACCCTTAACCGCGCCCTTAATGTGCGAGTCGATTCCGTTGAAGTTGCATGGGAAAATCGGCCGTTAAATTTGCGATTCAGCTAGTAAATATTGGGTATCGGTGTAACGAAACTGCATGCTCGAAACAGCTACCCAGCCCAACCACCCTATATCAAATATATATTCTGAACCGACGCATCGTAAACACGCGCGAACTGACCACGATCTGACCGTACTCTATCTACAGGGTGAGATCGTCAAGGGGATACGTTGAACTCGTCCCTTTCGTCTTTTGGGGTGCATAATACAGCCACGGGAATTATTTTTTAATTATTGTATTTTTATTTTGTTTTACCGTCTTGTTTGTTTTATTTCGATTTTATTGTTGTATAGTAATCTGTTTTTCAGTTAGTGAATTGACAAGATTTAATAAGAAAATTTGCTATTTATCCTATTCTTCGTACTAAATGCAAATATTGATTAAATTTTAGATTTATATAATAGATATCGTTCCCTAAAAATGTCCAGGCTTATCGTAATACGATAATTTCATAACGCGCGATAACTAGAACAGCTAACTAACTTTAGTTTGGTATCGATCGGGAATTTGGTATTTTTAGTTGGAGATTTCGAATATTTTTATTACGAATCTGTTGATTCAAGGTTTATTGGAAACCTGAATAGCTAGATTAGCGGAAAACTGATTAAATGTTTCAAGGTTGTAGACGGTGTTTATCTCGTTTATTATCGTAGATTTTTAAATATCCACGATACGTGTACAGACAAAGAATTGTTCGATGTTATTAAGAAAATAGAAATGATAAATATAATTATGTAACTGCGACGATTATGTAAATCTGAAAAGGGAGGAACATAAGAGGAAGATGATAATCTTTTACCTACCCACCTAAGTATGAATTCATAAATTCTGCTGCAAATTCGCTCGGTATTTTCAAAGTATGGTATGTCAGAGGGAAACGATGGTATCATCCTTCGTAAGGCAGATTATTGTCTGCATCCAGTGTTCAGACGTTCAGATTTGGGTGGCTGGAAAAGTTTCGAGTACACAGGGCGAGGCACTTGAAACAGGCCACCCAAATAACTTCCTGACTTCTTGCAGATAAGGTGGAGTGTTTCAGATAAAAGTTTCTAAACTCGTAGCGAGAAACCGCGCGATAAAAATGAGATATTAAGTTCATTGCTGCTTCTTCATTTTTTCACTATGCATTCCTGTGGCGAACTGTTTACGAGATTCTCTCAGTCCTTTGCTTTTGATTTCTCTTAAATACGCGAACATTTTTCAATAATGACGCCTATAAGGACGCCCCCAGACTATCAATTTAAGTATATCGTCAGTATTTCAAAATTCTCAATTAATAGAATCAATATATATTGTTCAGACAATATTGTTAATATTCATTGATAAATCACAATGCGAGAATGTTGAAATATTGACTACATCATTGATTGTTTAAAGGGACACTTCGAGGATTTTGCTACAGAAGAATCGAAGTTTTGATTGTTCTATAGGAAAGATAAGAAATATAAATATTTTTAAACAATTGCACCCTCGTTGTACGAATTTTTCATTTGTTAAAATTCTTAGATGAATTTGTCATTCGTATTATAATAAATTATTGCTGTTAACGTTATAAGAAAAAATCGAATTTTTATGAATTCGTATATGATATATAGATATTGTCATGAGAGGGAAAGCAAGTTTAATGTTTAAAATTGCGCTGTGCTTCATTTAAGAAGACTCATCTTTTCGCAATTATCCTTAAACGAACATCAAACACGAAAGTATCATGTTTTTCCCCAGAAGATAAATTACTTCCACAGAAAATCATACTCTGGCTTAATTACCCCGAGACAAATATTAGACATCGATCTTACGCTACCTTATAAAAGAGTCTTCTTAATTTCCTTAACTTTCTCGACTACGAATACAATACTATTTTTATGGAGTTATGAAACAATTACGGGTCACGATAAAATACGCTGTCTCCGTATACAGTTTCAGTCGGTCTCCCGTAATTTCATCTCTAAAGAGGCAATTTATCATTTGTTTTCTATTATCATTATTGGAACAGTATACGTATCAACTGAAACTCCATTCTTTAATCGAATAACACACGTCAAACATTTTTCTATTAACAAATAATTACGCCGTCATAAAAACTGAATCTAAACTTTATAATCCGATTTAACCACCATTTCTCAAAATATAGTTAGAACCGCCATGCACCATCCAGTCCATTTACAATATATTTTGCAATATTTCACGCATCACGATATAATATTTTTATGATATCGTACAAATTGAGCAGAAAAATCAATCTTCTTTTTTTGAATAAAAAAATTAACGCGAAATATCCTATAAATCAGGCATCGTCCACGTAGTCGAGATTTCCTCGTGGAAATAGTCCCATAGGATACTCGACTGTGACGTAATTTCCGAGCCACCCTGTACACGCAGTCCGCGTCCATGCGAGAGAGCGGATATCGGCTATGTATGTTTGCGAGTTTCGTGGGGTTAACTCGCAGCGCCGGAAGCATTACCAGGAATCAAGTTTACGTTTCCTGATATGCGTATTTCCAGGTCGTGACATATGATTTAGACGTCATGCAGGCTTCCCCGCGGCCTCAGGATCACTGCCACGCGCAACCCCTGTTTCCAGCATCATCGTCACACGTCGAAACTTCCGCGATTTTACGGGTCAAAGTTACGTTTGCTGACGTGACCCTCCATCGAACGTCTTCGACCTCGTTTTTCCCTTTTCTATTTCCTTACTGTATCATCTTATTCAACGATTTAATCGGATACCCGATATCCATGTCAATACCTTTCTTCCTTCGATGGTTTTCTTACGATCTCTTCTTTCTCGTTTTTATCCCTTTAGCGTAACATCTTGCCTATGATATACTAGAATTTTGTGGATCGTTTTGCAATATTGTCATTTTATTTGATATTTCGTATTTATCAAACATCGTGTCGTTATATATCGTGTAAAAAATTTGGCTTTTATCGTGTTTCAATTGCGAAGGAAGAAACGATTCGTATCAGCTAAGAAGTTCTTTATAAACGGAAAACCGAGGAAGAGCTAAAATTACGTTACTCGTTCAATTATCAAAAGGATAAGAAATAGAATTGTCTGGCTAGAATGATCCAGTTTAAATTACCGACATTTATTTCTAAGAAATCCGCTAGAAAAATATTCTCCGCGACAGAGCAACCGATAGTAACATCGCATCTGTCCTAATTCATTTTAAACGTTTAAACGGTTGAATTTCGCTGATACAAACGCGAAGCATGACAAACACGGGTGGAATGGAAAGCTAGATGGGTTTTTAATGCGTTACAGGAAACTTCGTACAGGAAATAAAGAGCCAAGTGAATTACATCGACGTTTTATATTGTCTAACAAAAATCGAGTGGAAGTCGAACCAATTCTCCAAAATCCCGGCTGGTTATTTATTACGGAACAAAACCGATGCCAGCAAATCAAGAGATTCGCCGTGCAGTTTCATGTGCAACTTTCGCTCGTCGGTGCACGCAACTTTTGCTTCTCGAAATCTCTCGCGGAATTTAATCAAACAGCGAACAATAACACGAATCTCTGGTCTCTGATGTAAAATATGATGTATTGTTTTATTGGTTTCAATTAACACCATCCACGAAACAGGAACCATATATTATCCCATGATATTTTCTTTTTTTTTTGGAATTGGAGATTGTATCGCTCAGTCTGATAATACGAGTTGATTCATACCAGTAATGAAAATTAAATCTTCCCATATATTTTTTTTATCGAAAATTGAACAGAGATATGTTTCGTAGAAATTATTTTTATTGAGATAGATTTATATAGGTATACGTAAATGGTATTGAAAGATGTTTTAACAAATATATTTTGTTTTTAAGAACAAGTGTTGGTTTATGGTATCCAGTAATAATCTTATTTACTTAAAGTCACGTTTTATGTTATTGTTGAGAATTGTGGATCTTAATTGCCGAAATAAAAGTAGAGGAACACTAAGAATTACACTTAGAATTCGTATTAAAATAGTTTTAGATTTATAGTTAGTTTTAGATAGTTTTAGATGGAGAACTGTTACATTCATCTGTTTTTCGAGACACCGCGCACACACATACTTTCACACACTTGTATTCACATGTGTGTGTCACTACTACGCAGTCAATCTAGTTTAGTACACAAAATTATACATATCTCAATAGTTATATTACTTTTTTAATATTTCTATAAATATTAAATATAGTTAACTATTCGTGATGGATAGACTTATCGTTCTACTTCGTATAATTACCACTTTATTCAATCAACTCGTTTGATACTGTAGTTCCTAATTAATAGTAATTAGAGCGTCTCTAACTCGTAATTTGCTACGTTCTCACAAGGTCCACCGGGCAACCTTCTCATAAAACCGAACTGTCCGAAACCGTTTCAGACACTTTTTAACCAGACATAAAAATCTACCACCCCCCTTAAAGACGTTCCTATAAAGTAATATACAATTCGTACAATTCCGAATACCATAAACTTTTCGTCAGAATAAAGAAAACATCACGATGATAAAACTTCGGTATATGGTAGCTTTCAAAAAATATTCGATACGTATATTTGTTATCGATCGTCTTCCACACTGGACGCATGGAAATTGCTCTTCAAATTGAGAGTAGTAAACATATCTCCCTCAGTATCTCGTAAATTGTTACAGCTAGAAAAATGGTGTAAATGGATGAATTTTATATTTTTGGAGCAACGAACTTTCATTCGTTTAAATAATATATTCAACGTTATTACGTTTCGTTAAACTTTTTCCATCGATTTCTATGTATAGACTACATGTCTGATTAAAATTGTTAACTTTTTTTTATAACGTTTCTGCTGTCTTCGAGGCAAAAAAACCGATTTATATTCTTTTCAAACAATTCCACCGTTATCCATATTTCATAAAATAACTCGAAAAAGTTGTAACTGAAATATCAAATTTCAAAGCCAAGTAATTTCTCAAACATATCCTCGATTGGAACTTTGAAACTTGGGCAAAACGTGCTCCACATCTATCACCCTTCAATTACCTCCAATTACTGGAACACCGACAACCCGTCACTCGAAAAACACCCCTATTAGTCTCAAATTCTATCGTTTACAAACAAGAAGCCACCCCTTCGCTTGCTTTCCCTTTGCGGTTCGCTAGGAATTCCAGTGACCAAAATCCGCGTGACAAACGCGTCAATTACGATCGATCGGTCGAACGAACGACGAGAATAGGTACAGGTGACTCGTTGCACGCAGTTTGCAGGACGCGATTTAATAGAGAAATCTATTTGCGTCGTCGCGTCGGCGTGGCCGATTCGAGAGCCGCATTGACGCGATACGAACGTGTAGGAACGTGAAACAGCCCACAGGCGGTTCCAACCCTTAGTCTGCCGATAATATGGGCTTGTAATTAAAGCTCGATGATCGACGCACGCCATCCTGACCGATTGATCGTTTGTGGCCTGTCAAGTCGCGATAACGTCGCCCTGAAACTATGTTCGGATCAAGATTCTAAAAAACCATTGATAAATAGAAATTTTCTTTTATTTCATTTTTGATTATAGGGATAGGCTTTTATTTGATAAATTGCGGGCTGATCGGTGAAAAGTAGTTTATAATTTGAGAGCGTAGAGTTGTACTTAGATGATATGAGTGATTATTACTTTGTACACAATGATATAATTATTATACATAATAATCATACCGTTATTCAGCATCCTCAACTTTATAGATGAAGTTACAAGCCTAATTTTGGCAATGATTAGAGATATTAACGAAAGCATAAATTTGTCCGCAAATTTGTTAGCAAATTTTTTAAAAATTCTATTTATTTCGTTGAAATTCTATTAAATCATATTTCCCTTTTAATTCGCCAACAATTTATCGAATTATCAACTCTGAATACTTTTATTCCGAACGATTGTAATCGCTATTAACAATCGTCAACCGACTTTCTTCCCTGAAACCTAATTTTCCCCGCTTAATCATCCCCCGGTGAACTACATTCTTTTTGTACTTCAAACTACGCTCGCCCGATTTTCACGACACAGCGTTTTCTCGCCGATTCCAATTCGCAGCGACCTCATTAGAAAAATATTCACAATCACCTCGTCGCCTTTCCAACCGCTTATCCGTTCTGAACTCGACGTAAATTATGTTAGTCGAGCTGCGACGGGGTTGAACACGATTTTTTTCGTGCGAGATCGACGCGTTATAACTCGGCGAAGCGACGTTTTATTGCCAGCCATGGCGTCGTAAATCTTTCACACAGCCCGTCCCGAAAGTTCGCCAGCCGCATTTGTAGGAAATTCATTTGAAATTCATTTGAAATTCATTCGGACAGGAGAAGAAGTCACGGCAATGCCGGAGACTTTTAAAACTCCTCGCCCTCCCCGATTTAATTACTCCCCGTAACGTGGTTTTCTCATAGTCACTAGCAAAATATTCGTACACTAATTCAGCAACGTATAACGTTGGAACATTTAACAACGGTGAACTTTGCGTCCATTTATCGCGTATTTGTGTCGATATGTAAAGCATATTGAAATTTCATTAGCATCGTAACGAGACTATCGTGATTGGTAAGATTCGAAACCTTCTGAAAATATATTCAAATATTTAGACCTATCTATAATTACGAAACATTAGAATCTCATAGTAATTATTATACATTCTGTGTATTCCAGTTCTATTCTAATTTTATACCATAACTCTCTAGCCTTATGAATATTTTATTCTCTGATTGTATATTTAACTTCTCACGATCCATTCAAAATGTCACGCTCTACCATCTAACTACGAATTATCTTTCATTGATAATATATCGTCGACAACTGTCTTCTTCAATGTTTTATCCAATGATTCGTTTCACATTCCGAAGCAATTTTTGGTAATCCGTGTTTTCATTACCATTTACCTTTACTCTCTACGCACCGGTATATGAAACATAACTTCTGAGATTTCACAAATGACAGAACAGAGTATTATGCTTAAAGTGGCCATCCTCTGTTCCATACAAACCAACAATTGGTCGACTAGTATACTGGTTGGTTAATTAATACGCTTGCGCCGTTAATAACCGGGACGAAGATATCCAGAGGGTTTAATTCGACGCGGCGAGTTGTTAGCGCTCTAAAAGGCCATATTGTCTAATCCACTTTCCTGGAAACGGCCCAATGAGTTATGCTGGCACCCGCTAAGCAACATTCAAGAGACCACGCTTCGATATTGTTAATGCTTCAAAATCAATATAATTCTACCAGGTCGAAGAGACGAAACTATTTTAAAAACACGATAATCAGAGTAATACTGACATTTCTTTTTCACTGCCAAGGTTTATCAAGTTTCTACAGAAGCACGTTTGATCAACGTTACAAAGTTTCACAATATAAAGACGACATTTTTATTTCGACGACACGTATTCCATGACAATTTTTGTTACCATACGATATTCCAGTAAATGAAACTCGGATCTACAGCGGACGTGTTAAACAATAAAACAGCAGTAACGCAACAAAAGAACACTGTGTCCGTTATATCAAACGCAAAACCTCAAAAACCGTACCACAAAAAAAAAAAGGTAAACTTTATCGATCAGTAAAAATTCATTGGAAAATCCCCTACGAGTGATCCTTAAGCTCTTTAAATACAGATTCGCCAATCAACCCCCGGCAGACTTAACAGTTTTCCTCCGAGGTTTCGATGTCCAAGCAGCGGGTCGCTGCTTCTCCTTGGCCGGCCATTAATTTCTCGAGCACGTAGCCCACCGTTCGTGTTCTCTTTTTATATTTCGAGTCACCTCTTCCTGAGGTAAGCGGCGTAGAAACTTCGTGTCCCGCAAACGAGTTCCGAGCCAATGCGGCGCGAGGGTTCTGCACGGTACAAACGTGCGGAACGATCTCCGCTTTTTCTCCGACAAACCCCTTTCCACTATCGTCCGTCTCTTCGGTTGCTATCGTTGCAAACGGGTCTGCGCCGTTAAGGCTGCAACTTCATAAGCGGCAACGGCGGTTTCTTCTGCGTGTCGCGACGCAAAAATGGACGACTTAATTGAAAACCCGGGAAATAGAGTTCGAGCTTTAGGTTTCGTGGGTTTGCGCGAACTGCAAAATCGGAATGCGACGTTGTATAACTTAGGGATTTCGTTAAATTAAATTTCAGGTTTTAGTTTGGCTCTTTATAGCGCGGTTCAGATTGCCTTTCTGTGTAGATAGTTTAGATTTCGTGTTATAGTTTCGATTTTCTGGATTATTGATATTCATAGATATTTTGTGCATTTATCGTTTCAAGATTTCATGCGAGAAGATTTGAAATCGTTCGGTTCCTTGCCATTCGTATTTCTTGTTTTGTAATTGAATTTTTATTATTATTTGTATTCATTTTTTAGCAAAGTTCATGTCCTATTTGCGTGGACTAATTCGCTAACAAGATAGTAGGCTTTGGATAGCAACTCTCGAATTTTCTGAACGATTGGTATTTAGAACTTGCAAACGTTGCGATATTTTATTTTTGTTATACTACGTAGGAAATTTTTACACTCGTATCGAAACAAATATCGACACGATGTCGTGCAACATTCGTCTCAAACCTTTTTTGTATTATCCATAGTTTCCGGGATATTTTCGTGTTTCCAGATAAAACGGACACACTGTACATCGAAGATCGTTTTCACAGCGGAAACACTGCGTATTTTCAGTTGATTCCAAACTTGCGCTAGAAACTCTGCAACAACTAATCAATTTACACTTACGTTACATTTCTTCGAACCGCAACCGATCTACTCCAACTTCTCCGTTACGCAACGAACATTTGCTTCTCTCCTTTTCGATACTTTTTGAATTACCGACAAACACAGAAAAATGGAGGGAACAGTAACGAAGAAAGACTCTTGGTTCATCGATGCTCTTACCTGAACTCGATCTAACGAGAAAAAGGAAATTGGAAAAGATGATGGAAATACGCTGCTCGAAACTTGCTCTTTCGGTTTGAGGGACCGAACGTTTGGTATTTTTGTTTATAAACGTGTTCACGACCACGTCGATCGTACGTTCAGTTGAATTTCATCATCTCGTGTTTCCTCGCGCGCATTCCGCTTCGCTTGCTCGAGATTTAGCCGGCCAACTCGGTAGAAGCATTTTCTTTTTGTCGTCGTGTCGCCGTTTCGCGAAACTTATGCGTTAGACTATCCCCTCAGTCGAGAGTGGCTCGTTTGACTCGCGTGGCCAACTTCCAAGATTTTCTGCCGGTCTGTGAAATATTAAAATTACTCGCACCAATTGGATCAGAGCTGTTGACGATGCATCGCGGAAACTGGTTTGGAAAAGTGGATTTGGGTGGTTGGTTTGTTGAGGAAGTTTGGGCGAAGAAACATTATGACTAGGGAGATGGTTTGGATTTGACAGGAGGATGAGTCACGTTGTAACGAAATATTGTTGAAACTTTAAAGCAACTGTCTAGAGATTCGGTTAGACATTGAAGCTATTGACTGCTATTGAAGTGAAAGAAAATGGTAATTAGGGTGGTCATTTGACAGAAAATTTGATGAATTGCTATACGAAATTATAAATTTGCGGAAAATATTAAAAGATTGAAGAAAGAGTGATTTTTTTGGGAAAAAATTTTGCACGTTAGCAGCGATTCAAGATGTTTGAAGATTCTATTCAAACTTTAGTCCTATGTAAATGTTAATTAGGACATTGCTAAGTTGCGCTTTTAAACAAAATATTTCCCTGAAAGAGTCGTTTAAAAACTGCTACCGAGTGAGTAAATAAGAACATTCAGGAGAACTTCAAAGAGAGTTATGAAAGCAGAAATTTAGTCATAGACAGTTAGTCAAAAACATCAGTACTTCAACTCAAAGGCTTCACTGCGTTAATAAGTTATCCAACTTGAAATCACGTAGTAAAATGTAACTTTAAAATTCACTCCAAAAATCATAGAAGAAACTCTTCAACAAACAACCCTCAGTTTATGCACACACACCTATATAATAGTATTAAACCAAAGTTAATTGAAACCAAACATTTAGGACCACAAGATTATTAAGTTGGTTTATTGCTTCTAAGAAATTTTAAAGACAAGTTTTACTATAAAATCTTTCACATATAAAATCACTTTATTGTACGTATAATTTATTGTCTATTTTTTCTTTTCTTTGTTTAGAAAATAATTTACAATTGTTTGCCATTTTTAAGGAAATTTCGTTATTCCTCGTTGAAGAATTTTCTGTTTGTATCGCGATACAAATATCACGTTTAAAGAGAAACGAGACAGTTTTTCGACATTAAACTTACATTCCCCTAGAACATCTTTCAATATCACAAAATGGAATTTATTTCCACGGCACATCAATGAAATAAATTAAATAGACACTGGCCGAGCTTCTCGACTATAGATCAAGCCAATCCAGTTCAATTGCAGAATGAATTAAGAATAGAATTCAATTATAAAGGGAAGGGATACGAAATTCTTGCTTTAATCACGATAGCATTTCGTACCTCTCGTTTCTCCGAGAATGCCGTTCTTTTGAGATTACACTGACACTTTCTTGAAAAAATCCTCTTGCTTCAAATAATAGAATTCATTTCAGTAGCACATCAAAGAGCACCCCGTTAATCCGGCAGAAAAATTCGAGTCTGCTTTACAAACTCTAGGCGCACCGTTCTCTCTCTCTCTCTCTCTCTCTCTCTCTCTCTCTCTTTCTCTCTTTCTCTCTCTCGCGCGCGCCCTTTTCCTTTTACCTCCCTCTTTCTCGAAAAAAAAAGCGGGAAAAGTTAGTGGAAACGCGCGAACCTCCTTTTAGCGCAGTTGTGATTCTTGGAGCGTTCAGCTACTCTTCGTTATTTATTTCTTTCCGTTCCCCTGCCTCGTTGCCCCCACGTTTCGCCTTTGTGGTAAATTATTGTCGTCCTCCTGCCTCTTCCTGCTTCCGTCTTCCACGCCACGACGATGCCACGTCCTCGTCGTCGGGTGCTACCGTACGTGGCTGAAAGCGTGACAACTCGAAGGGTAGAGGACCCTGCAACGTAGTAGATTCAAATTTCGCGAAGAACACACCACCAAGGATTTTTATTCGCCTGTGACGATATATCGCTCGAAACATCCACGAGGACCAAATTTTATGGCGTATTGCACGGTTAATTGGATCTTGGGGTGAACAAGGACAATCCTCTGTACGTAGGGTGGTTTGTTGGAATACAATTCTATTAAATTGGAACTACGTTTTATCGCGTTTCGTATAAATTATGATAGGGAGAAGGATCTTTCATATTATATGATACTTTAATATGAAATTGTATCCCTGTGACCTTTGAATTATTTCTTTACGTTGAATAAAAATAGCAAACTTTTTATTATATTTTGTAGCTTTGTATTATTCAATATACTCCATTTATTAAACTTTTTATATTGTCAAATTAATATTGCTAATATCCGTGTATCGCTGGAATCATTTTTCTATATTAAAATTGTATTTTCGAACGTTTACGTTATTAAATATCTGTCATTAAATATTGAAACACCTATATTATGTAGCTTTCATAACCATGTTTTTATATATCTTTAAAGCTCTATGTTATTAATCATACTATTCAATCTTTTTCATTATTAAAATCCTGTCACTCTCTGGCCTTGTATAGAAATTTGTATATTTCCCTTTAATCTTTTTTCACGTTATATCAGTATCGTATTTTACTGAAGTTTCAATAATTTTGTATCAAGTTAAAACTCTGTTTTCCAATATTTTAGGAAACTTTTTTTACCAAAATTAATATTGTATTTTTCTGAATGTTGAATCAATATGTAGTCGTTTTATAAAGCATAGATGAAAAATGATTTACTCTCATTTCCTCTCTCCGTGTGCAAAATTACAGCTGTCCATTCGAAATTGCATTTATTTAGGAAGAAGTCACGTGTTTCCATTTTTAAGCGTCGTCACTTGAATTTTTGATACTCGAGTCGTACTTTTAGTTGGAACATTTCAGCATTAGCATAAGGTACAATGACAAGTGATTTGTTACCGGCTGTCTTGCTCGCTGGGAATATTTGCTCTTGCAGTATTTTTTTCGCATTGAAAAAGTGAGATTTACGAGCGTAATAGAACGATATCTCGATAGTTACGCGTATCGTGTAGTCAGCTACTAAATAATACTGATTAACGCCACGTTATCGTTCTACGTTCTATTCCATGCATTATTCAAGCACAGAACTGTAGAAAAATTATTGCATAGAATATTCTATTATACGTACGTATATCGACCTACATTCGAAACCAAATTTCCGTGCATGATGCAATACTGTTGCTGTAAATCTATTGTAGAACGTTCCTTTCTGTATTACCTCGATCACCATTTTTTCGTGGAATGAAACCTTTTTGCTGCCTATTAAAATAATGGAGTATGGTAAAAACCGGTGTTATTTTATTATATAAATGCGGGAAAAAGATATTTTATATGTGTGGAATGGAAAATTTGAATGGAAAAAAAACAAAAATAGAAACTGAAAGAAATTTGTTACATTTTTTTCAAAAGTTTTTGTTCCTCCTCCATAGTAATATTTAAAAAAGCATTCAGTAGGATATTCTGGATATTCTGATCGGTTTTTTAATAATTCAAAAGCATTCTTATGTCTGTAGATTTTCATCTTCTTCGAGCGAAACAGTTTCAACGGACGAGAGTAAATAATTCGAAGGTCGTAAAAAATGCAGCGTTCTTTTAAAAATAAGTACTCAAATTTTGATAAAGAAAGACATTTACCTTGGGCATAATAAATGGATATTATATATCGAATTTATAAAATATGCGTTGTAGCGAACAGAACCTATGCAGCAAACTGATATTTATTAATTAAAAGAAGCCTTATAGGTGCCTTATTTAGAAAGTTTCTGAATTATTTGTAGAGCATGAATATCGCTCGAAACTTTCATCTGAGATCGAACATTCCAAGATGAAATCGGTCGACGTTTACCGCCCTTAAGCGCCGATGTAACAATTTTTCTCGGTGAAAAGATTATCCTGGTCAAAGATCCCGTGGAAATCGTTGCTCCGCCATCGGCGCGAAGAGCTCCTCTAATCGCGTAGATGTCAATAAACGGATAAATCTCGGCGAAGATTCACGTTACCACGAATAAGAGCGTAGGAGTGGGTAGCTTTTAATCGTTAAAACGTCGATGAGCGAGCAAACCGCTGCGGAAATGGGCAAACAAACCTGATGGCTGTGAGCTTTGCCGATTCGCAAAGACAGGCCGACGTTCTTTTCGTGGATGAAACGAAGAAAAGTGAGCAACGTGATGGAGCAAATAAAAATTATACTTGAGAGGTTATTAAAAATCATCGATATTTCTTGATATTCAGATTATCCATGTTCAATGATATTTAATATTGCTTAGAAATCGATAATACGAAAATTCCTAGGATGTAGCATGTATTAGCATATTTGTTAATTAAATGGAATTTGTCGACATGTTAACGATATCATCAATATATTCAATTACGGACAACATTTCGGTATTATGAATATTTACCGATAATTGATAGCGGAGCCATTTCTAAAACATATTTGTGGTATATAGCGCGCAGATAATACTAAATTATCGGAATGGAAAATATTTGTTTCCCTTCGTGACTCGATGCATAGTTTGTCGACGGTTATGGTTTTCGATCGAGCCTGGATATTTCCTGCGCGAAAATGCGAATTTAATGAACAGACTGGCTGAATGCAAGAAAAATGAAGCAAGAACAGAGCCAGGTTCAAAGGAAACTTGCTCGCTCCTGTTACCGTTTTTTCGGCTTGATCGGACGAAGTGTTCGCCTTTCTCGATGCGTGCTTAAAAACAAACGTAGTTGTAAAGTTGGTTAAGAGTTCAGGGAATGTCGAATAAGTAGCTCGAGTTTGCGATTTAATTAAATAAAATAGGAAAGAATTGAAAAAGTTGCTCGATTTATAGAAATTTATACAAATTTCCAATAATTGCGTAAGAATTCTTCGAGATATCGTACCTTTTTAATATTAGTTTGTCCGAAAAGTGTCTTTCTTTTACAGATACGTCGTTTGCAACGATGTATCTTTATACAAACATGAAACCTAATCTGTCGAACGTTGAGATTTTTATTTTGATAGAGCAAAATGGATCATACGTAATTCGATAAAATAATATAAAACAGAAAATGTTGTGCATCCATTATTTCCTTATAAAACGAAAGAAACTTTTCTCACGACCTAATAGATTACTCCGAAATGCTTCTTCTTCATTCAAACATTCGTAACAATTATAATTACAATACTGACAATATTATTAGAAAAATATAATACAGACTATAGGTAGCATAGAAGACAGCCAGCTGTCAAGGTAATTTCTCCGCTATCGATCACCGATACGTAATAAAGCAAGTAATAAGAAATAGAAATGGAAACAAAAATGACATTCATATGGCTTGGTGGAAAGTTGAAATTTTACAAATTACTTCGCTCTGTTCTGCAAAGTGTTCCCAGTCAAATCCACGGGTGATCGGGCCAAGAAGAAAGTCGCAGAAAGTTACGTTTGTTCCACACTTGTTGGAAACTTTCGTCGATTTTGTCTAACACTTGCCCGTTGCCGGAGAACCTTGTTTGGCAAGTCTCCGCGCAGTCTGCTGCTTAGTAGCTGCCAGTTTGAAATGTGACACCATTTCCACGACTTATTGGGACGATCTTTTGGCGACGAGTCAGTAAAGAAATATCCAGGGGATGAAGGATAGGGCGGCAGATAGAAAGGAAATATCGGATAAAGACGTTGGGGAAATTTAATAAGACGAAGGGATCTGCAAGTAATGAATAGAATAAAAATTGAATGTCGAGTCTGTTAGACAGTTGATACGAAGGAACGTGCTGTCACGAATACTTAAGCCTCTGCTAGAAAGATTAAGAAAATAGTCGATCATAACCGATATCCGGGATATTCGTTAAATCGAGAGAACAATCAGTCGCTTTTGGAATTTTCATCGTAGATCTTTTAACTGTTGTTATCGATAAAAAAAATTGTCAGTGGAAAGTTAGTTGGTTAACAATGATGAGCATTATAATTAAAATAAAAATAGTAAACTTATTGTACCGCTATTAGCAGGTGTCTGAACTAATTAGAAGTTAGTTGGGTGCTTAGTTAAGAGAGTTTAAAGGATTAGAAATTTCATGGCGCGAAGTTTGGAGAACTCGAATTCGATAACTGTATCTATAACTGTTCCTCGATTAACAACACGTTGAAACTATAATCAAATTTTCAGCACTTGCGCTAATCGAACAAACGAAGTACGTTCTTCATCTTTTCTAATCAGTTTTCCTGGAAACGAACTTTGTGAATGAAAATTTTTCATCGACACCAGTACTCGATACTATTTCTAGTTAATGGAAAATAAATACATGTGAGTAAAAAAGTTATATAACTAGGATTATTCTCGTTAAGGGAATAATTCTTTTATCGGATGAGGGAATTATCTTTTTGTAACAGATAACGAATAAACAAGAATTATATTTTTAACATAAAATTTTCGATGCGTTGATCGAAGTTTGAATAGAAAAAATTGATCGAACGAATCTCATTAATTTTGAATCGGCGGATCCGGGTGCAACAGTGCAGCGGTTTCCTCGGCTACACTTCAACCCAATAAACCGGCTGATCCAAGCAGAGATCTCAATGATCCGATGACTCATCTCATGCGGAGGACATTGCCATGCTCGATGGACATTCCTCTTGACTGGCGTAACACGTGTCGTGTTAAACGAGACTCGGTCCCCTTTTAATTGCTCGTGGCATTGTGGGTGTGAATTCATGATGTCATTGGACGTGGATGATTGCGGTTTAGAAAGTGAAATTTTTGGGGTATGATTATGTGGGCAGGGGTTGTACGTTGAGGTTTTTCGCTACTGATGTATTATATAATATTAACTTTATATTAAAATTAATCAATGAAAAATTAATTTGAAGTAATATGAAAAAATTGACAGTAGATTCAGTATCCGTGTAACTAGAACGTGGAAATATAGTTTGGATATTGGATTTTGATCTGTGCTTTTATCGATATACTGTATTTTTATGGTAATCGTATTTCAGAGACTGTTTTTTTTTTTTATTATTATTGTTTTAAAACGTATATCACTGAGATATGCTTCTTTTTTAAAATGTAGTTGTATTTTAGAAACCAAAATTCTCTGTTCGTAACGAGGTTCTATCTCTTTTTTTTAATTATGACATTAACGCCACGTGTACCTTTCGTTATTATCGATTATCATGGCGAGAATGATCAGTGAGACCAAACGCTATTTTATTTTCCATTTAGAGGATTATAAAAAAGCGAATTCGATGAGAAAATGTCATAATCAGTATTTGAAGAGTTTCCTAAATTTCTATAAGAAGCCGATTGTAACATCTTCTTTCAAAACTGAAGCTAGGGAAATCGTTTCAACAAAAGAGATAATATAAAGATATCTCGACTGAAACAAACACCACCTTGGTTTATAAAATTATTTGTTTGGTTCTCAATAGAAAACCTTCAGCATGTTTGCCTCAATTCGAGGAAATGCATTTTTACAACATTTCATTTTTAGTGGTTTCTCTATTCAGCCTACTTTCCTCTTTATTTGTTTGTCTCAGTGGAATTAAGCGAAATTTCATTAAGTGAAATGGTTTTCTTAAAATATTCGCTTACCAAATCTGGACGCTTCTTTTTCCAGAAATATGTCAGTCTTTGAAATACTTGATCGCTCAGGTTTGTAGATCTCTCGCAGCTATCTTTTACAGATGTATCGAACAATCTATTTAAATATCTACTAAAAAGAGGTAGCTAAAAGTACACATATCGAATCACTTCTATCGATTAATGTCAAATTTAGCTTAAGTTATTATCTCTCGTGAACTAATCCCCGAACAAATAATAGCATTATGTGTAATGAAACTTTTTCATTTACCAATTATCAACTACTATCAAATGCAACAGGTAGTTTTTATCAATGAGTTATAAAGCTTCGTTTAAGTGTCTTTACGAAGCAACTTCACGTAAGTGTCTCTTCGCTTAAATTAAATTACCTGCAAGCATGATCATGCTTCATTGCACGTATAAGGTGACATGCAACAGGAGGTGAAACTTGAAAAGGGTCTTACACGCAGGAGGAAATCGGAAACGTGAAATAACATACACAGCGAAGACTAAACTCAAAGAGAATATTCGCTAGTTAGTAGAATCAGATACCTTACTGTTATATTTATTCTAATTACGATGGGATATTTTTGTCGAAAGAAATAGAAAATAAACGATTGACAGAAAATATATTAGGTTGTCCAAAAAGTTTCTTTCGTTTTGTGAGGAAATAATAGACGCACAAGGTCTTTTATTTTAATTATTATTATTTATATTATTTTGTTGAATTACGTACGATTCATTTTGTTCTTTTGAGATAAACACCGCGACATTTCACAGACTTGCTTTCACGTTTGTATAAAGGTGTACTGTGGTAAAAAACACGTTTGCGAAAGAAAGACACTTTCCGGACAACCTAATATTATAATTTATGGTACTCCAAAAGGTGTTTGGAAATAGAAATTAAACTAAGAAGAAATATTCTACTTATTTTAACAATTAATAGAACTGTCTATCGATATTTTCTAGTTTCCTTTCTTCTTTCGTTAACAAAATTATACGCCAGTTTATCGTTATTTAAACATATCTCAGCCTACGTACAGGTATTCCTTTAATATACCTCGAAACTGATCAACCTTCAAATATATTTCCCTCGATAAGTGAATCTTCCTATGCGTAAACCTTATTCTAAAATATAAACTTATTTCTTGGCAAAATTGCCAGGTCACCCAGTGTATTTTGAAATTCGACACACACTAGTAAAGAGAAAGCATTTAAAAAATCATAGATCCATGTAGGTCAATGCTTAGCCTCGCGGTGACGTTTTACACGATCATGTAACCTGCATGTAATGCGAGCCATTAGAGCCATTTCGAGGGACGCTCGACCTTAATTGCGGTTGTTTCGACGAGATATAGTTTAACATCGCGCCCCTTTTACTTGACAGCAATTATCCTCGAGGTTGACGAACGTCCACGGGAAACTGCCGGTCGACAAATCGACCAGAATCCATTGCTCGCTTGTCTTTTTCTCTCTGCATCTAGTCACGTCTATTTTCAAACGCAACTGCCGACGTTTTGTCGCCTCTTGAATTATTTGTACGCATCCCCGAAAAAGTTACATCGATGCAATAACCGTCGAATAATATCTATCAATTTTCGTGAATGCGAGTTATTTTACTCAGAATAGAATACTTTCGTCTGTGAAAGAAACGATCTTCTTTATCAATTATTAATAGTAATTTTCGCAGTTGGTTGTTAAACATGCTAAAATATGAGAGCACCTTTATCAAAAGCAAGTATATTTATCGTTTAGTCAATTAATAATTTATAAAAGTACAAAGTGACTAGAGAAATTTAATTTAATTTAATTTAATTTAATTTAATTTAGGTTGACAATTTATGGACATACAGTACTACATGTTATATAGTATTATATATGAAAAATGCAAATTATTCACCGAAATGTTTGTCAATCAGTTCACGAAGAATATTAAAAGAATTTTTAATCCACAGGTTTCACGATATTCGGCAGTGTGATTGAAAATTTAAACCAGTTCGAAAATCGTTGAATGTAGTACGTACATAAAAGATCAAAATTATCCATCGAAATGTTGTTTCAATTAGATCGCAAATAATTAATCCGGAGAAAATGTTCGATATATAGATGTGGAAATGTGCGGAAGTGTTATTGAAAGTTGAAAAACCGTTTAGAGAGATTTCGAACTGAGCCCCAGTTATTAAACTTTCCTTCGGGTAACAGTTAGTGAAATATCGTCCTGGCTAATTACCAAAATCCCCAAGTAACTGCGCCACCGACCGCGGAAAAACTACGACGTGTGAGCCGCAAGCTGCACGAGGAAAGCTTCTTATTACGTGTTCCGTTTATTTTCGGTAAAGGAACGGCGGGAAAAAGGAGGAAAAAGCATTAAACGGCGCATTGGCAGCGGTTACGAAGCCGACTCGTGGCTTTTAAAGAAGAAAAATCACGAGCGTGCTCGAAGTTACCGTAAAGAAGCCAAATAGTTGGCAAAAGTTTTCGATCGAGTTGCCGGTTGTTTATTAGCCGAACCAATCGAACAAATTGATTTTTCAAATTACTTGAAAATTTTCAAGTGCGTTTTGTACCATGACAATTTCATTTTAACATTGAAATCCAGCTAACATTTCATTTAAACGTAATTTTCTCACTTGCGAGATATTCCGATATAACCGTCCAATGTTTTACAACGTTGATGATTTATTAATTTCTCCGTTGAATATTTTTTTCATATTTTCTACGTCCTTTTAAAATTCCTATTGTTAAAGAAAGATATACTGGATGCACTTGTACCGAATATTCATAGCTATACGGAAAAGAAATTTAAATATACTATTTCAGCGAGCACGCTATATATATATATACATTCTAAACATAGATAATCGATCGTTATTATCAGATCAATTTTATATCTTCAGTGCTGACAATAACCTATTACATCTATCGTTCTATAACGATCGAAATAAATGAAAGTTTGCCGATACTAACAACATATACAGAGAATAGAATGGATGACGTAATAATTTCCATAATAATTTCCAATTACACTTTTTTATTCTATTAAATATTTCTTCATTGTTTGCGATCGAATATTGTCACGGTGAAAGAGAATTTGAGATTCATTAATATTGATTATTCCACCATCAATTCTATTCGTAACCTTCGTAATTTTCGTCCATACATTTCTCCAGTTACCTCTGATTTCTGCTTAAATGGAAATATTGTGAATTAACTATTTAATCGCTAAATCTCTTTCATTCGCTCATTATACATTTGCTGGTTGATTTTCGATCACGAAATCGGACAGTTTTTACAAACGGTTTAATTTGAAAAGAATGAAAATGTTGTACAACCCTCGTAAAGTAACTTCCTCGTCATCGGTAATCGGTTTATGTTCCATCGAATAATTAATTCCTGTTAATGAGCAGCAAGCCAAGCTTTTTCGACTCGTGTCGCCAGGATAATTGAAGCGGCTGATCCCATTTGCTAGCATTAAACGCACAACGAGTCCTCTCGAATTATCTTGACAAGTGTGTTGCTGACTGGTAATTACTTGTTCGCAATTAACGAAACAAATAGTCGTGTCGCAGGTCTACGAACATATTTTTCCGATTTAAATATCCCGATTTAATATCAATACCGTGGTTGAAATTTTAAGCATACCAATCGTTTTTCAATCCCTTACAAATTTTAAACATCCCAATTTTTCGATACATTAATTCCACGATTCTAACAAGAATATAGTAGAATATCTAGAGATTTGAACTTTTTGAACATTTCAATTTCATTGTTCGAGATACTAAAGATTTAATATCCTTGATGCATTAACTTTACTGTTCTACGATTATGAATACTTAATTGTTTTATAATTTACAATGAACTGTATTTTAGTAGCGATTTTTCACGTCCATAAAAACAAATTTGCCCGAAAACAATTTCCACGTCGGCCGGTTTTATCGTTAAAGACCTGGGACACTTTCACGTTAAACAAACTTTCTTGGTGTACTTAGTTGCGTGCCCTCGGTTTAATCGAACGTTAAGATCTGCAAGTACGTTGGGCTGTGATTTATGCGTCAGATAGCACTGAGAAAATAGCCTCGTATTAATTGTCCAGCGAGACATCGATCTTAATAGAAATTATATTGCCAGCGATTAGATTGACCTTCTTTTCTCTCCAGAAGCTTTTCTTTAACGCTTCACGGATAAAAATCCATCCTTCAACTTTCTGTTCTTCATCAAAATTTTTCAACATTTTCTTCAACTATCTATCTCGAGTTAAAATTTGAAGAAACGTAATTTTTTAATTTTTAAATCGCAATTTCTGTTTTATAATATGTAGGATATTATTTACATTCAACCTCGCTGTATTTCTTTTACTTTTCATTTTGCAATATCAATGATTATTAATATAAGTCGAGATTGCAGAAAATTACTGAAAGTTCCTGTACGTAAGTGGTGAAAAAAAATTGGATTTCTTTTACTTAAACCAGGAATGTGTAATTATTATATTTCACGAATGAATTGCTGCGACTTGAGGCCATAAGTCAGACTCGTAAGATATATTCTCGTGGTTTATATTATATTTGTTATGAAAAATTGCACTTCGTTGTGTATATAGCCGCAGTCACGCAGCGACTAGACGAGTCGTACGTCATTTTTGGTAGCGCATTAAAGAACCGAATAGTTTAAGGAAATTCCACTTCCTTTAACCCCATTTTCTTCGTAACAGCGCGAGGAAAAATCTCGAAAAATTACTCCTTTAGTTTGATTGATGTATCCCTTTTTTCCATATATCGATTCCTTTTACCCTTCTGCGTGTAAAGATATTAGGGTAGAATAGTGAGGTAATGAGTACCTTTCAAAGTGGTAACACCTCATCTTTTATTCAAGATACGACAATGTTATTGCGATGGATACTTAAACGAACGCGTAAATGCAATAACTAAAAAACTATAATAAATTACAAATCTACTTTGCCGATGTAAATGAGAAAAAAAAGAGTGTAAATCACGAAACGTTCGAATGTTTCATTTCTCGACATTTTTATTTTTTACGTTATACATACGCATTTCCATCCATTCTTAAAATCTCCGGAAAAATAGTATTTGTCGAGTCTGGCATAGAAATTATAATGCCATTTAGGACACGGAATACAAGAAAGAAATTTTTGAATGAAAAGATTTGATCTGTAAAGAACTACAAGCACGTAATCCAAGATTAGCGAAAAGGATATTTTTCGTGTGCGTAGAATTAGAAAAAGGAAAGGACACGAAATGACAAGTAGACATTTTTACGAAAAATGTACGCTATTAAAAAATTGTCGAGTCACTGCTTCTATCTAATATTTTCTTCTACAATTTTCCTCTGTTTACACAAAAATAAAACCAAAAGAGGTATAGAGCACTGGGAAGACATTTTCGTGAAAAGTTTAACCTGTAAAAAGATCTTTGACTCGCTCTTTCCCCTCTTGCCATTTTTTTTACCATTTCTTCTTCATTTATGCACGCGCCAGAGCAAAGAACGCACAACATAAAAATGAAGTTTTTGAGAGAAATGTAATTTAACCCAGACTACCAAGAAGCATCAGAAAAGAGATATTTCAAATCATCTCCTTAACGTTTTCTTCCACAAAATTTTTTTTTCCACTTACGTAAAACTAAAAACGGAATATATACAGAGTACCAAAAGAGAAATTTTTATGAAAAATGTAACTTACAAAAGTGTACGAACAGACATTGCAAAAGAGAGAAACAGAAATCATCCCTTCCTTCCAAACATATTCTTCTAAACTTTCTTCTCCGCTGACAACATAAAGGGAATAAAAGGTAGAAAGGAGAAAAAAAAGAAAGCGAAAAACGCTTGTTCCAACCACGTGAATCGCTCTGTAGAATCATCTTCTCGCCCGAAGCGACACCCGCTTCCACCCAGCCGCGTTTCCTTCTTTTCCTCGTCGTTTTCCTCTGCTCTTATACGCACCGGCTGTACCTGGTACTACTCTGTAGCCAAACGACGGGGCAGGCTCGTTAACAACTCGTCCTTACTAATTAGTACGAGGGTCGGATCGATCAGAACCAATTAGGTGCAGCAGAGTATCGGTACCTTCTCTGTCGATTGAAATCCGCACTTTGTAGCAGCGATTAAGATACGAGCGCGTTCGCATATACATTCCATCTACGACATTTTGGATTTCCATGGATTTTCGTCGCAAGAACAGCGAACGATGAAACGAAGCGTTTGTAAATATTCTGTGATCTGTTTTACATTTTTTTAAATATTGTGTTGATTAGGAGGATCGAGATGTGGAACTTACAGTGGCTGTAAAAATGTATCCACACGTCATTGTCATCTTTTCTATATAACTGTTTCTTGTCATTAATTATGGATTAATTTTTGTTACAGATTGAAATACTGTTGGTACCGTGATCCTGCTGTCTTCTTCGGAAGTTCCTCGAGAGAACGTTCCATCTTCAAAATAGGTAAATAGTATAAAGATTAGTTAATTAAAATTTCTTAATTATAGTCTCATTACAGAATATTACTAATTCAATCAAATGGATAATCTACGATTGGACGTCGTATTGTACATTAGCGAATATAAATAATACATTTTAATTTACAGTATTTCCAAACAACCCCAAAACATGTGGAATAAAACATTAAAAAAGAGCGGGATATTGATAGATCCGAACATAATCGTACAAGGTTTAACACTAGAACTATCGCACTAGTCAAATTAACTAGTTTTACAATGTTATAAATATGTCGATCCTCATTTAGGGATGATGGTCCCAGATGGATTAATAATAGCAAAAATCTACTACATAACGTGGAATTCTTCTGTAAGAAAGCAATAAATCAATAAATATAAAACCATTCTATTATTATATATTTTTTAAAGAGCAATCATTTTGGTTGCTTTGGTAGAAATAGCTTCGCGTTAACTATCGGTAATTCTAGTGTTAAAAAAATTTTCCAAAATAAGGGATGCTCGTTCGCAGTTGATTTTCGCAGTATCGTGGTCTGAGCGTAGCAGTGATCAATTTCATAAGGCGATTAATACCTGGAAACCGCGGTGGTACAAGTACGTAGGAAAAGTTGAAATGGCCGATATTTTATAAAGTTGTCAGGGATAGCGTGGTTTACAGACACTCGGCGCGAAAATGCTGGATCACCGGCCGATATGTGTTCGCATAAGTCACGGGAAAATACTATAAGAAGGGAACCGCGGCGCGATAAGCTCGCCACGTTTAAACTTCTTACACTCGGCTCCGTATCGAACTTCTCCGATGAATAACCCAAGACGTAGCCGTACGTCTTGCAAAAATGTACATTGACTCTGTTTTTCATCGTAAAATTGTACTTTTGCGTGAATCCGTAAAATGCTCAAGTAGAGGATTATTTATATTATTTTTATTGCGAAATATTTCATTACGTTCGCTATTTTTACCACGAAACGGTAATTACATGGAATATTTTTTATCTTCCTTTGGGATATGAGAAAGGAAATTTTTAATCGCTTAACATCTGCTAACTGAAAAATTTATGTTAATAAATCGTGTCATTTTTATTCTATTCGATTTTGTATTCAATATCCTAACTACCAAAGTGATTGAAATGAACGATTTATATTCGTTAATAGAAGAAGAATAAATTTAAAAAAAGAACATTATGATTATCAATTCAAAAGTAGTTGATACTAAAATGGTAGAACTGTAGTAGAAGTTGCAACGTAATTTATTCAATTCACTTTGTTTTGTGACGCCAGAAAGCTCTTGAGTTCGAAATGACTCTATAAAATAATACGGATATAATGTCGCTATTTTACATTCGAGCTAGTTTATTTCGAAATGAATATTCAAATACACTTTGTTTTTCATTTCCACGATCATTAAATCCTATTATTGTTAGTGTGCTAATAAAATAAGAATCTTGGTACATTAAAGTATATGTAGAAAATTAGACGATAATTATGTGAATTGATAGAAGCTCAAATTTAATAATATGCATCGTAAGTTACGAATTGCTGTTGAGCTGAATAGACAGGTGTTGAGATATATTTGTACTTGATGAAGCTAATGCCAGTGTTGACAATATAATGGGGCCACATTGTTGTGCGCCACAATGATGCTGTCTGTGCCGTAGATTTGTGGCTGTTTGATAAAATCACG
The DNA here is from genome assembly GCA_014737365.1 of Bombus soroeensis. NCBI lineage: Eukaryota > Metazoa > Arthropoda > Insecta > Hymenoptera > Apidae > Bombus > Bombus soroeensis. Next base: position 1,928,529 of record JACXIL010000236.1, read on the forward strand.
TCGTGGCTGCGTATTATATAGCTGTGGATATGAATTGAAAATGATTTCTGGTACTTTTATCGTCGAATATTTCAATGAAAAATAATTTTCGCTAGTCTTGTTGTGGTATATTTGAATGGAATGTTATTCCATATAAATTTCGTGAAATATATGGAGGATAAAAGTGAAACGCCTCTCATTAGTATAATACATAAAGTAACGAGCGTATAACCAGGGAAATGCTTGCTCGCAAATATAACTAATTGTGTTGCGTGGATTAATTATAAACGATTTTTAAATTTTTACTCGCAGTAGTAATTACAAATTAAATTAAGCTATACAACGTACAAGAACTGTTTCTATAAATGTTGCTCGCTCGATCAAAACAGCGATCGTAGATACACGCATAATTAATTATGTTTTAATAATAGCTAACAATAATTATCATACTTTCTCATAATTAGTGTGAGATTCATCGTTGTATAATTGTATCCAGTGATCAGTGTGAAATAACCAATCAGACGTGCATTACTTTGCCTAGTCATCTTCTCGTAAATGTACTTGCCTTAACCTACCTGCTTCTGAGGGATGCAAATTCACACAGCGCAAGAGCGCGAGTCTCGCGGAATATAGAAGGCGGAGAGAAACGCGTAATCCGCACACACTTGGTCGATATGCAAATCTTGGAAGGCACTTCATAAACAGCTACATCACTTAAGCATTGTACGCCGGGCTGCTATTGAGGATAATCTTGGCGTGCCATTTCGCGAAACAATATGATTACATTTGCATAGCGACCTCGCTCTGGGTTAAAGGGGGAGTGGAAGGGACTGGTTAAGGGTGATCTTCCGTATCTGTTCTCTTACGACCTGGATTATCGATTTCGTCGTGTTGCGCGCGATTCGAGGCGTAAACATCTACCGATCGTTTTCGACAATACAGTCGATTACTTGGCGCGTATGGCGCTTCTAATGGAATTGAATTTAATGAAACTTGGCAAGTAAATGTTGTTGATTATCGAGTTCACGGCAGTTTGCTGGTTTGTTGGAGCGGTTGGTTGTTTTTCACAAAAGAGAACTGAATTCGCGCGACAATGGGAACGATGACAGTGGAACGTGCAACGAGATGGAACGATTGCAGTGCGTTCTTCGGTTTTATTAGTGTGAAAGTCTTCTATGAGCTTTTGCTAATGATTTACGTTTTTCTTGCTAACAAAATAGTGGAGAAAAATATCAAATATGACAGAACAAAGCTACGCAAGAAGATGTTGGGAATAACTGATAGTCACCAGACGAAAGGAGGAATTAGGCCACCCAGCTGAAAACTAAGTTACAGCGATACGATAGAGAAAATGTAAACCTATTAAATATAAAGGTGCAAGTAGAAACACAAAAAGGTCTATCGGAACAAATCTCCAAAAAGTGCGATAAGAATGAAAGGAGAGTGCTAAACTCGTTCTATAGCAAAATATATAAAAACATTAGTAAAAATGAACTAGAGAAACTTAATTAGCCGATTATGAACACCCCACTTGAAGCAAATTATCGATCAAGCAAGATTACTCGGGAAGTTAAATTGGGTTACAAGAACCGAAAAGGAATGCAAATACAAAATAGAAGAAATCTACGAATGCAGACTATACAAAGAGGTAGAGCAGGAAAATATGTAATAATAATATTCTAACTAAATGTCCAAATCTACAAAAGAAATTAGACCGAGGTGGTTGGAGAACAGAGAGCTGATGCAAATCCTAACAGCGGATACAGAGAAACCAGTATGGGAATTGGCAAACTTCATCAAAGCAAGTCTAAAGAGCCTTCTGCATGAAAGAGTAGAACTAAACAGACACAGACTCCATAGTCAAGCAAGTTTAACAAATACGTCCTTGTGAATACACAAAATGGATATACATATACTACATAATATACAACATAAATGATATATGTATAAGTTAAGATATTATAATAACAAATATAAGTTAAAGACAGAAAGACATATATAGCTTACAAGACAGTAGTTTACATATAATAAACATTAGACATATAAGAAAGATAAATAGGATATGTGTTCGATATTAAACCAAAGATTCTAGGAGGTAACTGGGTCCATTACAATATATAAATAACTGAAAAAAATAAAAAAATAATATTTTTTTGTTATTAAGTATTTGAAAGGGACAGCTTAATGGAGGTTTATAGAGGATGTTTCGTAACAATGTTTTGAAAAAGTCTATCTAAAAAAATTGTACATTTCCATTTAAAATAGTAAAACAATTGTTGAATACACGTGACCGTAGTATTGTTTAAAAATAAATGGTACAAATGTAGTACTCGTCGTATCATTCATCTTTTTCTTCCAACTAATAAATCAGCGTCATTTACACGCCTAACAAATACACTTAAAAATATATTTAAACTGTAAAATTCGTTTACGAAAAAAAAGTACAAAAGTACGCTATCTGCTTTTGGATTTACCAATTTCGTATTAATTCTTGATATATTTCAACTTGCGAAAAGTATCAATTTTTAGGTCGTAATACACAGAAGTAAATTTATACGTAATTTTTATAAATTTGTTTAGAATATTTAAAATAAAGAACGAAAGATTGTTTGATATATATATATATATAAGTGATTAGTTGTTTATTCCCATTTTTCATCACGAAGTACGTAACATTTATCATCTGCTATAAAACGGAAACACGACTTCCAACTTCGTTAAAATTCAGCTTTTACGTAAACATCGTTACAATTCTTCATAATTTTTACTCCATTTGCGAAGATTATGTTTCATATAGACTGACTAACGAACCTTCTAAACTCCATACTTACCTGACTACGAACTTGTATTATATTTTCCTTTCAGCAACTTCTATCCATCCTTGTTGTATCCTTCGAAACCGGAAGTATCCGAAACCAAGCACTACCATCGTTACGAAAGCAAACGCCGAAGTTTGCTTGCTACTTCTATACTCGTACACTAAGCTGATCTCGTGATACGATGATGTTGCTGGTATGATGCATGTCAAATCGATGAACAACTTTACGATCGACAATTCTTATGATACGATCAACCAATGGGCGTAGCATAATTTTGCAATGAATATTTTTGAAACCAAATGTTTCGTTTTAAGAAAAGAACCTGGTCACGAACCTCTGTAAATTTATACGTACAATAACCTTCTTCCCTTTTTTGATTTTTATCATTAAGAATAAAACCAGATAGAAATTCTAACATCGTCGTTGTACCACGTGTCAAAGTACGTTGACTTGGTTAAAAATTTTATCGTAGATAGTAATTGGTCTATAAGCGGACAATCGTCTGCCTGTGTGGATTTAGCTTTATTATCCCATGCATCTCACGTACTCGGAGCCAGTCAGCGAATAATCAAACAAGGGAGAACTCTAACCGTTTTTTTCAACGCTTCTTCCAAAACTTTCACCCCACAAACACGTTTTTCGACTCGCTTCGACACGCCCAGCGCTTCAAATACAACTAGTAAAAAAAAAAATAATGCAATTACCACATCCACCAGGACACATCATCAAACGGAAGTAACCCTAGTTCAGATAAAATCGCGCATTTCAGCAGACAGGCAGCTTTTTTTGCTAGCAACACTCCAACATTCTACCCATTCAAATTCAGCGTTCATTCACACAGTTTCATTTTCCTTATCATTTTGTACTTATACAACTTTACCAATTCTTGGTCCATTCGAACGACACAGTGACGTAGGAATAGTAATCGAGTAAAGGAAAAATCAAATCCTCGGAATACCATGTCACGTTATATCGCGATGAATTAAATTTTATTAGGAATTTCCCAGCTGTTCCAGTTTGCTCAGAAAATAATAAGAAATTTCAATCTGACTAACGATTTTACGATCTCCAAGGTCCAAAATTCGCTCATTTAAAACACACGTATTATAAGACACGTAGAGTAAGATGCAAACGATCATCGTAATTAATCCCACCCACTGTGAGCAGCCAGCCAGACGATAAGGCTGGCCGCATAATTAGACGTGCCTCGGTGTACTTTGCCGGGAAATTCATCGCTGCAAGTGATGTATATTCATAAACAGAGCACCTCGAAAACTGAAATCGAGCGTCACGTCGTTGAAGTCGTGGCCACAAAAGCGACAAGCTAGCGAAGAGATGGGGCTGGCTGAAACACGAGAAAGAAAGGTCGTCGTCGAGACGAAGATACTGAAAGCCAGCGGCTGGGTCGCGTAATTGTGAACTCACCGGAATCAATATAGTGCCAGGGAAATAACAGTATGCCACGCGATACACTGACTTGAGACTAGACTCTGTCGTGGTTTATTGTTCGCGTTGCAAACACAAACCTAACGCCTCGATAACGCCACTCGAGCGCGTCTTTTGCTCGCTTAATTAACCTGCCTTCGGCGAAAGTCGAAGCTGCGAATCTTGCCGGGTACCATCCTGCAGGGATTTGCGTTGCATTTCACATGGTTCGTCGGTGGGACGTTGGTTGATTTGCTCGACGCAAATTACGTGGTAATTCGACGTCGATGCAGAGAAATGAGAAGGAAACGCGAGACGTAAGAGTGTCGTTAGGGGATGGTTTTAAGATTCTGATGATTTCCTCGTGCTTCGGGTTAAATCGAATGAGCTTTTCGAGGGAGTAGTCTCGAGTTGGACTTTTATTTCATCTGTATCCTAGTACGGTATAACTTGTTTACTATGTATTTTTGTTAACTGTGAATAATTTTTCTAAAAATACACATCATGTTTTGTAATAAAGTTACACTTTTGCGCAAGAATTGCAATCCATATAAATAAAATTAACTTTCAAGTAACTTTTCACGATTATTGACGTGTTTAATTCACAGATACTACAGTTTATAGCTTGCTCTGAATTTATTCTCAATTACAAAATATGTATAACATTAGAATTTCAGAGTTCCTGGTATTTCTAGCATTACGCTATTAAATATCACGAATTCTGAACATTTATGAACATTTCCTACCTCTGAAAAACTATTAATTCTGAAGATTTCAGTACTTCGGTACTTCAAATGTTAATGTAATAACGTGATATCTAACATACGTCATTATACCTTAGATTTGAGATATAAATGACTAAGAATTCCTTAACTAGGTTTCGAGAATGATAAAGATATCAGATATTACGAATTCTTGAGTAGTTTTCTTATCGAGGATTGCCATCTCTCAGACGGTACAGAGATTTGCCTTCCATCACAGAATCCGTGAATTATAAAAGGTTTTGTTGGTGTTTCCAAGCGCGGAGTGCGCCGTGTTTTGTCTCCGCAAGAAAGTCACCCGAAAGATGATATCGCATGCCCGTGTAATTTGCGTGGAAATGCAGTTTGAGAATACAATTTAACGCTTCAGCGATACGTTCCGTATGTTGGAGCGCAATTACACATTTCCTGCGTTCAAATTCTGCAAACCTACACACAAGCACAAACCGAAATTAATTCCTTTCAACCTCTCGATACATTCGATTTACGATCTTTTATAATGCTTATGCTACATAAAAAATCGACGAGCTGTACATAATATTTGTTAACGCGTTTACTCGTTTCTGTACAGTTTATTCTATAAACGTTTAAAATTAATTTACATCGTACGTTTTTAATAAAAAATTTGTTCTCTCTGTTTCAGACAATTATTTTATTACCATTTATTTGTTCGCTCTTATTTTATTAACGTTTTTCGGCCGCTTCTGGTTCGATTATTATTGAAAACAGTAGATATGATTCTGCTTCCAGCTTCACATAACAAAGATTCGTTTTTCTCATAATTAAATTTCCCTAGAAAAAGGTGTATCCTACATATCGTCTACCGGATAAATCGATTTTGCTACTCGGTTATACCAAGCCAAGCGTAAAAATTCGGGATTAAAAATCGAAACTTTCATCGAAGAACATAGCGTACATGCGGATTACAACCATCGTAATCCATGTAAATAACGGAACAGAACTGATCATTAACAAATCGGGAAATCGAGTTAGCATCGTTACTCTGGATCACTTTCGCGCGTTAATTTCTCCATAACTTTTTGTGAAAAAAGAAAAGAAGATAGGAAACGAGTTTATTTCATCTCCTCTCTTTCAATATCCGCCGATAGCCACGGCGATATTGCAGCGAATCGTTTCATTACATTTTTTCCACTGAATTTTTATCACTTCTTTTTTTGTTCAACTTGGTCAGTAATAAAAAAAAATTGGATATTCTCGCAGTTGCTACGAGTTAATTACGATGGTTAAACGATGATCGCGAATTTTTCGCGTATTTCACGGAAACGAACGAAAAGAGAGAAAAATTGCAGGTGCAATCGAGTTGTTGGTGCCATTAATTCGAGGCTTTTGATTCAAAAGGAGAATTCTGACGCAAAGTGCGCCGGAATTGTAACTTAGTCTGGCAATTTGACGCGTCTCCCGCACTTGCTGGCAAGCGTTTGTCAGTTTTTGCAGGCAAACGCTATATGCAAAGGAGCATGGGAAGATGGGACAATTTACGCGGCGATGGTTCAGCTTGGCAAGAAGGCAAGGTTGTTGCGGCGATTTCACAGAGATGGTTTGGGGGTGAGATTGTTGGGTGTTCTGTGCTAGCAGTTCTATTTCGTGCCATGTGATTTCATTGTGCATTCAGAAGATAGCACCTCCTCTAGAAGAATTCAAAGCCATTTTGTTCGTCTTTTTTATTCCTGAAACAGCAAGACAGTGTGAAATATCGTTTATATCGCTTTATATCATTCATGTATTTCCTAATCGTATATCATCTACGAGTATTTAATACCGTGTTAAATACTGTATAATGACGTGTATCATCGTTTGTTTGATATATAATGAACTAGTTAATCTGGAAATTGTAATTCTTCTCCATTACCAGATACGCTTGTTATTTCCGCAAGAAACGTATCGAGCTTTTTATGATAATATATGCGAAACACTATTTTACACGGAACAGCAACGAATTATCTGTTAGCAATATAACTCTCAATCAATTGCAGTAATGCTACAGAAATGAAAGATTGATTTAAATCCAAGCTGCTACTATATTGGAAAATATAATCGTCACTGTAAATCTACTCTTCAATTTCTCAAGTATTTCCTTAAAAATCTACAAATACATCGAGAAATTCATCGATGTCAAAAGAGTTGTTCGCATAAAACGTTTGAGCCACCTCTCAGTTATAAAATTCACTTACACAAATTTTTACGAACGAAATACTAAATACCCTCTCTTAAATAGAAACAATATTTCAAAATCTTCGAAGCAAAACCAGAATAATCAAATATGATTCTCCTCAATCAGGCCAAAACCACTCTAAATTCCTCTAGTCGGCCTGAACATACTGAATTAGCGTCGCATCTTTTCGATCGTTGTCACGAAACGACGTAAGTCGTATAACGAGTCACGGAATAGACGGAAATACGACGGGAGAATAAAGAAGATAGCGAAATGGTGTAATTTATGTGCTGAGCCGCGGAAATTTACGAGGCTGCCGACCGGTGGCTTCGCGAAATCTTAGAGCAACGTAAGCCGTGGGGATTATTTCGCTCATTTTCACGCGCCGGATCTCTGTCGTTCTGTGTTTACACGTCGTAATACGTTGTTACGTTATCGTTTCGTCGACGTAGGCGAACGAGGGTTAGACAGAAGGTGCGACCAGCCGGAAAAGGTGTTACGCGTGCAAACCGGATTTATTTTGCTGATCGCACGTCGAATGGTACTCTTGTACTAATTTCGACTGCTGTGTAGAACTCGTCAATTCTGAGAAACGTGTAGTATATACATTGATGAATACGTGGAGAACGAGAGATGCCCGGGGGATAACGATGGAAGGATGAATGGATGTACCACAGGAAACGATGTGTATTTGAGGTTTGCGCAAGCGTGTACGATGATTTATCGAGCGTGCTGGATCATTTTGGATTAATTCGAATGTCATATACATACGTCCGTAAGTTATGGACGATGCGTTACTTTTAAAGATACCGAAGTTTATTTATCTGTGTAATTTGATCGTGTAATGCGTGTACACGAAAGATCTTTCTGTGTCTCTCCGTGCGATACGATGTAAATCTATACGTAATGCTGTATTACTTATATTGAGAATTATATACACCAGGAAAGAGAATAAGCGAAATTCTAACGTTTACATAGCTACGATATCGAAAAGCAGAATTCAATACTGTAGAATCTTTTTATTTATTTAGAATAGATTAAACAGGAAACGATGGTTATTTAACGTGAATTAGATACAGTAATGTGTTATGACTAAGACGACTAAGTAGTTAATTTACAGCTCTCGTCTCTTTCACGCGAACCACCCTCATCGACAACGCTGACCACACTCTGACTTCTCAACTCACGACTGTCTGTTAATTTCTCCCTTAAGCATCCCTTTGTCTTTTCTCATAGCCTCGCCACGTACGCGTTCCGCAATCGTCCGCGGCCATAGTCACGCAGGCCTTTTTTTCCGCGTAAGTATTCGATTAAAGGACCGACGACACATTGATTGGCCGCTCGGTCCATTGAAGTTTCCAGACCCTTTTGGCCTGTCCGTACTTAGGCTTTCTCGCAACATTGTTTATTTCTTGGACAATTTTTTTTTTATTATTATTATTTAATTTGTACCTTACGATTTGTCCAGCTGGACATTTGATAAATTTTTCTAACTCATTTGCTAAATAACATGTGGATGGCTACCCCCAGCGGGATACCATCTTCGACTTTGACTATTTTATTTCTTTAGTGAGGTCAGTGGGGTGTTTTCTTTTTAGTTTTCTATCTGTGAGAGTTTTGCTCGCTTCAACTGCCAGCCGGTTTGGATGTGTTGCCGTTCTTCCCTTGTATTTTTCTGCGTACCTTAGACAATCTTCCAGGATACTACAATACTGTAACATGTAACAACGATCGAATACACGATCTATACGATACAAATGAAGATCAGAAACTAGAGTAATTAAATTAATATCCGCCAGTTTGAAACGAAATGATCTATGCAAGTATCTNGAAATTTGTTTGAAACTGTTGCAATTGAGTTTGACGTAGCGATATCGATCGAGAATTCAATTCTGCAACGTCCTAAAGGATTACATAACTTTCCTATGTGATTTCACTCGATAATCCATAGCATCGTCATAAACGTACTGACGAACATCGATTAAGGCCAGAACCGAAGATTTTGCTGTCGTTATACAGCAAACACGTAGCAAGGGGGTGTATAAATGATCGAACGCGGGTTTAAGCAGAGGAATTAGCGTGTCGCCGAGAACCGTGGATAAATCACGAAGCGGCACAGCGCGTGAATAGGAAATGACGCTCCAGCGTGTTTGAAATAACGAAGAAATATCGTACAAACAGCGCGATGACGTTTAATCTCTAAACGTTGGTAATAAAACAAACTTGGTAAAGAAAACCGCGTGAAAATAACGCCGCTCTTTGTTTAAATTTGTTTGAGAAAAATATTTGGGAAATTCTTGAAGATAGAACAAGAGTAACGATGATGATAACGATGATATTTCTTCAGAAACTCCATAGTGTCTAAATTTTGTTTAAAAATATTGTGATCTATGCGAAAGTAAAAAGGTTAATCTTACTTAAAATATTATAGTCTATCCAGATATATAGAGATTAATATATATCTTATAAATTGCAACAAATCAGAAAAGCAATTTCTTTGAGGAAAATTTACTCTCTTTGGAAGCAAATATTTTTCGAAGATTCGAAGATTAAAGTAGGGCTTCTTTGAACGTTCGATAGTTTTTTTTTATTATTATTTAATTTATACTTTACAATTTGTCCAGCTGGACATTTGGCAAATTTTTCTAACTTAATCCCGATAGTGTATCAACATTGTTTAAAAAAAAAAAAAAGAAAATCGGTCTACATACAGAAATGAAAGAGTTAGTATTTTAGAAATTTCACGAATCGTTTTGTCGAGGGGCAAATATTTCAAAGTTTTCCGAAGAAAGGGGAACTGAAAGACGAACTACTTTTACTCTATCTACTCTGAGAGATTGTTGGAAAATATTCGTAACTTTGTTTCCAGTTTAAAGCAACATTTTAAAGTATCTCTGGAAACACGTTGATTAACCAGAGAAAATTTCGAGTATATCAGGTCGAACGAATACGTCTCAAGGATCGCGCTGCATAATTTTCGCGTAATTACGACGGTTCACACTTGGAGTGCAACAAGATAAATTCTTAAATGCGGTTTCCTTGCTCGCTGACCATTATTACGTTCTTTCACGAATGATAAGACAAAATGAAATTCCTCGCTCCTCGTGATGCATCTTTATTCCGCTCTTTATGTTTTCTCTGTTTTCTTTCCTTCCTTTCTTCTTAACGATGCACGTAATCATACGTGTTGCAATAAAGTCTTGTTCATCGACATAAATTATGATTTTTATATAACTTTTATAAATATCATGTTATTAATAGAACGAAACAGGAAGAAAGAATATAATTGAAAAATAAAAGTTGGAAAGTTATTTTCGCCAAAAAATATAATCCTAGATATCGCCAAATATACTTCAGCCAGAATATTCGCGTACATATTTGCATGTTATATGCATTCTATGCAGCATCAAATTTCTCGTAAATTTATAAGACTATAACTTATGCTACTTTATACGTCTCTACTGCTTTCCATTTGAAATAAATTCGATTAAATCGAGCAGACCTGACGAAACGCGTGCTCCGTCCTCGATTTCTCTACAGATACACCGATCTTCCATTGGGAACCGCGACAGCACGTTCTCCAAGGCGTGTGCACGACGACTGGTCGCTATATTAGCAGCGTTCCAATATCTCTGTGGCGTGTGTATCTCGAAATTGGCGTAAACCACCGTAAGCGAGAGCGTCGCTGTAGCGATCGTGAACAGCGCCTGTGACTCTTCTGTCTGAACCGGAAACGGATATCGATCGAGCCATCGTGATTCGTGGCAGAACGGCATGTACAATCTCACGAGAATCGCGCAATAACGCGTTAATCGTAGTCGTTAGAAACCACAAAATGCCGCGGCTGGAAAATAGGGGGCTGGCTAAGGGATCAGAAACGACGATAGAAAATAGTTGAACTAGTTGGAGCGCGCTGAAATACCTTTCCAGCTGCCTCGTATAATGACGAAGGGATTATTAGGGTTAGCGTTAATTCTTTGGGATCGCGGCGGGAAATAATAGTTTGTGGGATTTGCATTAAACAGCGTTCAATAGCTAAGAGAAATGTGAATTGAAAGAGAAGTAAAATGGTACGATGAAATTAAAATAGGCATACAGTATAAGTAATTCAATTTTCTCAAAGGCAGGTACGCGATTTTAATAATCCGAAAAGGAAGCTAATACTCGTCGTTTCCACTGGTTTCATAATTCTACTGACGATATTGCTATTTCACGTTAAAAATAAAAATAAAACAAAAGAGAAAACCAAGTTTAGTTAACGCCAAGATGACTAAACAAAACCTCCTCCTCCTTCGTAAATCCTCCTATTCTTCAAAAAAAAGCCGTATCACATAAACACCGCTGTCTCGTTAGACGCTTTGCTGGTCAAGCTCTCACCCCAAGTTGTCCCACACGCGCGCTATACACGCTCGTTTACGTTTCCTTCCACCGTGACGTTCATAAATCGCTCGGGCTACACGATGTTAACCCGAAGCTTCTCGCGAGGGCAAATTGGATTAGCCGGCGGCCAGAAAAGTAAGCTATTATCAGCGTACGAAGGAAGACGATGAAAAAGAAAAAACAGGAGTCGGCGAAGAAAGGAGAAAGGAGAAAGCAGTTTACCTTGCCGCAACGACGCGTTAATTATTCACGGTCGGCGTCGTAAGGGTGATTAAGACCCGTTTCGCGCGACGAACTTCCGCCAGAACAAAAGCGGCCGAGTAATTAATGGACGCAAAACGCACGCGGAGGCGTCTTGACAAACCTGCGCAGGTCTTACGGAATGGAAATCACTCGAAATGCGGCACGGAGCTCGCAAAGGTGTGTAATTAATCGAAAAGTGCTCCCCTTATCAATATACTTTTGTATAATTTTGTATAATTGTAATAATTGTTGTTTTCTGCAATAATTGATAGGTAAAACTGTTGAAAAACTCTACACCTTTTCTTTCTTTATATCCGTGACCAGGAGATCGAATGTTACGAAGATAATAGAATTTAGTGAAATAAAAAATTCAAAAAACAAGAGGTGCATATTATTGTGCCCTTGAATATAAATTTTGTTTTCGGTTACAAGGTCTGGAAACAAAAGAGCTATAAGTAGATTTCTATTGCTGTTTCTTGGAGCCTTCGGATAGAGCTACACACCAAGGTTGACTTTTTGATAATGTCCTTTGCTATAAATAATGAACGTGCTTCCTATCGTCCTTCCTATTGTATCGTAACACTGAAAGGGTGAGGATCTGGATCAGCATACACTATACCTGTACTTATTTTAATATATTTTTCTATTACAAATTCATCCACTCGTTCCTCTATCAGTCAACCTCGACGAAAACAATTTTCTATGGGGATTTTATTTTGTTCTCTTTTTATATTACATCCTCAAGAATATGAATTTGCATAAAAACCCACAGTCTGCTTATTAGTTCCGCGAGAATTTAGAGGAGTTCGGGCTTCGTCCGGTAATCTGAGATGCTTCTCTATTAATTATGGCCGAACCTGAGCACTTCTATCCGACTTCGTGATAATTAGGACCTTCTGAACGATTGCTTAATAGTTTGGGAGTTTCTAAGATGACACGGTTTGTCGCAGGAGCTATGAAAGTATCGAAGTAATTACAGGCTGCTTTGAGTCTTTTCCTCGTCTATTTTCGCGTGCGAGATAATGTTAACCTCAGTAAACTTAATTAGTAAACTATATTATATAGTAAAAGGTTATAAAATAATAGATGCTCCTGGCAACAACCAATACAGCTTCCGCTGGGAAATGGTTAAACTTAATTTAGAATTTGTTTAATTCGTAGCGAATTAGTGATTTAATAATATTAGTTTTAAATTAAATCGATGAAAATAGTAATATCACTCGTTCCATTAGTAATTATCATTAAAAAATTAAGACAATAAAATTACCTGACCCGACACAAAATCGTTAAAGTAAATGTAAATTAATTTTGATTTGTATCGATCGAATTAGTCTCTCCCGATTTATCCTATCATTAGCATTAATTATTACCATGCAAATTAATTATCCAACAAAGTACGCTTCATAGTACCGAAATAATTTTACAATTTAGCAGAAGATATTAGATGGAAAATTCCCTCTGATTCCTCCATCTCATAGAGTCTCTCGTCACGTTTCAAAAATTCTCTTCACCAACGGTCGTCATCTAGCGGGTCCCCAGCTATTTTCGCCACGAATTCATCCTTTACCCAGGAAATATGTGTCGCTCACCTAAGAGACAGGCAAAAAACGCTTGAAAAGAAGTTGTCTCAACTCTATCTGTCGCAAAGAGAACAGATCTCGAAAAATAATCTGCCATTTCCTATATTACGGATCTTCTAAATGAGATGAAATTTAAAATAGAAAGAACCAATCCTGTGCAGAAGCGTTAGACAATATTATTCATTTAAACACATTCGTTATGCCGCTTAATTCTAGATTTATTCCGAAAAGAGTTTGTTAATTAGAAAGTAGCGGTGTCGAATAATTAAATAGGAGGTTTTCTCGGGAAGCTAAAATTTTTCGCGATTAAAAATTCAAAACTGGTATTTCAAGTCGCTTGATAAAAATAATTTTCGCACAGACTAATGACAATAACTTCTCGGAATTTTTATCTCCTCGAAATTAACAAAAGTTTCTCGTAACGATAAAGAATTAAAGATCCGTGTTTTACCGAATAAAACCTTGTTATCATTATGGAAGATACACAGGCGACAAAAATTTCTCACCGAGCTGAAAAATAAAAAAAATTGAATTTTCACGTTGACGGCAACGAATTTCCGGAATTTACTGCAGAATTTATTATTCAAACTCGGGGCATAAAAATCTGTTTCCTAAAGTTGTAGTACCACACTTTGAACAGCCGCAGGGACACGATATTAAACACAAAGTGGACACCTTAACTGCATCCCTTTCTCGTATGAAACGGCGTCGTAATTCAATTTTCGTAGAGCCAAGTACTCCGCGATCTCTGACGTTAAATTCTCGTACGCGACCTTCCATTTTCCATCGTTCTCGACACCGACCAAATGCAACCAGAAATTCTGCCAGCTGGTTTTACGGGGGACATCAATGCGCGACACGCGATATTTACATTTCCAGCCCGCTTTAACGCACGTATCGTTAACTGAAAGCCGCGTATAAGGCTTTGTGTCGTCGTAGATCCGCTCGAGTACGCCGCGTTTCGCTTGAATTCATCTCGAGGAAGCCAATAGAAGACTCTTTTGCTTGCGTGGAATAAATGCGCCCGTTTACGAGAAACCAGCGTAATGGCCGTGTGTTATTTTCAGATTTTCTCCCGATTGTTCGCGTCTGCGCCGGTTTCTTTTTCAAAGGAATTTTCAAGTAAGGTGCATTGTTGTTTGTTTCTGAATCATCCGGGATAGGCATGAATGATGATAGAGGCAGGTTTCACAGAGTTCTTTCAATTTTCCAGAGTTTCCTTCAATCGCGGTTCTTCATAATAATTCGAATAGAAAATGGTAATAAACTTGTCGTCTAGGTATAAGTATGGGTAATTCTAAATATCTGGTCGTGCAGGTAATTCTAAATAAGACGAAAAATTCTGATTTATAAATCCTAGAGGAGAGAATTCTAATTTTAAAAATATTCAAGAAAGTAAAATTCTTTTCAAACGGATTATAAAATACCAGTTGCTTTTAATATCGATCACAAAAATGGTAAATTTAAGAAAAAGAGGATTACAGTTTTAAAAAATCCACAATTCAGAGATACTGTACATCTTTAATTCAGAAAGGTTGCATTGTTAAAAGAAGAAATTCTACGTTCAAAGACATCCTTCTAAATTAAGAGAAAATTTCGTATACGACGAGTGTAAAATCTCAATTATTCTCGATAATAATCGCGAAGGAACTTTCGACGTAAACGACAAAATTCTACGAAAGAGAAATAAAAGAAGAAGGAAGATGGTGAGACGTAAAATGAACAAATGATCGAGCATCTCTTTAATAAATCAGAAAACGCCAGCTCCACAAAACTCACGGCAGACTTTGCCGCAACAAGATCCCCTCGAGCCACTTCTGAAATCTCGATAATCGCACGCAGCCTCTTGTGGTGTGCGCACACGCTCGATGCATTGACCGAGGTGCATCTATAATTAACGAAGCAGGATCGTTTTCTTGCTCTGGTCGAGATGCATACGGTCGATGGGCTTGTTCGAGGGTTGTAGCGTCGCAAGAGGAAACGAAGTCGACGAAGAATCGTACGATACGTCGTACTACCTTACGCTAGGAACTTGGTCGGCGAGATAGATGAAAAGGAAACGATATTTGGTTTTGTCTGGGGAAGTGGAACCACGCGTCGCTTGAAAGAAACTCTCAACTTCGTCGTCGTTATTATTTTTAAATCGATACGACAGCCAGAACGATCTATTTCGAGATTCGAGAAATCGCGAGTGATTAATTTTATAACTAGAGATCAGTGACATCTAAGATTTAGAGGAAAACGATAAGCAAAAATGTATTTAATATTTGAAGATTTGAAGATCTATTTAAAATTATATTTAATATTTGAATCTACTGTGAAATTCTCTATATTTGTTTTATATCAATGTGTATTATTTTCGTTTCTTGATTGATGTTTACATATACAGATTGAATTATGCATATGGTTCTAATTCCTCGAGGTTGATCTTTCTTCTTTCGCTGCAAACAATCCATTCCATATAATGTAATAACTATATCATACGTATTAATACCATGTTCATTTTCAAATATTAATGTTCGCAATTAGTATCTATATGAAAGTTTTAGCACCTGCGTATCCTTTGACGAGATCCATCCCGCGTGATTGAAAAATATTTCCTGCTTCAGTTCGAGAGTTAACATTCGTTCCAAGCTATCACACAGCCAGTTAGCCATATTTTAATCACTGATGTACCGAAGTTTCAAATCTCGCTAAAATATTTCTTCTATTCTGAAATTATTTCATCCTTCCTCGAAGATATTGTTCATTGATGTTAAAATTACCAGGATATTTTATTTTGTCGCGATGTCGCGTCCTCTTAATACTAGAACTACCACACCAGTGAAATTGATTGGTTTTACAATTTTATTTTAAAATTCCTACTTCGTGTTATATTTTCTTCCGCAATGACGTAATGACTTTCGCAACGATAACTAAAAAAATAATATAATGAATTTTATTTTGTTTTTTATGTATTCAAACTGAAAA
This sequence comes from Bombus soroeensis, assembly GCA_014737365.1. Lineage (NCBI taxonomy): Eukaryota > Metazoa > Arthropoda > Insecta > Hymenoptera > Apidae > Bombus > Bombus soroeensis. The sequence continues at coordinate 1,944,859 of JACXIL010000236.1, forward strand.
TAATTTTGTATCTACTTATACCAATACCAGTGAAAATGACTGGTACGTGTCAAAATGTAAAAAGGGCTTGCAATCTGTTTATCGAACCCCAATTAACCAGTTTCCTCGTTTTATACAACTTCCCACACGTTTTTACAATTTTTACCGCGTATCATTCGATATGACGATATCGGTCATCAGGAAAATTCCGGATCGATCGCTAGATCGCTAGATCTAACGCTACAAATACCACAGCAGTCAAAATGACTGGTTCTACAATTTTATAAATGTGTCAACCCTCGTTTGGGAATCCCAGATAGATTAATAATACCAAAAATCTACTACGTAACATGGAATTCCTTCTGTAAAAAAGTAATGAATCAATAAATATAAAAATATTCTATTATTAGGTATTTTTTAAGGACCAGCCATTTTCACTGCTTTTGGTAAAAATAGCTTCGTGTTGACTATCGGTAGTTCTAGTGTTAAACACGTCTCTTTTATGTTATTATTTATCGTTTTGCCTTATTATTGATCACTTTGAAATTACAAACTATTAACGAACCGATTAATACTTCAAATCTCAGGAAAAAGATCCGTTGTCCTGAAAACACCAAATTCCAGAAAATAGATGTCTAATTCCAAGGGGCGAAAAGTTCTCTGGTTTTCATAATGAACTCTTCGTGTTACCTTCGACGTTTCAACAAATATAGCGGCACTTTTTACTTTTAGTCCTTTTCTCTCGAAAGACACGAATCATCGCTTGAAAAATATATTTTCACGCATTTTTCCCTCCTCCGCCGCCCCCGTTCACCATAAAAGAAGAAGATGGAAGAAGAGGAAAAAAACATAGCGCGAAGTGGATCGCGAGAACGAACAAAGGCGACGAAAATATCACAGGCGATATCCGGAAATTTCGTCGGTTGTCCCGGGAAACGATCGACTCGGTATCCCGGAAAATTTTCACGACTCTCGGCCAAGGGATCGCCGTATTTCACGCTCGTTCCTACGTCTTCCGGCCGGATTATCGGTTCTTATCCGTAAATGCGGGTTCACATGCTTCAAACTACATATTAAAGTTAATAACGCGAAAGTATACGTTCGCGAACCAAACTTCGAGGAATTTTATTTTTTCTTTTTTTTTTCGAGGAATCGTTGTTCCTTGCATATCGACAAAAATTAACATTTCCTAGAAAAGTAGAGATTTTGATCTTGTTATTTATGTTCGACCCACGATCATAAACTGCTAGTTCTGGACTTTATATGGAACAATTTCTTAAGACCGAGGGAAGTATCTTTTTAGCGGATGATAAAAAATATCTATCTTCCTATTATGGAAGTATCTATTATGAAAATTACACGACAATACTTATCATGGAAACATGTACATTAAACATACATTATAGTACCTAATAATATGACGTTATAATGCTTGTTACTGACGTATCACGTGTGTACAGGTATGTTTGCCTATTATAAAAATACCTATTATGAAAATTTATGGATGAAAACATCCATCTCCTCGTTAATGTCTATAGTTTGGGAAAAATATGAAAGAATGGTTATCGATACGTTTAATTTCTCCTTTCAATTTTCTATACAAATTTTTCGTAAAATATTCAAAATCCTCTCCGTTATCTCTTATTGAACCAGGACTGAAATTGGGACATAAAACATCCGAGGACAGTAACAGAGTCAAGAACAGTGAAAATATTTAATGTTTGAGGAAGAGAGACTATGAACCAACCTATCTTTTAATTATTTCTCTTGCTGGTTGAAAACTGGCTTGTTGAAGAGCGTTATCCTCTGAAAATTAATGATCCGAGTATTTAGTATTTTAGGTCTGTTTTATTGAAAGCATACATTGGCAAAAATTTGTTGTTTAACGTTGTAAGATTTACTTTATTTACATACGAAGAGGCTGATGTACTTCGAAGAGAGGTAACCATGAACGAAATATGGAAATTCCCTTTGGGGAATGTAACTTTGTAAAATACGTGTATTTGCATGGAGATTAAAAGATAGAAATTTTATTGAAATACATGGAAAGCCCTTTTCAAAGGGGAATCATGTCGTACCATTGCTTCGAGGTTGTAAAATAAAGACCTTGTAACAGAACATTATATGAGTTTCCTGGTGACACGGTACTACATATACAATAAAATAACTTTTTAAAAGATTGAAAATCTCAAAGCATGTAAGCTTTGAAATACATGCTTGTTAAAGAGAAAATTATTATGCGAGTTTCGGTTCTGTAAAAAACAGTGCTTCAAGTGAAATTGTAATCGCGATGCAACAAAGTCGATGAATAATATAAGATTAAAAACTTCGTGCAAGGAAACCATAGCAATTTTCTAGAAACATGTATATCATCAGATTAAGTCGCTGCACCAAAAAAATTGAAAATTTATCACAGAATAAAGACATTTAGATGGACAAATTAGATGGATGATCGATCGATAAATAACATTTAATTGCTTTAGTACTTTTGGGTAAATATTTTCTGGTGAAAAGTACGTGTCGGTCATTACTTTTATCCATTGTAATTAGGTGACAAAAATTTAATTTTCAATCAAAAAGTTTTAATTCGAGTTTTAATAACTTTCTTAGAGCAAAACATTTGATCATTTTCTTCAATGTTCTCGGGCAGATGTTCATTTTCTTGACGTATCTTCCAAAGCTATTTTAAAAAACCGAGACTTCTCTTTCTAAAAAAAAAAGAAAATCAATTTTCAAAAATACTAAAATTACCATTTTGAGTAAAAACGTTTCCGAAAGTGTCAAGCAAGTACTCGCGTGAAGGGTAGAGATTACGGTGAAATTCACGGGACAATGTTGCTATAGGGACGTTAACGTTCTCTGGGAAATACATATTTTGCGTAAGTGGAGTATGCAAATCGTGTTTGAGAAACATCGTGGTCGGTGGTTTAAATACATACGCGTTCACGGTCGGCAAAGATCGGGAAACGACGTACATCTAGGAAAATTTCACAGCAGGGTGTTCACGATTTAAGTGCACGCTCGACGCTGAAACACGAACTACGTAGAACAGAATTTTGAATAGCGATCACCTAACTGTACAGAGATTAATGTTCATGGAAAACAGAAATTTTGCCGGGGCGCAGAGGGAGTATGCAAATTTTGTTTGAGAAACACGATCGCGTTAAATCGATGCTTTGGAACGCGACTCGCCTCGTTGAAGATCCGATGTCACTCTTCCGGTATATTTCGATCGTTTAAGGTACAATGATACACGCGAGTCTCTGAACACTTACGAATGTATATATTATGCGTGTTAGACGAAAAGTTTGGAAATTTCATTAGCGTGTAACGAGCATCCTAATCAGACAGCAGTGTCGTGATTACATAGACAAAATTTGAAATCAAACTGAAAATATATACAGATATTATGATGATACATTACCTGCAGACGTATATTTAACGATAAATAAGAATAGCTAAAATATAGGTATTACTAGAACACTTTAAAGCATAACGAACAAATGACCCAGCGTCCCCTAACAAATTAAGCACCGAAATCGTATTTCGTTCGTCACCGATCTCTAAGAGGCTACTTCCGGCGCAGCCGGCATTCAGGCGCGTCTGGAGCTTATTCCGATAAGATTCTAATTAAGGAGACTTATCGTGGGTCGTCTGCGACCCTGGCTCCGTGTCGAATACCTACGATTCCTCCCGTCTCTGCCTCCATCCGATTTCCTATTCCGTTGCAACCTTTGGAGCGTGCCTGACTTCCGGATAAGCGCAAGTTTTTCCAACGTAGAGGACGGAACGACTAGCTGGCAAGACGTATCGATCTCTTAACGGGACCGTTGACAGCGTGACTTACACGGTACCATCGTGATTCGACTAGAGACGTTTCATCGTCGCTTGGATCGATCTGTTTCCGAGATGCGGACGACGAAATTGCCGCAGAGGATTCGCGTGACTTCGCACGCTCCATAGTGTGACGGGGGATTTATAGGCCCGAGACGTGGCAGTGTTCTGTGACTAGCTTCCGCGAACTTAAAGATCCCCCGAGTATCTTGAAAGATCACGAAGGTTTCGATTCTCCGTGGATGAATTTCGAGTAAACGAGGTTACTGCAAGTTGAGCTCGTCCGTAGAATTGTTGGATGCAAGGTGGTTGATAGCTTTGATAATTGTCGTAGTATCTTTCGATTGTGTGTTCTTCTAGAGTGAGGATAAGGAAGGATGTTCTATTTAAAGTGAAGTTTGATTCTATTTTAACAAGCAATACACAATACAAAAACTGACTACGATATCTCCGTACGTCTTATTCTAACACTCGGCTTACCAGCTTCTGCTTCTCAGGTCACAAAATGCTGACTCTCAACCCTCGCACTCTTCTCCCACTCCTTTACTCATTTAGCTTTGACGTCACCAAAGCATACACTCTCACTTACACTCTCTCTCTCTCTCTCTCTCTCTCTCTCTCTCTCTCTCTCTCTCTGTTCCCCTGCACTCTTTTCATACTACATTGTTATGACGTTTCCATTTTTCCATTCTTCTTGCGTATATACAGTAGATGTAAAAGACATTAGCACAGCATCGTATCTATGGCAGTATTCATATACTACAATAAGAGATGAAGAGATTCATCCGCAAGAACTGAAAATCTTGGACAAGAAATCTTCATAACTTTGCGTGAAAACGAATCAATCGCGAGCAAGACCATCCCCTTCCATTCAACATCGCCCTTCGAATCATTAAAGTCTTATCGAACAGGGTGGAAACGTACCTGGAATACTAATAAACTCGCAGACCATCGATCCCTTCATAAAATTATACGATCCTCGTCGGAATTCGAACGCTCGAACTGCACCGAGCATCTTCGTTGAAACGGAAGTCAGTGAGAGTGCTCCTTAGAACCGGAAACGAGGCCAGATAAGAGAATATCAGCAGAAGACGTAGAACAGCAGCAGGTCCAAGGGTAAAAAATATTAAGGAATACAGTGGAACATTTTACTCTCGATTCCTCCTAGTTTCCTCCCTATCTTGCGTCGTTTTAGTCCGCCAACGCCGTTTTAACATTCCACAGACGACGTTTTCGCCTCGTGTCGAGGTAGCGAAACGCGAACTCTGCCGCTTTCTAAACATGAATCCCTCTGTTGCATGGGATGGCGAATGTGTGTGCAAATCGACACGCAGGCTCGTCGACACACCTTTTCCGCTCTACGGTTGGGTATAAAGGGATGAACGCGTCCTGGTTATTCTCCAGGAATTTCATTTAAAAGTTTCGACGGCACATGCCCCGGCTGCGGGGCCCTTCTCCCTTCTTTCAGTTCTTCTTTCACGTTTAGTATAGGAACTGTTTTAGTACAGCTTTTCGTATATTTCTCTTTTCTTTCTAGTTCTCTTTTTCTATTTTTTTTTTTTTTTTTTTTTTTTTTTTTTTTTTTTTTTTTTTTTTTTTTTTTTTTTTTTTTTTTTTTTTTTTTTTTTTTTAATCATATTCGTATTTGTTACTTTTTTTCTGATACGAGAATAATACTTAAAGTTGAAGACGAAATGTCGTTCATAAGTATTCGGGTATTTCTAATTTCGTTTATAGTAGGTTTTATTTACAATATAACTTATAATTAGACCGCGGATTTTTATGCATTCATAGGAAATTTAAAAGTGCAAAAATAAAGAAAAATCTGCATTTACATAGCGTATGAAATATTTGAGTAAAAATCTCTGTTTATTTTTCTTTTCTTTCTCTTCCTGTTTCGGAAATTGCTGTGAGTGGTTGGTATGTCCTTTGCAAGCTTTCATTTTTATATTTCAATGTTTGTTCCTTTAGTTTCGTTTTAGTTTCGATTTTTGTTTCTCAATGATTTTTCGTTCATCTCTGTGTAAACTTGCAGTAGTTCTGTACAGTTGTTTTTACACTGTAGTTTCAATTTCTGTATTGTGTTCTCCGATTTTCTGTCGTTTTATACTCTTACGTGTAGTTCTCGTATTCCCATTGCTTTCGTTGGTTTTACGTTTAGTTTGCCTCATTTTCTTAGATTTTTACGTTTAATGCTAAATTTTTAAAGTAAGTTTTCTTGATTCTTCGTCTTCCTTGCGCCTGTTCCTTTGCCTGTTACATTTTCACGACGATTTCAACGAAATACAACTACGATTCTAACGATAAACAAGACTTCTCGCTGTAAAGTCTGTCCCACTCTACAATCGTACACGTTTCAGGTAGAGTTGCTTTAACTTTTAAAAACATCAACCCGATTGTAATATAACAAGTAGATTTTTTCTTTTATTTCAACTAAACTTTCAATTTTGTGAAACGACCTCTTCATTCAATTATGTTTGTATTGTAACTTCTTTGGAGTACCATTCATCGACGGAGCTTCTAATTAAGCACGTTTCGACGTCAACTTGATCTATTAGCTACACTGGAAACTTTGTATATCCGTTTCAAACGTACAGTAGTGTTTTATAGCTTTCACTTTGAACCATCTCCAACTCTTCTCGTTACCTACGTTCGTTGTATCAATTTAGCGGATAATATACGAGTTTTAGCAAATTTTCTATTCTCCTCGTGAAAGAGATCTTTTAACGGAACATTTTCTGAAAAGATTTTCTTCGTATTCAATTTTATAAGTGGGATGCTGTAAAGTTTTTTTTTCAGCTAAAAACGTGTAGCGTTTACACGAATATTTCTTGCATCGAATGTAGACGACAAATATTTCATAGATATTTTTTAACGAAAGTAGAAATTGACAAAATTCGCCATATTGTATAACAATTTGAATTATGAGAATTTGAGGATTAACCCTTTCGTTTCGGCAGTCCAGTCCGCCGAAGTACCGTCACTGAACGGAAACGAAATGCGCACAGTGTGCGTGGTCGCTGTATATACGTTTTCCTAAGTCTTAAATAACAATAATTCTTGTAAAAACCGTACATGAAATATCGTTTCACTGTCGATGGATTTAACAGATTTTTTACCACGAAACGGTATACGATTGTTTGGATGTTTGAAATATATCGCGTAAAACGTTATCATGTTGTTTCAACGATGAGTAACTTTTAAGAAGCGATTAATCCAATATATCGATAAAATCAACAAAAAATGTTCTGCCGATAACGAAAAAATATATTATCGATTACACATGGCATTGGTGTTTGCCCGATATACGGGGTGCCGAACCCAGGTCATTTCGTGGATGTCGTCTATAAACGACGCTCGTACCCACAGGTCATCTCGCCGGCGCCGCTTATGAGCGGCATCCGCAGCGAAAGGGTTAACATTATTGAATCGAAGCATTTCCAGTCAGATAACACGTCGAAGCTGCCGGTGAAGACGGATTTCTTCCGATTTCCGGCCGTTCTTCGATCCGTCACCCTCTCTGTATCGAGATTACACGCAACTTTAAAAGCATTCCGATTAGTCGACCATCCCTCTCTGAGCATAAATCGATTTCAACGGCTACCCACGAAATCGTGATTCTTTGAGCGCGGAATTTTTGGCAGCCGAGGAATTTTCCAGGTGGCGAATATTGCCAGTGAGATTCCCGTGGTTTCGGTTCCGAGATCGTGAAATCTGACGGTGATTCGGCGAATTAATAAATCGAATTGTAGGATAACGCGCTTCATGGAGGAATTCCACCGAGATACTTTTCTCTGTTCGTTGTCGAAAGGGATTTATTTATTTATTTATTTATCGTGACAGGGATCGTTAGCCCGGCCCCGTTTTATAAACCGGGGGCTTGATTTTCATTTTGTCACTCGCTTGTTAACTTCGTTGCCATTTATAAAGTGTATGATGCTCGAAAGTTGGCCAGAAAGAGGGAAAAATGATGATCGATCGGTAAACGCGTTTTAAAGCAGAACTCGTGCGCTCTTACTTTCTCTTACTCGTTGTATGCGATGGATTTGTTCAATTAGAAGAGTTGTTGTCGTCTATTTCTGTGTCGTCTTTCGACAAAATATTACCAAACTGCATTAAAATTAAAATGTGACTTGTTGTTCTAGCGAAAGTATTTTCATCAGGAAGTTCGTAAATATTCAAATTGTTTTACCGCTTTCGGGATTAATCTATAATCCCTTATTTTTTTATTTAGCGAACCAGCGATGAACTTATTTTTAGTGTGCTTGCTTTGTAAGCAATAAGTGATGACGTATTTTATTTTTTATTTGTACATTTTTCATTCTTCATTCGTATCACATTTATTTTCTGAAGAATGCTAGAGATATTGAATTTTTAATATGTTATTAATACAAACATATTTACTTTCCTTTATAATATATATCCACAACTATATTTATTTCACTGTGAAATCGATTTTCTTGCTGAGTCGTATTTCTTATTTATATCGTCACTATAATTAGGATCATACGTATCAAATATTTTTGGAAAATTTCGAGAACGACAGACCTAGAAACGATCGAGGAAAAAAATTAACGTTCCATATAGAATTATATTATACTTACATTACAAAATTATACGATGTACCTGTGTTATATAATTATACTATGCTATTCTTTATTTTCTATTTACAAAATTCCATCTTCCCTTTGTTCTTTCTCGAAAGAATATCAGATTATGAAAAATACTACGAGATTTCGTTCCAGGTAGGCGTCTCGTTCCAATGAATCATACAATGAGAGCAATTGAGCCGTACAGAAGACACGATAAAAATCATACAGGGCAATGACTTGATTTCAGTGAAGTCAATATTAACTCATTGTGTATTCTGTTGATAATATCAAGTATTGCTCAAAAAAACAGAGTTAGTCATGACGCTTCTATAATGGGAGATTGAACCCTAAATTGATATAAAATTGATCGTCTCCTCTCAAGTGCCAACAGTTCAATGAACCACAGAGAATGCAGTACCAAGACGCGGTATAACGTAAACAAAATCTCGAAAGTGTCCCTCATGCATCACGCTGTCTGCACAATTGCGATTTCCATTGGTATCCTGGTTAGAAGTTAGCGAAGGGAAGAGAGGGATTTTCCTTGTTTCGAAGACCTCGAAAGCTCGGCTCCGCCTACGTCTGCTTCGAGCTTGTCTCCTCTCCGTTCCCTTTCCTAGATTCTCGCGTAATGCCGACGATAAATCCTGGGTCTCTCGCTTCTTGCCTAAGTGCTGGCGAAGCAACCAGTTTCTATCCTTAAATTGTGTCCTCTGAAACTATGTTAGGGGAGTCGTTGCGGAGGTTAATCGGTCAGAAAGATTCTCCGATCTTATATCGGTGAAGCTTGTTGACTGTATTCGATTCGACTTTTTCGTCCCGAGTTTCTTGCTCATTGTTATATTTGTCTGTAACACAGATTCCTTGAAATTGATCGATATTGATGGCATTTTATTTCTTGGCTACCTTTATTACGATTGAAAATTGAAGTTGGAGGAGAATTTTACACGAGAATAAAAATACGACACGATATACGTGTACAATATCTTATGTAAGTAGGAAAAATAAAAATAACAGGTTACATAAACGATATGTTATGAGGATGCTTACGAGACGCGTTATTTTTTAATGGACTACGGATTGTTATGCGTGTATGGGAAATTTAAAGCTGCGAAATACATAGAATTCATATAATATGCAAAATTGTATAAAACATCCAAAATACGGTATACTTGTTATAATATCTAGGTGAAATTCGGTTCGGTATTTTTAAAATAATAATTTTAAATTAAAAAATTACCTACAACCATCAAGCTTTAACCACAGTACCTGATTACAGTATTCCGAAGATAAATTCATCTACAAATCTTACACACAAAAATCGCTTACACGTGATCCAATGAGAGCATTCGTAGTAAGCAGTTCGGTCAATCCAAATGAAAATCCTTTGACCGATGTCTGACTTGATGCGATTCGACCGTACCGAGTCTGAATCGAGCTTAATTCGGGAAACTCGAGCGTTCAATCAAAAACCGACCATCTACCGTATTGTTGGTGCGTCGCGTGTTAATTGGAGGACTCGCAAGAACGAGCGTGTGCGTGAAATCGATAGCCAGTGGTTGATTGCACGATCAAAAATTAAAGGTCCCGTACAGGTTTCGTGATCGTTCGATTTTCATCGAGCTGCTTTATTCCTTTCTCTACAGCGAGCCACGACACGAAAATACGTATTCTCTGAATCCTCAGACGTTTATGAATAGTTCGTTGGCATAAACGCTTTGAACGCGCGCCACGTGTCCAGTTAGCCGGTTGGCACACTATAAAAAGCATAATGCAGGGGTTGAAATGAAACGCAGAGATCGTTCGTTGTACGCGAAGCAACGTTTTTAAACGCGTTATTATTTATACGCTGTGTAAAATGGTAATCGCGAGGACGGAAACGTGCAACAGCGTCACCTTTTTTCGTGCACGCAAACTCAGCTGGGAAAAAGAGACCAGACTCGGCTTAACGATTCTGTTTAATGGACCGTCTTGTGTAACGTATGGCGACATAGCGGTTAATGTTTTTATTTTCGCGCCGCGCGGGATGCGACCGAGCCACAGGTATTCAACGTGAATTTTCAATTATAAAATAGATGGGTGCAAACAGAGGCTGAGCAAGTGAGAGCTTCGCCTCTTTCCGCGTTGTCGCGGGAATAAAAAAAAAAAAAAAAAAACGGGCGTGGATAAAAACACGATGCAGTAAGTCGACCGTGCTTGACCCAGGCGATATTATTCGATGCACCTTACGAGCTAACAAATTTCCTGCTGGTCTGAAAAACGGGCAGAGTTTATTATTTCTCGATTATTATACGCTTTTTTATTTGTATGTTTGAATGCACCGTTTGATCAGAGAGAGGAACTAGAGCTCAAGACTAGAAAATAAATGATCAGCACGAATTTTCAAACGTTTGTGTATCAAAACACGTGGCTATATTTTATTCGTCGATCAAGATACTTATTGTTAGGTTACCCAAAGACTCGATTGCTCGTGGATCAAAATGCTTCGATAATTTCATTTGCCGAATACTCGTGTGTGGAAATATTCGTCGTCAATCGAATAGCGTTTCTTATATTAGGTTGTCCGAGAAGTTTCTTTCGTTTCCTAAGGCGATAATAGATGAACAACAATTTCTGTTTTATATTATTTTATTGAATTAGGTATGATTCATTCCGTTATATCTCTATTATTACGTTCGCGCATAATTCAATAAACTAATATAAAAGAAAAAACATTGTGCGTCTATTATTTCCTTATAAAACGAAAGAAACTTTTCGGACAACCCAATAAGAAGCGCCGTGCATATCCATCGGTTTGATCCCGCCGCTTTCAAGCATCCCGTACAAAAGAAGAACACGTGGTCGTCAAAGGAAGAGACAGAAAACAGAATTCAAACACGGAAAAAGAACTTGCGAGCATTTTTCACGCTCGTGAAGCGGAGATGACCGCGAGAATACACCCACGCGGAAGCGGCTTGCGAGACGAGGCGACGCCGGACGTGGACGAACGCCAGTTTGAAAAATAAAGTCAAACGAAACGCGGTATTATGCGAGCGTTCCGCTCGGAATGATAATTTTTCAAAGAGTTTCTCGCAAGCCGCTGTCCTTTTCGGGTCGTCTTCGTTTTGCAACGGAGAAAGTGGAAAGAAAAAAGCCTGGCGTCGACAGGTGAAAGGTTCTCTCACACATGTTCACGCGGCCGTGAACTCGCCTTCCTTTCCCTCTTCCTGTTCCCTTTCGTTTACCTTTTTCACGGTCTTTACGCCCCCGAGCGTCGAGTCTTCTTCCACCTTTCTGTACTTTTTTCTTTCCACTTTCTACGGTCCTAACCTATTCCCCCTTTGTTTCGTTGGCTCTCGACTAGATCTTTCTGGGCAGATGAAGCATGATCGCGTTCACTGTTAGGGCGATAACGCGTAGTTTGAGGAAGATACGAAGGAATAGTGTGAATCGTCATACGAGAGTGGAAGAAATTTATGTGGAGGCTTTTGATAATTTGATGATTTGATGATAGATGGTTACTAAAAGGATAATATAATAACCGTACAAAAATTAATCACAACAACGATAATAAAACGAGCCACGGTAAAAGTTACATACTCTTTTTCCATTCACGAAAGAATTCACAAAGTTTTCGAATTTGATCGAAATTGTAGTTCGCTGTTGTTATAAAAATCGTACCAACGAACGATATCCAATCGTAGATTACTCTATTACAATACAATAATCGATTAATCGCACTATCAAATTTCTAGAATCTACATTTTACGCCGTTCCATTTACAGAATCCAATCGCCGATATCCGCAGTAATTAATCCGAAAGCGCGATGTGTACCGTGTCCAACGACAACACAAAGCATCCCATGTATCTTCCGCTGTATATTTCATCAGCGCTTAATAATTCTATTATCGTTAATATGCCAGTGGCACAACCTCCATATCTCCATCGATAATCCATACATAATCGATCGATCATAGCCAGAAACAATTTCCAACAAGTAACTTCTCTGCTTCCAGATTCGTTGTAGAGCGACGATCAAGATGAAACAATTATCCTGGATCTTTCTTCAGCTGCTGTTTCTGACCTCGATGTTTCCTTCGAGCCTGTCAGCCTCGACGAGGTCACGGGGCAAGAAGAAGGTTACCAAAGAGACGAAAGAAGTGAACATCTGCGCGATCGAAGGCATACAGGCTCCTATGTACTGTTACTGCGATAACAATACCATAAGAAACGCCACGGAAGCCACTTGCGTCGTGTTGAGCCCGTTCAGCATTAACGATCCAACGTGGAATTACTTCACCTCTCAGATCTACTTACAGAAGCTAAAGTTCGTGGTTCGAACGCCAAACGGATTGGAATACATACCGGTTCAACTGCTGAGACAGCTGAAGAACTTGCAGAAGATCACGTTCCAAGATGCCAGCATCGAGGAGCTGAAGGAATCCGCGTTCTCGAACCTTCCTACGATTACAGAAATCGATTTGAGCACGAATTCCATTTCGACGCTGAGGACGCACGCGTTTGAGAACTTGAAGAATCTAACGGCGATCTTCTTGAACTCGAACCGGATCACCGAGATCAATAGGTAGGATCGCTCTTTATTTTGTTACGCTCTGTTTTAAATTCCTTCGCAGATTTATATTTGGTATGTTTGGAGTAGGAATTTTTTTACAATGGCAGTCGTCGAGAAATAATTTTAATAGTTTTATATTTGAGAAAATATCTGTGATGGATAATCGAAGTTATCGTAGATAAATGGCTATGGAGGAATAACGTTAGTAATTCGAGATCAGCTGGACTCCTTTTATTTTAGAAACCACCGACAATTAGGCTACTTTATCTTATAATTCGTATTTTTACGAATACAACTAAAATAGTAGACACTAGACAGGCATTTGTTTGTCTTTGAATATTTTATGTATTTTTGTATATTAGCTGCACTATTCTCTGCATTTTTCTATCTAAATCCCCTTTGAGTCTTCCATAAATGCATAAGAATTCAGAGTCTGCCGATGATTTATAGTACTCAAATATTACTTAATAAGAAATAATTCCAATAATTCCGGCTAGATGATTATCAAAGTTCACATTTGCGAAATATATTCGTGGTAAATAATACAAGTTGCTATAATTGAAATAATTTTAATAATTCGAGATTACTCCGCTGTTAGTTAAACGGTTACCTGAATTGGTTAAACAAGAATCGCTGGTTGCAATTTACCACACATAAACGTCGTTCGATGATGTTCGAATATCCCCCTTTCCTCACCCTTTGTAATTCCGACTGATTCGTTCAATTACGCTCTATTACGGAGTCTGAGCTCGAGTAAAGTGAAAATGTCTTCCTCGAAGGGAGCGTTTTACGAGCCGACTGCATAAATTGCCGTGGAATTTCGCGATGCGCCGAGAATTCGCGTTTCGGAGAATCAGAGGAGTCCTCTAGCAAATCGAATCGACTTCTCGCGTTAGAATGTCTTGAAATACGGAATACGCGATGTGTTCGCTTCATTAATTGTCGATTAGGCGATTACTGACTACATGTAATGTGTGATTAAATATACGCTATCGCGTTCAGGAAAATTTAAGAATAACTTGATTCATTAGTATTCATTAGTAGAGTTACAAAACGTTATTTTCGAGAGATTCGTTAGATTGTTCGTTATTGGACCGATCGAAATACTCCACCTGTCTGATTTTAGTTCTTGTCCTGAGGAATATTCTATTCGTCAATTTCTAATGTAATTTTCATCGTTGCTTACGTCTTTTATGTATGCGACAATTTATTCATCCTATCTTTCGTACAAAGTCTTTGCTTTATTCTTTTAAATATTTTTCTAACGTATTCATAATCGAATTGTAATCTAATATTTTCTTCCTATCGAAATACTTTATAAAGATGGAGCAAAGCGATATATGTACATCTGTAATTGTTTGTTTTTCCCGTGGTAATTGATGGGGTAAAAATGAATAACCGAGCAAAGTAGTTGATTGTCGCAAACGGATAGAAGGTTGTGGTAGTTTGTTAGATTAAATTATTATCTTGTTCATCACTCGGGGGCTGTATGGTAAAGTGTTAAAGAATGATGGAAGCGACGAAGAATTATGAAGTATTTAATTCCACAACGATACATTAAAAGTGACAAAGAACGAGTCATTAAATATGTATTTCGTCCTTTTTTACTTTTTGTTCGTTTAATCCATAGATAAATTTTACACGATATATTTTATAACATAGAACACGTAATTCAACGCTAGAGATATTTTCAGTGTTCCATTAATTAAATACATTAAGTTATAAAAGATAATCTAGCAGATATTAGCATAGATATTAGCAGGTAATATATTCTTTGATAAATTTGTTCAAATTATACTAGGTATTATTTGAAATGATATACATTCATAAAATAAAATACATGCGATTAGTTAATGAACAAATCTTCGAATAGAATATTTATTAGAAGATAGGAACACAATGTCTGACTAAACCTTGACCTGTTTCACTTACACGCTTCGGTCCTCTTCACTGCATTTTCTCTTCTATGTGTGTAACTACAAGTTAAAAATTGTACTCCTGATACTCATAGCTTTCGATTAAAGTTAAAGTTGTTCTTAATGAAATAACTTAATGACAAATTAATAACAGAGATTAAGTCGAGCAATGTATACTATACGCGAATTGGTCAATTACATTTACACGACAAAGTGAACAGAGTTTATAAAGTGCACCTGGCAATTAAGAGTTAATCGATAAAACACGGTTAACCGGTTAACCGGTTAACACAGCTCCATTCGTGTGTACCAATCACATTAACATGATCAGAGCAAACTTATCGAAGTCATTAATAAACAATTGAATCAAACAATGCAAGTTTAGCTTGCCGATGAAATTAATGGAACGCAAATATGACTGATGTGAAAGCAAAACAAAATACTGTTTGTACGTACCGGGTGATACGCTAGAAACAGATTCTACTCAAATCAACTTACCTGACTTTATCGTCAATGTAATCGAATCTTTCGAACATATTTTTCGATATAATAAATTACAGTAATTACGAGTTCAATTAATTAAATCGCTATATTTGAACAATTTACATGATACATTGCGTGTGTATACAGAACATGTTGTAATTGGAGAAAGTATGCTTTTTAATTACAGACTAGATAATTATTTAAATAAATGAAATTGTAATATTTGGACAACCAACGATGATTTTCCATTTATCTGACAAAGTTTACGCATATACACGCTGTAATTAAACAAGCGTAGTCTTAATTCGATGGTCAAAGTCCATATATTGTCATACTTATCGTACTTTAAGATTCTGATTAAACGAATGAGAAATCTAGAAAGCGAACAACGTTGCCAGCATTCGTAACGGTATATGCATTATAATTTCCTATCTGGCGTGCAAAACGCGACTTGGGGTGCATACCGAACGCATTATCAGGCGTCGAAAGTTGCAACTGGCGGCTCGTTATCGACGAAAAGTCTGAGGGTGTCGAGCGCGTGATCGCGCGAGTACTTGCAATCTCTGCATCACACCGCGCCCTGTAACATCATAAATAATCGTTGACGCTCGATATGAATGCAGTCACGCGATAGAAACGCGGACAATAAGGCGGGGAATCTCGATCGCTCGACTTTCGTCTAAACGCGGTCGCTTAGGATAAACGCGGATAGACGACAAAAGATTTCTCGATGGGGGAGTATCCTGCCTCTGTGTAGATTTCTCGAGAATATTCCGAAGGGTTGAAAGGTACCGAAGCGGAGAATATGCGGGTCTAATTGATCGAAGGGTTGGATTAATCGTTGGAAGTGTTTCGAGAATGTTTTAGAAGTACTTAGGTTGATTGATTTTTTATCTCGCGGTGAGTGACGTGTTTTAAATTGATTTCAGATTACTTTTTAGCCTTTTTAAGATTGGCCTGAGATAAGCTAGGGGTTAAACATCACCGTGTAATTGTATTTTTTTATATAAAGGGGAGGAACAAATTTATGTAAATCCACTTGAATTTTATAGGCTGATAAAGAGCGTAGAAGTAAATAATCTGTACGTTTTAGATTTTCTCAGGATCGATGTGAGATAAGATAGGAATTGGAAATTACGACGTGGTTATATTTTTATTTTTGAAGGAACGACTAACAAATTTCTACCATTTTGTTGTATATTTTATCGAGCGAATTTTGTAGAATGAAGACGTTTGACCTGTATCGAGTTGGTTCTATACGTAATAGTTTACGAGATGCTTAATAATGAGGATCGCGTTTTATGTGCCGATACACGAAGCATTCGTGACTTTACTGCTGCTTCAAGGAAAGATATGGACCGAATAGCTGTAGTAATAGATTTATATTCCTGTAGGAGCATTACGTATATTCTTTCTTTACGTTCAATATCACTCCCGTTAAAGATACAATTTATATATTTCGATAAAAAGCATAGTAGTTCTTATTGACAAATATTTTAAAAATCGCGACGTGTCCGTACAAAGTTTCAACGTGATTTACTTCTTTTATCTATCTATGAAACTTCGTAAGAACATACTTCATGATGTAAAAATAATTCATACACCTTATTTATGAATAAATACAATTACCATCATAAGTCGTTATTTCAAAAAATAGATTGTTCTTCCGTGTAATATTCTTTCTGAAACTTATAAGCTTTGAAAAATGCTTTCTGCTTTATTCTATCCAGTATCTGGAACAGTATTCACTATTGTATCTCTTCTACCACTTGCTCTACTATTTTACAGAATTCTTTCTCCTGTTATTTCCCTCGGCACTTCTATCACATCGATTCTCCGAATTGCCCTACAGTTAAAAATAAAAAATATTAAACATTAAAATATAAACATATCAAATTCCATTTTTCACTTTATGTAACACTACGTATCTACTGCTCTACTGCGTTTAATCCAATGCGAGTCACGCATCATCTTTCTCCAAAAGTTCCAAGTTCCTGGCAACAAACCACTCAGAATCATTCGAATCGAGCTACAGCAGCAACTCCAAAACACAACCCTCAAAAGTCAGCAACCTCATTCTTCTTGAAACAAAACAACTGCTCCGTAAGGAGGTGCATTCCTATCAACGTCGAAGCTCCGACATCGATTCGATACACCAAGTATGTCGTTCGTCTTGCGCAGCGCCATTAACACGGTCATAAAGCATCCTCCTCGTGCAACTTCTTCCCGGAACCTCTGTCTCTTCCATCATTCTCGCAGCTCGTCTTGTCATCTTCGTTTAACCTTAGCGATACGATGGCTGCTTCATTCCAGACCCAGTCAAATTGTTGAAATTACTCTTTCGAGTAATTTGCATAGAAACGAATTGATCATTTTTAGGACTTTTTGAATTGATTATTTTAGCAAATTGTTAATTCTGCTCGTTCAATTTCCAGGGACACGTTCGTCAATCTACCATCGCTAAAGATACTCTCACTGAACGGGAACAACATCAGCACGTTGCACGACAAGGCGTTCAAGCATCTGACTACTCTGGAAGAACTGCAGCTGGTCGACAATCAGATCAAAGTCATCACCGCGGACAGTTTCCACGGTTTGAGAAGTCTGCTCAAGCTGGACATGCGTAACAATTTGATCGCCATGATTGGCGATAGAACGTTCATCGAGATGCCCTCGCTGAGACAGCTGGACCTCGATCAAAATGAGATTGAGTATATTTCGGAGAAGGCGTTGGACGGAATGAGGAATTTGAAGAAGTTGAAGCTCAGTGATAACAAGTTGGTCAGCCTGGAACCGGATTTCCTGGCCGGTGCACCGGGAGTGTACGTGCTGGACTTGAGGGATAATTCGCTGAAGACCTTGACCTTCGATAATATCAAGCCAATCGTGACGAATTTATACAACAGCAGCAGCCAATTCTACCTGAGCGGTGAGTGACCGTTTCGTTCTACATTTTTGAGAAAGTTGCCCGATTTTGAAATTCCTGTAGATTCGTTGATTAAATATAAAGAATAGTAGGAAGTGTGTTAAAAATTGCGCACACCGTTTTAATAAACTGTAAGTTTGGAAAATTTGCCGGACATCTACGAGCTCAAGCAATAATCCTATAAAGCGTGTAAATGACATACTCAATTAGAAAACCGAAATTGCTGAACGTCACGAAGAAAGTATAAAAATTCGGATCTAAAATAATCCAGGATAGAAATTCCATAAAAATAACGAGCACCGGAGATTACGAAATGGCGATCGACTTTGGTGACCGCAATTTTACGATCGGCAAAAATTCAGCTCTCAGCGGAACTCTGACGAAAAGCCCATAACAATTTTATGGAGACCCTCCAGGTCGAATACTTAACACCTAATACACCTATAAAATCGCCGATCAGGAAATTGAGATTCATCGTTCGTAATTGGTTGATGAAAACGCTGTAACTTTCTTCTCGTTGACGCTTAATAGATAATTTTCTAACGATCCTATAATGGTCGTCGTTATGGGATATCCCACGCGAATATCTGAAATCTCCTCGGTCGACTTACGCGGCCGGTAATTGCCCTTTAGCCGAGCGATCGGGATACGATGTTATCGTGTCTGGAAATCTTTAATTTTCATGGTTAAACGAGCGATGCGTGCCAATTTTGCGACCACTCGAGGGTTGCAACCCCCCTGCCACGGTACCTTCCCCATTCTAACGATTATCTGCTATTTTACTGGCCGACATATCCGTGAATATGTCGCGAAACTATGCCTTAACAATTGCTTTCGTTTCTCTTTTTAGCTTTTATTTCATTTTACATCGCTCACAAGTATGCAGAAGTATTTTGTTTTCACAATTCGCGTGAAATACGTGCTGTTTATTTTGAAATCAATAATATTATATTGTATGATTAATTACTGAATGATTAATTTGCTTTAAAATAACAGGAGGTGTTATTTTAAAAAACAACTGCAAAATGTTAATAATTTTTTTATACATTTTTATAAATATTTCTCTACTGCTTATAATGTAAATGTACATACATATGTCTTGTCAAAATTTGATCAATTTCTATTGTCCTTACAATATTCCGCGTATTTTTATGAAATATTTGCAGAAATACATTCGTATGTGGATATAATAGAAGTATTCGGTTGGCTCGTTATCTGTTCTCTAATTAAGAAAGATTCGAGACTATTTTAGTAAATATATGTCGTGTGTTTCATCTTGGTAATCGTGGGGTTAATGGGAGGCAAGTTTAGGAGCAGTTCTAATGAGTTTCGCTTCGCTTTCGCAAATTTAGATTTACTCGAGTTTCACTTAGGTAAATTTGTGCGGCTCACGAAAAAGAAAAAATCTCCGCGAGTAAATCATGTATGATTAATTCCGTTGCAATTACGGGATGTTCAAACTAAACAAAATATAGGAGAAAAAGAAAAAAGTAAGTAGAAGGAAGTTTCTTTACCGAATGAAAATTCCTCTTCGAAAATCTCGCGAGAGGAAGAGATAAAACGTTCATGCACGATACAAACCTGTTCATAAGTCATCAAGATTCCTGTTGTCCTTGCGCAAAACGTCATACTCGATCAATCGTTAATTGTTATGGAACTACAATCGCAATTTTCTTTGATCTCTTATTTTCGAGTCGAACATCAGTCAGGATTTCGCACGAAGAATTTCATACGAGAAATTCGCGAGAAATCCATTTTTGTTGATTGTCCAATTTCCTTTCAAAATACACACGATTAATTCCAAGATCATATAAAACGAGAGAAATTGCGGTAATATAAAGTTGATGGGTAAAATGGATTTTTAAATTGTTCTGCTGTAAAAGACACGTACGAGGCCTTTACAGGCTAATATTTCAAACGAGGTTTAATAATTTGTCAGGTTTACCTCGTTTTTCTCTAGATGTTCTGATAGTCACGAACAGACGTGTACATGGAACAAAACCTACAAGTTTCCATCGACTCGTCGTAGGCGCACGTGCATCGCGATCAAATCTCAATGAAATACCTCCGCAATCCTTCATCTCGTGGCCTGACGAACGATAAAAAGATAAAAAAAAACGAAAACAAAAAAAAAAGGATTATTTCCCATCGGAGCCGGCCCCTCTAGTTTGAAATGTAAATAATCCCTGGCAAAATATTTCCAAGCGGCGTGCAGTTTCCGATATCGCAGAGGTTGGTCTGTCTCTCGCAGCGCGTTCTATCCATCCTGAAATTACCATAGAGCGGCAAAAAGGCCGCCTCTGACCATTGTCTGTCTTTTGAGAAGCGCAACGATAACTGTGGTCTGCTTTCAATCGCTCAACGCTAACGATAAGACTCGTATAACTCCGAAAAGTTTGTCTTCTCAAGACCACTAGACGAACTGTATCAGTTGTATCGCGGTTATTCTTCAGCTTTTAGAATCTCGTCGCGTAGACGTCACAGGTTCTTATGGTAATTTGGCATTGAATACGACTTTCAGAAAAGTTAGAGAACAGACAAATATTTTAAATGTCGAAACATTAAAAAAGATCGACCGAAAAGTTATTGATAACGAGCATTCGAAGATTCTTTCATAGAATTGTAACCAACCTCACTTTACTGTGATCGAGATATAGCAAATTTGATGCATCATATTTTAATTAACATTACGTATCTTCAACAAAACTGTACATGTAAAACTTTATCCATTTCATCTGCGAGAATTCAACGATATAAATAATTGATTCCTCTATTATTGACGGTTGTAAAAACATAGAATGTGTATCCAGCGACGAACATTCACTGAAGTGGTGGGACTCTAAAATTCAGGGAAATTCAATATTTTTCTGTAAAAAAATATCGAAAGAAATATCACGAAAATTCTAATCATGAAAAACTGATAGAGAATCCTCGAAACGCATAAAATTCTAGGATACACTGTGATATTCTACGATATATCGAGCTTTAAAAAACATCCGTCTACTTCTTTTGGTATCCCCAGAAATAGCCAAAATACATGTTCGAACTACAAGCAGACCAGGGGAGTTTCAAGTGTCAAAACGTTTTACGGGGCTGCAAAACTTGCTTTCGTACCGAACGAGTTAATTGAATTGGACGAGACAGGCCGAAAAGCTGACCAACTTCCTGGCAAATCCTGTCCAGGACGACGATTTCGTGGCAAGAAATTTCGAAAAGCATAACTTTAATAAGAGAACCGATGGACGTCAGACAGTGGGTCGTCGACCCTCTAGCACTTGACAGCTTCGAATGCAGGTACCGTAAGGTTTGGGGATAGGAAGGAAGAGGTAAAACGAGACGATTTTGAGAAGGAAGTTTCTAAGGAAGGCAAGAACTTCCTGATGGAACTTGCATATTCATGATGACACTTGGTAGAACGTTCGAGTATTTTTATTTTTAATGTTCCAATTAACGAACCTATAATCGTGGACATTTTTTATTTGGTTATGCTTCTGGTTTTATTTGTACAACGTCCGAAAAGACATGTGACACGACTTGAGACAAAGTTTAGATTCATCGGGTTCGCGATTTTGATATCATTCGGTGCTTTCAATTATCCCGTTTCTCAGTAATGTTACATTTTTTACCTGTTATTTCATTGTTTCGTTCTTAATGGATTTATATGACTTGCAATTTGTTGAAAAGAAGAATGGCCTGTTATGTGCAACAATATTTTACCTTTTAAAAACGGGTAGTAAATCCAAGAAGTTTTGTATAATACCAATGGAATAATCAATGTCGTGGTAATCAATATTTTGATAATATTCAGCAATAGGTGAATAAAAAAAGCATATATTTAATCGTTAAAAAAGTACAACAAATAAATAACAAAATAGTTAATAGTGTATCGAATTGTACAGTTTTTCTCCTGTAAAAGATAGAAAGTGATCTTTATTTATACTGACGCGTTTCAAGTTTGTGACTAATAATAAATATCGAAATAATTCGAAGCCAAAGATTCTTTGCGTTTACAGAGAGTAACAGATGTATTTTTCACCTAATTTTCCAAGTATTTAAAGCAACATTCTGGTTGTTATCGATCTAATTTTAAAATCGGATAATAGACGAACCGTACGACTTTGCAATATCGCTTGCATGCAATTTTAAAGAGCACGGACTTTACGAGCCGATAAAACGATTATGAAACAAATGGAGTCGAAAGTAACAATGATAATTTTGGTATTATATTGCCAAACGAAATACCTTGATGATAATGATAATACTTTTAATCAATGTTTGAACAGCGAATTTAATTAAGGATGATCATTTCGCTGAAGCAGTACACCGGAAACGTATATTGAATTAAACGGCTTTAATATTAACTCGCCTCGTCTAATTTCGGCAATGTAGTGATCATTAATTAATATTAATAGGTAGAATCGAATCGAACGTTATTACACGCGGATAAAATCTTCTTCCTTATATAATAAAATTATTAGATATTATTATTACATTGGTACACATATGCAACGCCATATATTCAAATACATAATCAATAGCTTAATTAATCCTTAATTAATAGCTTCAAATCTTAATAATTTCTTCCAAATATCATATATTTAATAAAAGTAATTTTCGTATGATTCAAAACACTTTCAATATCTCGTAGAAAAAATGGAAAAATTAATTTGTCACGCTTCTTAGATGTACATTCTTTTTTCAAACTGTATTTGGAAAAATATAAAAAAGATAGAATATAGTGGGAAATATATATGAGAAAGGAGAGACGATTCAATTGAAAGTTTTCAAGGGTTCGTTCAGTTTATTCGACAACCGGTAACAGGCATATATTATTATCTAATCTAAAATAACTAGCATACACCGATATAAAATTCATATAAAGTTCTCTAATTCGCTAATTTATTAAAACTTACAGATATCGATATCTCAGATATCTCTCATATTCGGAATCTCTCGGTCGATTCTTCAATGAAAGATTATTAATGGAACGTTTGAGAAACTCCAATTACGATTTCATTGTCTCTAAAGATATAATGAGTACGTTATAAATATGTTACGAAACAGCTGTCTAGCCAGTCAATTTTGCAAAATTTACACACGTGGATGTTAGATTCGAGTTACGGAGCTTAATGGTTATCGTCATTTCATGAAATAAATTAGAAAGTGATCTGAGAATTTCGACTTTAAAGCGCATCTCCTCGTATCACCACGACAAATCACGTTCCATTTACGAATGAATCACGTTTGAAGCGGGTTTCCGCTGATATAGAGTCATCAAATATACATGGCGCATTAAATTCGAACGAACCTGCAGAGGATTCTATTAAAAAGGCTATCTCTGTACTTCGCTATTCGCGTCGTCGTGTTTCGATTACGAATTAATAGAAGTGTGTGCTTTTATATATAAATTCCACAGAAGGTATATACATAGATACAGTGGTTCACAAAAGTATATTTAGAATAGAAAGCTTTTATGAATACATTATATATGCATGATCCAATATACATTATTTTTACATTCCATTAGTGGTTATTTGTTGCGAATTATTTAGATATATGTATGTATATTCTCAAATATTTAACGTAGAAATTGGTAAATTTGTAAATTTTAGAACAGGAAGAATTGAAAAGTATTTAATGAAGAATTTAACGAGCATGACTAGACAAATTTCAAGTAATCTAAGATAAATGTAAAATCGTTATTTAACGTGGTCGTGGTTTAAATTGTATTCAAGAACCAGTACAGTATATGCCACGTAGATAAAATGATTCATTAATAATTCATGCCCCGATTTCACTCGGATACCTTGCAATATATCGAATTTGTTTATTTTCGTAGCATAGTTGAGATAATTCGTTCTATTATATAACATCGATTTTCATTTCATTACAATGCAACATACTCTGACATTCGTGTTATTTTGCGCAAAAGATCAACGACAGATAGATTTTCGCTGACGTTAAATACAAAATTCAGCTAACCCAAATCCACAGAGTGCAGCGAATCGTTCGATTAAATTTACACTTAAAGAGAAGCGAACACAACTTCTATGCGACATCGAATCGGTGTTCATTGCAGAATATTTTTTCTAAATTACAAAGTCGTACTATCGTTAACAAGTTTCTTAATAAATTTCAAGAAAATATAAAGATTCTCCTAAAACGTTAAAATCCTGATCGAAATTGAGCCGAGATTGAAGCAAAAAGAAACGAGTACCGCTATACAGTGTATAAAGTGAACCAATTGAAATGAAATATTTTAGTATTATTTTAGTATTTTATATTTAGTATTTTAGTATTTTATTACGGCGCGTAATATTAAAAAGAAAATTCGTGTCGATTGAAATTTCACTTTGGAGGCTTAAAAACTGCCAACGTCGAATCTAATAAACTTCGGTAGCATTAATAATTATCTGAGCCGCAAGTGTACGCAATGGCCAACGAAATGCGGATATTAGTATCAATTAAATCAACCATAACTTCAAACTATATCCGATTAATAGCAACCGATCGATTAACCTCAAAATGATCGATCGGACGCTATTAGTCAGTACTAAACCGCCATTATGCTTAAAACGCAATTCGATTTCATGAATCTTCCACAGAGGATTACGGTTCTCGCGATCGATATAATATGTAACTCGATTTCTCTCTTTCGCGCGCGATTTTATTTTTCTTCGTTCTCTCGTTCGTTCCACGAAGCTTATACCTGTCAATTTATAAATTCGTTCGCCAAACACGCTCGATCGCATTAGATGGCATACACACGTCCGATGTGAGATACTCGAGCGGAACATTCGGTCAGATATCGAAGAAAAGTTCGATAACGAGACCGATGTCAGCACATCGATTCCATCGGGTTCTATATCTTCATCTTCTCGTTCGATCGCTCACCTTTATTTTCCCTCCCCTCAATAGGACGATTCCTCGAAAGATCAATTTACATTCCAAATAGTTATTTCTTTGCCTTATTCTTCAACAGGCACGTGATCAACGTATCGACAAACGTATTCTTATTTAATTGCTACATAATTCGATTAGATGGTATTGAGAATGTATGACTATAGGTAGAGCACTATTTCCTTGGGACCATATTTTGTAAAAATTTAATAAACTTCGTCTTCTTGTCTTTATCAAATAATCGAGCATCAATTTGACGTTGCCAAGAAAATTGAAGAATCGATAAAAAGAGCAAATACCCTTTCCTAAAAGTTCATGTACATGGAATATTAAATTCTTGAATCTATCGAACATATTGAAAAAGGATATCATCGCAGTTCGATTAAGAGAAGCAGCTTAAATGTATCGAATATACTGATAAAACAGAGGATAAAAAATGTCCGATAAAAAATCTTTTATGGAGTGATGAAACTGGAATAGATGATTTAAGATTGCCCGATAATAGTTTCTCTATTATAATATCTGAAGTATTATTTCCATCGTGATTCATTAGACGGCGTTAGAACACATTTTTGGAGAACCATTTTTATTCTCTCAACAGCTCGCTGTTCCGCGACGTTCGAATTTGCACGCATAAATTTCACGATTCTCGAGGCAACTTATCGTGAACGCTATTCTCGAGCATTGGATATCGGGCAGGTGAAGCAACCGATTATAGGAAATACGTACTTGAATATGTGCGCCACAGGTGGCACACAGATGCTTCAATATTTAACCCCGATATTGTTCCTTAAAGTCGCGCGATATTGCATTCGCCGCGAGGTATTTACGCGTGTACACGTGCAGGTTGAACGACTTTCCTTAAATTATAGAACTACCGCCGAGAATAATCGCCATCGTAAATTTTATCTATTAATAAGTATTGCAAAATGTCGTGTCATAAGGAACTCGACTTTGCTGCTTGAATAATAGAAATTTGTAAATCTTAATTTCGAACGATTTCTTTTAGAGCCTGGGAAATCGTATTATTTTGAAGCAAAAATTATACGTAGAATGGTTAAAGAAAATTAGGAATGGGAATGTAGTAAATTAAAAAAGTTTTTAATTATGCTTATGATGTTAAAACATACCTGTAACAGTATAAAATATATAAAATAAAATGAAATTTTATGAATAGAACGATACGTGATAATAGGATAATAAATTATCATACCTACTCTCCGCGTTTACTACGATAATTAGTATTTACGTTACTTTGAACAATTTAAAACGTAATTATAATTTCCTTTCACTTTAAACTAAACAGAAGAATTCTTCTCCTCTGTATAAAAATATGCGTTCTAAAGAATTACCAGGAATAATCCACTCGGTTAAATATCTTTCTCGTGTTCGTTCGCGAAAAACCTAGCAAACAAACCGAATTTCTTCGAATCTCTTTCACCAAGTACCTATAGTCCTGCTTATAATCCATCAAGCATTCTTCAACTTCCGGCAAAAGATTTATCGTAACCGTGGAAGTGAATAGAAAAGACATGAAATATCAATCTCCATTCTTTGTTGTTTCTCGCGGTACCGTTGTAAGAAGCCAAGCAAAGAGGAAAAATTATTACTTTTAGGACGAACAATCGACACAGATACATACACATATAATTGGTCCAGCAATAGACCAATTACATATACGTAAACGTATATACAGAGTGTGCTAAGGTTTCAAGTTTGTTTCATCGTGGTATGCTCTGTGTATACATTTGGTGAGACGATTATTTGAATATGTAAAACGATACTCGTGCAATATTGTAATAATAATAGAGTTAATAACGACAGTACAACGTAAAGTGGCAATTATCGTTAATATATTACATTTAATAACGCCTGGGCCGAGAGCAGAAAATACTGAAATTAATAGAACCCTTATGACGCAATAGCGACTCGGTATTTCGATCAACAATTAATTAAGTTCGATAAAGGATGAGAATTTATTTAAGTAGAATTTTTCGTTCTCTTCATCACGAAAGGGTTGTGATTTTTTGAAACGAGACTCGCGTGTGGTTTGGAGAACACGACTTCGTTGTTTCGAAGCTGTGAAGACAGGAATTTCGAAACGAGATTTACTTTGGAACAAGACTTCGCTATTTAGCTAAGAGACTTTGCTGATCTTTTCTGATTTCAGATCAATAGCTGAGACGTTTGTAACATGCAGTTTTATCGTCTCGAAAATAGGAATATCTATCCCTGGCAAAATCTAATAAATAGTCACGTTCTATCTGCTTCTTCGTTTATTTCCTCCGCAATTTTCACGATTTTTCGCTGATAATCCTCGATTTTATTATTTTAACATTGAATATTCTTGAATATAGGAAAAACATTCCCCACTGGCACGCGCCTCGTTTGCCTTTCTCCTTCGTTGCGATATTCCATTTTCAGAATACAAATTGTATTTTAGAATTCTAGAAGCGTCGGCTATGAATAAGCAACGGGGAAATTTAAGAATAAATAAGCAAACTTATTCGTATGAAATCTTTGGTCACGAACGAATAACGAAAATTTCTACGACGAAAACGAAGACATAAAGTAAAGGAAAGTGGTTAAGTAACTTTCTCGATATTCTCGTTAATCTTTATTTCGGAATAACCGCTCTTCAAACTCACGTATTTCTTTCGCATTCGTTCGTTCTTCCCCCTCGAAACTGTCATTGACCAACGAGTTCAAAAGCCCTAATGGCATCTCCAGCATCTCTACCTCTCTTTATCGATCTCTAATAGATCTCTCGTGTCCCAGGCCCATAAATCCTCGGCCTCTCTTCAAACAGCTAGCCGTCGCGTAATAGAAAAGCGACTCTGCGGCGTAAAATGCGCATCCGTTCGACGATAGAGGGTTCTGAAAGGCAACGAGAGGCACGAGGGATGCATCATCGCCAGCTAAGCTAGCTGCAAGAGTAATTGCTGGAAATTTATCACCTTATCGCGGCCGCTCTGCGATATATGTATATCGAAATAGCCTCTCGACCAGGTGGCGCGGCTCGCTGCTGCCCGATTAATAAAACGTACGGCTGCCATTTTACACGATGATCCTGGCTAATCGCGCACACGCGTTCGACTGTACGTTCCGCTTGATAAACTGTCTTCTTTTGCATAGTACTTTTTTAGCTAAGAAATTGTAGTATTTTAGATGTTTGGCTTTTTCTTACGTTGGTGGAGAATAGTATATTTCCTTTTAAAAAATTGAGGAATTTTAGATCTTATCGGAAGAAAGAATTTTACATCTTTTTGTATTTTACGCAATTGAAATACTTGAGACGTCGTTTTAATTCCCACGACGAATTTTCGATCTCATTTTTAAGAACTCGGAGGATTCTCGATCGTTTTCTAAGAAACCGACTAATTTTAGATTTTTCTTTTTTTTACTCCAAGTAATTTATGGTATTTGTATAACAATAATTTACGAAAGAGGTAAAATGCGTACGTAATGCTATATGAAAAAATCATTTGTGAATTTTGCTCGATTTGTACGTAATATAAAATCCAAAGCGAAACAAAACTCTCGCGTGCTTCTGTTTGTATGTTTCGTTTCTCAGACTGCGCAATTGAAAAAGTCTTTGGAAAATAAGAATCGTTAGTATAGTCGTGACGCAGAGTAGAAGAATAGAATACGTGTTTTAGGAAGCTAAGTTACGATATGTAGTCACATTTGTCGTGCGTTGGTTATTCGCTCTGAACGGATATCGAGTAGCTGTCAATTGACATTTAAACATTACACGGTGATCGTTAATGTCACGCTTTTATGCTTGAGAGATATTTTATGTAAATAATTGAGTGATTCGAATGTGTGGAACGAAAGGCATGCAGTGTATATCGACCGACCTGCATTTCGTGCATTTCGTGCATCTCCTTTGAATGCATATTAAAAATTCACATATAATGGTATAACGTGCTATCTCAAAACATAGCGCTTATCAAACAGTCGATTAGTCATTAAAAATCTTGTTCAGCTCTATCCTCGAAGAACGTTTCTTCGAAATAATTAAGCATTGATTCTTGATTGATTGTCGACAGATTTTCAATTTATATAAAAAAAAAAAGATCAAATTGACGCAGTTGCTATAATCGCAGATTAGTAACTATCAATCAGCGGTTATTTATTCGCACTCGTGACTCGTTCAGCGGATAATTCATTTCGAAGATTCTCTTGAAACTGACGCACTAATTTGTTTCCGATATTTCGGTAATTAGTCGATGGGTCCAGCTGCAGTATCCGAATCGTTAGAAAAATAAAAGAAGAATATTTCGGATAATATCGTTGCTTGTAGAATATTACGAAGTTAATGAATACGGTAAGAAGATAAAATTACTATGAAAAGTTACGAACCGGTTATTTTTATCACTTTGATAGTTCTTGCATTTAGGTTGCTGTTACTTTTCAACTTCTTGTTTAACGTTGTAGTAAAAAATCCATTAAAAAGCTACGGCACGTACACGATACGTTTGTAAACTGACTGGTTTAGATGCATTTTTAGCAGAAATTAGACGTTTCTGTTATGCCATGATGAAAATAGAAGCAGAAACAAAGGACTTTCACGGAGCCTCTTAAGATCGTATCGGTGCTTTTCCGCTGTTTATTCCCCGATTCGACCCTTCTTGCGGCAGCGATCAGCTTGTTTCACGATATTTCACGAGCTGAAACACGAACAACCGTCTCGCGAAACGTCTTAAATACGCTTTATAGGCGGCACGCGGCCGAGAAACGAGCAAAGGATAGACAAGCTTTGATTTACGGTTTCTTCCAACCTTTTGTTGCGCTCCTTTCCACGGCGTAAGCTAGAAAAATGTTGATAATACATTTCGTACCGTTTTACGAGATGTCGACGCTTTCTTTCCTTAATTTTCTTGAGAAATCGGAGTTGTTATTAAAAGCTGTCCAAATGCGATATTTCTTCCCGCCGATTTTGATCTTAAAGTATTAATTATATTTGATTATTTTATACATCCTGTAAACAGTCTTACAGAAGCTGTAATTATTCTTTAAATTTTACCAATGGAATAATATTTTTCCATTTAATTCAGATTACTTTCGTTCTGTCAAATTCGAACAAAGGATCGTAATAATAGTTCGTTACTTATCCATTATTACCACAATTAATTATCACCACTTTCGGATTCACACTCTTCTAAACTATTTCTAAGCTGATACAAATCAAATATGATTATTCCTGTGCATAGAATGTGTTGTATGCAATGCATTATAACAATCGATACAGCGTAATTGTCTGCAGTCTTCGTAAATAATTCCTGTGATCCGAGGGATTAGTAATGCTCATGAACGCAGTCAGCGTGATATTAGGATTAACCGGATTAAAACAATGACAATTTAAAGGGAATGGAGAACGATCTCGCGATGGCCAGTGTCCCGACCTCAAAATAAAGTCGAGGAAAAAACATTGGACGGTAAATCAAAGTCACCGTATATTTCATTTGTACGTGTTTGTAGCCATGCCGCGTGCCTTCCACTTTGTTTGAACTTCGCTTTATTACTCACTTCGTTTAAATAAAATTATCCCGAAATTCCACTGCTAATTTAAACGTGTTTTCTGTGCTGCTTGAAACCTACAAACTAGAGGAAAAACAGCATCCTTTCTATTTTTCATCGAATCTAAGACGAATGTTACGTGATTCTTCAAAGGAGGAAACGTATTATGCCATTTAACTCTGATATATTTTTACGTCAATTACGACCGAATTTTGTTTGCCTTTCGTTGAAAAAAATTCTTTCATCGTTGATATTGTAGCGACACTCGACAGCAAACAGTGTCGGAAGACAGTAGCGCCTCCGGTGTTTAGCGCCTTATGTTACGAACGTGTTCGGGACCATAGTCCGATTTTTCTTCCACGATTCTTAAATGAGAAGACAAAACAGCAGTACCTCAACAGCGACATCTACACCACCAGACAGCAGTAGCGCCATCATCACAAGTACCATAACTACACGATCATCTACACCTTAATATATTCTAATGATTTTCTCATACTTTCGTTGAATTCGAGATATCCTTGGTTTTCCTTGAAATCGCGAGAATCACTACGAGCCTCGCAAACGCTTCTAATGAAGCTTCTGAATATAAATGTATTGATAAAAGGTGTTCTATGGGTGTTGGAATACTTTAACCAGTCTGTACTACATTTTCCAACTTATCCTCTGGCGAAACACCTATCAGTATCAAATATTTGCGCGTGGCCGCATTTTTCCAATACCATCGATCTCAAACAACATTTCGACGGTTCTGCATCGAGCGTCAATCGAAATCTATTAAACACGAGAGCATCGATCGCGTCTAATGGATTCGGTATAGCCGGCAGTCAATTCTGGCGGCCGCGTTATTTGCTAATATCGCGATATCGAGTTTGACTTTCCGCCACGCTCGAACAGGAAGGATATGTTTACGAGCCGACGATATTCGCCTGTAAATTATCAGCAAATTCTGTTTTTACTTTGTCGGTTGTGCTCGATGGAGAGTCGGCGTGGATGATCGTAAAACGACGAAACGACAACTACCGCGTGATCGAGCCGATTTGCGAAATAATTGCCTCGTGGCCTCGCCACCACCCCTGTCCGATCGCTGGAAAAGCTTTTCGGAAATACACAGGTACATAGCAGAGAGGGATATTGCGACGAGATATCGTGTGTCAAAAGTTGACAATGTGAGAGCGCAGTTTATTGCTTCGTTACTTTTTATAGGTGGAATTTGCGGGTTTTGCTACGTTCGTTTATTTGCGCGGGAACTGCAACGGGAATGATTGGAAATTTTAAGTGAGATATCAAGAGTTTAGAGTAGATTTCTCTATCTTTTTTCTAATATTAGGTCGTGCGAAAAGTTTCTTTCCTTTTATGAGGAAATAATGGATACACAACATTTTCCGTTTTATATTTGTTGAGAATTACGGATCTTAACTGGCGAAATAATGATGTAGGAACACTAAATTTACACTTAGAATTCATATTAAAATAGTAATATATATATTTGATAAACGATTTCACAGATATTCATCGATACACATTTGCACGCGTCTCAGCTCTTTCTTTGTCTCGCCATTTTCCGTATTAGACTTTTAACTGACTCTTAAACGACTGAACAGTTTATATTCGTCTGTTTTAGGAGCAGCACGCACACACATTCATATTCACGTACATGTATTAATACTACGTATTATCTAGTCTGGCACATAAAATTACACATATTTCAATAATATTATTTTATCGAATTACGTATGATCCATATTGTTCTATCAAGATAAAGATCACAACGTTCGATAGATTAGGTTTCATGTTTGTATAAAGATGCATCGTTGTAAAAGACGTGTCTGTAAAAGAAAGACACTTTTCGGACAATCTAATATTTTTTGGGGGGCGAAGGGAATGATCATAGCAATTGAGAAAGATAGACTTTCGTTAAATTTGGAAGAAGTTTCATCCTGTTTGAGAGAAAGATTCAAAGTCTCAAAGTCAATTAATTCTGGTACCTATACGAAAGATCAATAATTATCGTCCAATTTCAATTAGTACAGTTTTATTCGTAATAATTAGCGTTATCAAAATTTTTCATCGACGTCTACCGAATGTAGCGAACTACGATAAAACCAGGAACCAAGATCACATTAAATAGTATTAAATTATGCGGTAACAATTTCAATATGAACTGTAAGAAATTACTAGAATTTTAATGAAACAAAGAGAAGATGAGAATAGTTTATTGCAAACGCGCATAGAGAAATCTTTTTCTCGCCACGTAAAACGACCAGGAAAAAACGGTGTAAAACAAATGTTTACCAAAAGCGAGCCTTAAATCTACCAGCGAAATCCTCCACCTCGCAGCTCGTACTCGAAAGCGGGCAACAAATAAAAGCAATTCTAATCAAAGTTAGGGAAGAACGGAACAGCGTACGAGTAGATCGACCGTGTTCACACCGTCACAAAGCGCGTCGGCGTTCAAAGAGCGCGGCAGCGAGTTCAACCCTTTGACACGTTTTAATTCTTGCGCCAGCGCACACTCGAGAACCATCGCGTCAAAGTTGCTCGCGCCACACGTTCGATTTGAACGGGGGTTCAAGAAGGGCGCACACGTGTCGATTTCGAAGCGTCTTGTTAGACGAGGCCGTCGTCAAAAACGCGAACGCGTGCTCGAGCAGAAAAGTTCGAAGGAAACGGTGGCGGCTTAATGGACGTCTGCTTTGTACGACTACGGCACTGGGAACAGCTTGGTTTGTTTTACAACGATGCTTGCACAGAATGCTTCGTGCAAGTAATATGATTAAGAGAAATATTTTTAAATTTACGTTTCATTCTTTCTTCAATTCCACGAAATTTACGAGCCGTAAATATAACTACGGTTCCAAGGATCGAGAACGCAATAAAATGTAAAACGTAATACGATAGATTATGAAATCTCTGAACATTCGCTTCGTTTATTGTAATTAAGAAAATAAACGATATCGAGTTTCGGGATTAAAAATTGTTCAGTTATTTTAATGCAATTGATATTAAATGAAATTCCTTTAAAATTCAACGCGTTAAAAATAGGGAAAAAAATGAAGGAAAATGTATCTTCGTATGTTTTCTCTTGGTTCTCCAATGCGTGTGATCAATTTCTCGATTTCGGTGGACGATCGATTTCAAGGTAAGTCGATCGTTCTCTATCGACGTAGTTTCATGGTTCGTTGTTGCAACAATAATTTGATGAGAATAATTCGAGCGAGATTGGGTCAGTGGCGGCTAACAGCGGCTGCAACGCGATTCCTCTCGCCCCGGGCAAATAATTACGATCTCGAGGAGCCTGGTTTTTAAGAAACCAGATAACGTCATTCTTAATATTTCACGTTTATCTTCGCCATTAGCCGTATAAAGTCGAGGTAATGCCACGAGCAGAAGCAAGATTTATTTTATCTCGTAAAGAGCCCTGCTCGGACGTAGTAATTCAATATTTAGAATAACGCGAAACGCTGCTGAATACCGGCGCGTAGTGTACACTGTGGTAAGAAAAATGTATAATTCAAGAAAAACATTCTTAACGATGTTTTCCTTTGAAACACGGGCTTTTAAGAGAGAATGAAAATGGAGAACTTCAATTTGATATGTTACCATTAACTTTGGATATATTCAGTATCTACGTTTCTTCCGGTAAACAATCCACGCTACATCCGTTGTTATTTAAACTAGCGAAATGAAGAAAGTTAAAGAACAACAAGATCGTCTTCTTCTTCTATTTTTTTTATCATTGACTAGTAAAAAGAAATTAAAAGTCCAAGTGTAAAAGAATTACGTTACGCCTGAATATAGCAAATTTTTGTTTCTCCCACTAATAAATTCCATATCATTATGATTGACTATTTGTACATAATCCTTCGCGTACAACGAACGAAAGAACAGACAAGAGACGGATAAATAGAGAAATGGAAAAGAAGGAAAAGATGTGCCTGTGGCTTTTTACGGTGAATTTCACGACGGAGTCCCGTAATGGGGCACCCTACGACGAACGAAATGAATCGAGGCCAGGATGATTCCGATTCGACGGCGTAAAGTCAGATTTCATCGCGACGCAAGTGTGATTGAACGCGGTAAACCGTTACCATCGCCATTTTTCCTGATCTCTGGTTTGCACGTTCGTTGTCAGGGATTGCGCCGCGACGAGTTCAGCTGCCCAAAACGACTGAAACGTAAATGGTTGGAAGTTAATCTCCCGTGGAAGGTAAGCGAAGTTTTTCAAAAGCTTACCGGTGTTCCAATTCTTATAAGTGGAAACTTTTTTCATAAGATACGATCTCCGGCGAGGACGATGAAAACGATTGACAGAGTTGTGCAATTTCTACTGTTAGACGCGATAAAATTATTTTCAAATTATATTTCGAGTACCCGAGATCGTTCCCGTTGTAATAAAATATAAAATCACTGTTTTTAACGATCCCATTAACGTTTCGAGTATTAATCATTTCAACTTAAACCGGACATCCTGTACGGTAAAACATCGAGCCACCTATACATATATAACCCGTGACAATCGCAGTACACGAACGTTCACTCCACCGAACGAAAACGACAAGAGACAAAAGCCACGAATAGTACTGTTACTCATAATCATTTCAGCCATCGAAGCACGCGATATGTAAAGGGTAGACTAGTTCCTTTTCCGGGTGGAATATCACGCAGGTCGCACAACTACGTCAGCCGGTAAAAGCGGCGATATTTCAACGTGGCCCACCTATAATGACTCACAGGAAGTCACGTGTCGCTTCAGTCGGTATACTATATCGCGAAGCATTACGCTTAAAAGGTCGCGCCAAAAGTCTTCAGGGACCAAGAGAGCACTTTGCCAACGCGTACACCGCGAATTAAGTGCTACCGATACTTTAAACTAACTGCTTAGCCGAAGCATCGCTCTCCTCCGCGGTGTGGGCTACTTTCGTTCGATGTTTCCCAGAAGCCGAAGCAAAACGTCGAATATCGTATTTTTTTGACGAGGAACAACGTAGAGATTTGACTCTTCGTTTTAGTCCCTTAACGATCATGATCGAGTGTGAAACACGGGCACGCTCGGTCAATCGTTTTTTGTATCGATGTATGTGTGAGAACACTCGCTTTCATTCACTTCCCACTTTGTGTTTTGCATTATTTTGGATGTTGCCCAGGCAAGATACAATTCCGCTAAGACAAAAATTATGCATTGTCGATTAAGTCGAATGAAATTGTATGCGTTAAGCGGTTAGACCGTTGAGATGTTACGCGAAGTTTATATCAAGTGTGGAAATATTTGCGAAGAAAATTGCAAATTTTTGGAATAAAAATATTCTAAAAGTTATTATAGAAAATTATAGAGTATGATAGAATTTCGTTCTCATAATTCAAAAATTTCATTAACAATTGAAATCCCGATTGGCCGGCGAATTTTCAACGAGGTGTGGCGAAAGAGGTTCGTCGCGGAGAAAATGAATGGTTTGTTAGTACATTTGATGAGAATTGAGCGTGGAAAATGAGAGAAATTAAAGCTACCAGTTCCGAGAACTAATCTTAGTAATTGTACGTCCGAAGATAGATTACCGTTGTTAGAAGTTTCGTCTTAGAATTTACTGATTTCTTCTTTACTTTTTTCTTCCACTATATACATATGTATGTTACTTTAGAAAAATTAATCGAAACGCAATGGATAAGAAGGAAAGCAGAAGAATTTTCAATATCATAATGAAGGATTTCTTAAATCGTGGAATATTTCTTACAATTCTATCGACAATTTTTCGTTCAATTTTTTGTATCACTATCTTTTTATATATTTTACACCTCTTCATTTTATATTAATTCGTTTCCAATTATTTTATAACGAGAGATACCCGCGTGACAGAGGTATGCACATATCTTATTTTAATAAATCGTCAACTGGCTTCACGAACGATAAAAAACTGGACAAAATACAATAGTTGCGTCATCGATACTGTCAACAATCAAAACCTAACAACGAACAAGGTAATTGTGAATCGATGCAATGTACGCATCCGTAAAAGCGAATTTGTCGAACATATCAAAGCTAAAGTGTCTTATTACTCGAGTTTGATACAAGCATAAAAATCCTACGACTATGAAAAATGAGTCTTCGTATTTTTTTTTTTTTTTTTACATAAAACATAATCCTGCCATTCCGAATAATTACCATGGCCCGATTCGAAACTCGTATATTCGTCATTTTCATCCGAAAGATGAAACTGTCGGTCATATATCGAGCTTGCGAATTCAAACACGATGTGCACGTGTGCATTTTAAATTACAATATTGACTTCAGCCAACGTGGAGCCGAACGTTTTCCGCTAACGTGCACAATGACTCGTGAATCGATCTCGGCCACGAGATGAACCCGATTCGCGTCCCACCAATAATCGGTCGCAATAATCGAATCGTTTCGGCGTTTCTCCGTTAATGAATAAAAATCAGCGAAACCGAGTGAACCGAATAATGAACAAAAATGATTTATCGGACGGCAATTGATTTTTCACGGTAGAACGATCTGCAACCCACTGCACCGGCCCGTTTGACCAGCTTTTAATTAAGGATTACTCGGTCGAGAACCGTGGTTCGTGAATGTGTTTAACGTGTTTATCCGAAAAATTAAGGATTATATTGGATTATCAGTAGGGTCTCAATTATAGAAATTAATCATTTACGGGATAATTTAATTATGGAGAGATAATTCTTTCTATATTGGTAGGATTTCTTATATAATCGAATGGATAAAGTCGTGATATTCTTTAATTTTTCTTTTAAGAAAGTAAATCAAATTTTTTGAAGTATATACGTGGCGAGATCAGAATCGTAGAAAATACAAAACGAGTTTAATAAAAAAACGAGTGTATTTTAAAAAATTTTAAGATACAATACATCGATTCTTATATCGAGAAAATTCTATTGACAATTATGTTATTTTCTCTTACTTTTATATGGAAAATTCTTTGTCCGTATAAAAAGAAATTGGAGAATCTATTTCGCTTCTAATTGGATCGCGGTTTCAGCTTCAACGAGGAAATTTAGGATTCGTGAGTGCCTACTAGGAACTTTCATGCACTTTCGTACAATTTTCTCTGCTTTTTATCCTTTGTAATGTCGTATTGCATGTAGTTGTAAATACAGAATTTGTTGACGATACGTGGTTCGATGGTCGTGATTAAAATAAACCGTACTACTTTCGAACAACATTGAACGCCAGAGAACCCTTTTCCTGGTAGTTTTAAAATCCACTTGACACAAGTTAATCCGTACCACCTGCGTCCCAATTAGTTGGAAATTCTGATTAAACGTCCCGGACGCAGTTTCACTGACCTGGCAATGACTTCTTTGGAAAACAAGCTACATAGACGATGTATTACTGTTTCGAAGCAAGATATCTCAAAACCTTTCGTAAATTTGAGCAGTAATTTTTCTTAAAATTTGTTTCATCTGCTAATTTACCCGACTACTAATTTTCATATTTAACTTTAACACCATCAGGATCATCACCCCTTCTTTCTATTCTATAGAAATAAAATATACGATCTGCTTTCAAATTATTAAAATTACCATTAAAATTAAATTAAATTATCATTAAAAAATAACACGATGTAAAAGCCATACTAAGAAAGAATAACCCGTGTATTTAGAAATCTTCAAGCTCCTTTCGACTCAGTGAAAATTCATCACGGTTTCGGTGTATTTTTGCGAGATCCAGCTGGTTGAAAAATAATGTCCCGCAAATAAGGGTTGAACGCATGGGAGCAGTGTCGTTCTACTCCACCCTTTCGCCTCCCTTTTCTCGTTCGCTCTGAAGCTGGCTCAAGGGACGACAAATTTCCCTCTCGTCGACACTTGGCCAGTGGTATACGTAGGCAGAGACATAAATCATTCATCGACGCGGCGGGCCGAGAAGCGGGATCAGAAAAGGTCTGTTTGCCACGAAACGGCCGATAAGCCACGCCATTTACAGCGCTTGCACCATCGCGACACGCTTTCGTTTGTACAAGCGCTGATGGCCCCATGAATTCTACGGCGAATTCGAACTGGAGCATCTTGAAAGATGGTCGAGTATAAGGAATTCTGAGGAACGAGTCGCTATGACGAATATGCTAAGGATATATTCTTGTATGTGGTAGAATCCCTATATAGATAGAGATCGATGTGGTGGACTCTATACGATGATTGATGTAGTAGGCTCAATATAATAGTGAACATAGCAAATTTAATATGATGATTTACAGTAGCTGGAAAAAGTGTTGCCAATATTCAATACGTCAAGTTCTCAAAATAATAGGTAGCATATTGGGTTTGGTATAATAGTTAATCTGACAAATTCATAGTCGGATTCGTTGTAATGTTTAATATGATTCGATGTAGCATTGAAATTATACGCAGTAAACTATGTAGTAGGCTCAATATAATAGTGAAGATAGGAAATTTAATATGATGATTTACGGTAGCTGGAAAAAGTGTTGCCAATATTCAATACTCTAAGCTCTCAAAATAATAGATACCATATTGGGTTTGGTATAATAGTTAATCTGAAAAATTCATTGTCGAATTCGTTGTAATGTTTAATATGATTCGATGTACCATTGAAATTATACGCAGTAAACTATGCATTAGGCTCAATATAACAATGAACATAGCAAATTTAATATGATGATTTACGGTAGCTGGAAAAAGTGTTGCCAATATTCAATACGTCAAGTTCTCAAAATAATAGATAACATATTGAATTTGGTATAATAGTTAATCTAGCAGATTCATTGTCGAATTCGTTGTAATGTTTAATATGATTCGATGTAGCATTGAAATTATACGCAGTAAACTATGTAGTAGGCTCAATATAATAGTGAACATAGGAAATTTAATATGATGATTTACGGTAGCTGGAAAAAATGTTGCCAATATTCAATACGCCAAGTTCTCAAAATAATAGATAGCATATTGAATTTGGTATAATAGTTAATCTGACAAATTCATTGTCGAATTCGTTGTAATGTTTAATATGATTCGATGTAGCATTGAAATTGTACGCAGTAAACTATATAGTAGGCTCAATATAATAGTGAACATAGGAAATTTAATATGATGATTTACGGTAGCTGGAAAAAATGTTGCCAATATTCAATACGTCAAGTTCTCAAAATAATAGGTAGCATATTGGGTTTGGTATAATAGTTAATCTGACAGATTCATTGTCGGATTCGTTGTAATGTTTAATATGATTCGATGTAGCATTGAAATTGTACGCAGTAAACTATGTAGTAGGCTCAATATAAGAGTGAACATAGGAAATTTAATATGATGATTTACGATAGCTGGAAAAAGTGTTGCTAATATTCAATACGTCAAGTTCTCAAAATAATAGGTAGCATATTGGGTTTGATATAATAGTTAATCTGACAGATTCATTGTCGGATTCGTTGTAATGTTTAATATGATTCGATGTAGCATTGAAATTATACGCAGTAAACTATGTAGTAGACTTAATATAATGATCAACATGGTTCATTTGCCACAACTATTAACATGTTATTACCACTCTCGATGTAATGGTTAATACAATAGCGAATATGACCCATTTCACATAATCGTGAACATGTCGTTCAATATTAATAGACGCGATAGAATTTAACATAAACCTACACGGTACCAAAACTTTAATGTTAAAAATTGAATATTATATCTGGTGCAATAAATCTAATATAATAAAGGACATAATAAATTCAATTCATTGAATTCACAGGTAGAACAATAGTAATATAACAGGCAACATAATGCCGCCAATATATTAGCTGAGGTTATTCTTGTGTAATTTGTTTCCATACATAATTTATTTTGACGATAAAACGTGTAAAAAGAACCTATGACAATTAAAGAACTGATTTTTACTTGTAATGTTATAAATTATAAATTATCTCGCCGTTCGAATATAACTATAGATGATTATATATCGTTTATCATATCTTCCGTTCTGTTAACAATATTATATATATATATATATATATATATATATATATATATAATATATATATATATATATATATATATATATATATATATAATATATATATATATATATATATATATATAAGATATATATATATATATATAAACTTAAAATTCATGAAAATCGCGCGCAATCGTTGCCTCATGAACGATTACACACGCATAAAGTAACACTGACTTCCGAAAATTTATTTTACCATGAAATCTCCATGCAATCGTTATTTGTTATCGTCGTTATCAATGTATTAATATATACCTACTGCACTTTTAATAACATTTTCGAAGAATTCGTTTCATAATAATTCCCTATATGTA
Organism: Bombus soroeensis; assembly: GCA_014737365.1. Lineage (NCBI taxonomy): Eukaryota > Metazoa > Arthropoda > Insecta > Hymenoptera > Apidae > Bombus > Bombus soroeensis. Next base: position 1,985,882 of record JACXIL010000236.1, read on the forward strand.
TTTTCGTTGGAAGATTAAAGCAACCGATCGAAAGTCCATGAAAATCAAACATCATCGGTTTATGAATAATCATGAACGCAGAATGCCACGCGAGAGCTTCGTCATTTACATCATTCGATGTATCCGACGTTCTTCCATGATTTACGTTTGATCCAACACAATGACGTATGTTACGTCAACAGAAACGAACCCAGCGTTTTCGTTTTGATTTCATTGTTTTGCTACCTTTTTTCTTTTTTTCCTTGTTTTATTGACGGTGATTATTACGTGCTATTTTCTGGATCGTTCGTAACAAATGGCGAGTTGAACAGCAAAATGGCGCGTGATTGGACGTTTAAAATGGACGTTACGAAGGAGCTCCATCTTTCATTCGTCCCGAGCTGATTGCATCCCCCGCTGACACATTCTTTATTTAAATGAATCGATCGCGAGGATGTTATGCGAGACCTTGGAGGCAGCGTCGATTTATTGCTCCATCGATTCCCCATAATTCGATCGATTTTATGGTGATCGGGTTGTAAATTCGACGTCGCGTCGTGATTAAGGCGCTGAGGAACGTGTTGTGCAAGAAGATATATGGAACATGACTGGTATGTACGGTCATCAATGGAATAGTAATTGCACGTAGAAAGACACGTACTGATAATAGCAATAATACAGAACTTGTAATAGCAGAGATACCATAGTATTTGATACAGTAGAAATTTGAATGGCAGAATACCAAGAGATATCAAATAAGTTAAAATCTAATACCATAAAAAGTCAGTCATTAAAAAAAAAAAAAAAGAAAAAAAGATTCATTTGCGTTACGATTGGTGAAACATTCTTTTTATTGACATTCAATTCCCTGTTACTTACATTTTTGTGGCATGTCCGACGCTTCCCAAGGAACGAGAGAACAACGTGTGAAAAAGGAAGAATGGAACAAGTATGGAAACATCGTGGTAAAAGTTTTATTATTGAAAAATTACGAGATTCGAAGGATGTCTCTGGTTCTCGAAGTAATACGGATGGCCATGAGTTTTTCGTCTCGTTTCTGGTTCTTTGTAACAGGTTTGAAAGTTTCCTTGGCGGAATGCTTTCTAGGGTGTTCCTTGTGCCTCTTTGTGTCGCGAAAGTCAGAATGGTTTCTTTTCCAGTGTACAAAGCATTGTTTCATCGCCATAAATGTTTCAACCGTAATGGTGGTGCTCTGACGACAGTTCTCTTAGATTTGTCGAAAAGTTTCACGATATCTTTCCCGAAATTTTGCTCGCAGATAAATGATTCAGAGAAGTAGACAATGTGTATACCGTTTGAATAAAAAGTGTATTTGGCATTTCGAATAGTTAAAATTAATAAATAAGCAGTCGTTCGAATTCGAATGTACTTTAAGTATTAAAAATTTTACCACATATTGGAAAATCGATTAATTCTGTCGCATAAAAATATATTAATTTTGTATATTATTTTGTAGCGAATATTTTGCGAACAGTAATTTTAAGCGCAACGAGACCGAGCAACTTCTTAATCTCTTAAAATGTTTGCCGTACGTATTTTTCAATTTTTTATTTCGTCTTGATTTATGTTGTTTAATTTTAAAGCATACTTGAAATAACAAACTTCGTTCTTATTACTGCCACCGCAGAGAATTCCTTACTTTTTTAAACATCCCTCGGGAACGTATCTTTTTATCCTATTTATTCTTCCTTTTTTTTTTTTTCTCTACTAAGAGTAACTGCACGTATACCGAGCGTTTTAATTCCTTTGAATCATATTCCTCCCAGGTGAAGCCAAGAATCTTCCAGCTAAGCATCTGCACCCGGTCATTGATTAATCGTTTCGTTATTCAACGAAAATTCCAAGAGGAGCAACTTCCACACGGTTATTAGTATCAGGACGCTTTTAACTCACACGATATATTTACTTTAAAACACGGTTAAAAATTGTTCACAGTTTCCAATTACATTCGTTCCCGGAATTATTTTCCCCTGCACTCGGCGAACATTCACGCGAAATCCTCTTTCAATTCTTCTCTCGTACAAGTCGTGCTAAATCATATCGACCGATACAAATCTTCTTACCAATTAATTACATTCAACCTTCGATCTACCAATGATACTCAAAACACGATATTTTACTCGCCGCTATTACTCGCTGCTGTGCTATTAACAAATGTTTCGTTACTATAATTCTCTATACACGATACTTGATTCAAAATGCAAAATCACAACGCAATTCGGAAGAGTTACTGCCCATGTGAATCGCGAAACGCAGTCGAAAACGACTATCGTTCAAAGGGAGCTTCAGTCGACAACGCGTCTATATCGCGAATTCGGCAATATCAAATTTAGCCACGCAAACCACCCTTGAAGGATCGTTCGAAGCGGCTGATAACGGGCGTAGGATCGTCCATCGAACGATCGGCTCGTAAAGCAGCTTATCGCGAACCAGGCAAGACACAAAGATACACTTTGCTATAAAGCAGCTCGATTGAATATATAGCAGAGGTGGGTTGAAATTGACCCGATAAGCGTACCTGATTTCACTCCGACCGACCATAGAATTTCACGTTTTTACGATCGAACGCTTTACGACAGCCAACCTGGCTAGAAGTGGCATAAAGAAGCCGAAGGAAGGTATGTGCTAGCCGTGTCTGCTGCTGGATTTGTAAATAATTACCGCATCCCATGGTCGAACGAATGGCATTAATATTTACGGAAACCGCACGGAGACCATCGTCGTGTTGGAAAGAGCGACGAGAAACAGAGGGAGTTGCTGGAATTCCGGAACAAGTTCCGGGACACACGTAATTCCGCGTAATTTTATGCCGCCAGGGATGCTCGGCTTTTTTGTACTTCTATTTCTTCGTCGTTTTTTCTTGCCTACACCGCAGCCACCGTGTCCCCTTTATTCGTTTTCCCTCTCCTTTTCCTTTCCTACTTTCTATTTTCTTGCGTTCTCCGCCACTTTTTCCCCTCTCAACCTTTACGAGCGGCTGTAAAACCGCGTTTGAGCAACGGAGATTCTTTCTCATGCAAATTGAATTCTTTTTGATTCTTACCGGTGGAAGGATGGATCGAAACGAGCGGGTGTAACATGAAAAATTTCCGCGAACCGGTGACCAACATGAATTTGATGAGTACGCGGATAAAGCGATATACGAAACAATTAAAAATATAACGGGAATAAATTTAGGACTGTGGTGTCTGCGTGGTTTCTACCTCGTTCGCCGATTTTTATTTTTCCACGCTTTTAGTTCATGTATTTGCTTGTACGAGGACTGTCAGGGTTTTCTGGAATTTGTCAAACGTATATCAGATGAGAATATCACGTTAAATTATTATTATTCGTGCTTTCCACGGGAACAATTCTGAAATTCAATGCGTTGCCGACGAATCCTGTATTAATCGCAAAATTCTCTTTTCGCTCGATGTTCAGGTCAGATATACATTTTTTCCTTTTGAATATTTCAAAGATATCGACTGTGTACGGCGTATCAATTACGATGTTGATTCTTTGCTATGTTTTGTATTTAATAATTGAAAAAAGCATATATCATTGTAATAATAAAATTAACACGGTCCAATACTGTATCGATTCCAGAGAAAATGCTTTATCACTAATTCTATGGAAAATGTCCTTCGTATCTCTTTCGGCTTCAAGAAACAATGACATCGTTTGATGATCGCTTATAGATAAAAAGTAGTATAATTTATTGAAAATTTAATGTGTCGTAAATTACCAGCGAGAAGAAGATCTTCGTTGTAATTGAAAATGCGGACGAAAATATTAGAGGATTAATTAAATCGTGTGATACACTGTCCAACCATTTGGCAAACAAATTCATCACACGTCAGAACATGGACCTTTCAAAAAGCTTGGTAATTTAACTCCTAAATTTTGAAAAATAGGAGAACGTCGAGCGTTGAACGGGAAATGAAAGTTGTACGATGGACTACCGATACACGTGAAATCGAATCGAACACGAGAAACAACTCGCAGTCCATTCCGCTTGGATTTATTACTTTGGAGTTGCGTTTCGTAAAAAATGTTCACCGTTAACGACCGCCAATAACGATTTACCGCAAGAATTACGCGTATTAAACGAGAGGGAAAAAAAAGCGAAAAACGAGAAGAAATACGAACAAAGTAACGAAATTCGGACAGAGTTTTTAAACGAAATCGGTGGGCAAGAACGAATATGGATTTGTTTACACGTCAACAGACCATTTTCTGGTTGCGTGTGTGCTTGAAAATTGCGAAACTGCACAGAATATTACCTCGATCGAGGAAATTAGCTTTTTAACGATTCGTTTTGCCTTTCGTTTTTCCAGTTATGAGTCGATCGACGGTGTTTTTTCCAGTAAATAGGCAACGGAAAAGGTTGAAAATACTGGAAAAATTGTTTAAATCGCATATTCCATCTGTATGTCAGCCATTTGTTTCGAAAGTCCATTTTTCTTCGTTTTGAAATATCGAAGTGTTTGCGTTTATCGATTAAAAAATCCTCATAAGGTCTATTTTGTTTGTTCACGTCTCTGTGTGTTTAAGCAGATTAAATTCATCGTATAAATAGCATTGAATTATAACAATTTAATTTCATTGTAATAATAATAATTTAATAAATGTAATAATTTACGAGTATGTTGCTGAGTGATATTTAAACAATTTGTTCGTATCCGTGTATGCAATGTTATGTCAGTTACAAAAGTTAAGATTGTATTGGCTTATCATTTGCTTTTAATTATCGGTGCTTCGACTGTTTGGCCAGGCTGCAGACTACAGCAAGTGGACTTACTCCGCTTCCAAAATAAATGATTATGTAATTGCATTTATCAAGGAAATTTCAAGTGATTAAAACAACGGTACATTTTAAGGCTGGAATTATAAATCGTTTGGGAATACAAGGTTCGGATCGAGGTAGGTATATGTAAATTTTTCGCTTTCTCAATTTTTTCAAAATATGAACTTATGCCACTAGCAAAAAAAATACGATCCGTATAATCCATATATCACTCGTAAACATTAAACATATTCATAAAACGTTTCGTTTAATTTTTATTGATTTTTTTTTAACAGCAAAAGTTATTATATTTTTATTGGAAGAACGTTAATCCATTTTCATGAAAATTTGCATGTACAAACTTCGAGCAATTTTATGAAATACGGATAAACCGACATGTTGATTTTTGACATTATAACGAAAACAATTTATTATATTTTACGTATTTTTATATCTGCGCAGAGATTCATCAGTGGCAATGCCGATGTTTATGTAAATTTGCATTTCTATTAGCACAGCTAAAAGAGTGAAATCAAATCAAAGATTTGTAACGATATATCTGTTTTATTTTTTTAGATGTTTGACAGATCTTCGTACATTATATACACCATCCAAATTTCCCATAAATGCATAAATATCTTCAGTTTTATAACGAATACGAGCGTAAAACGATTGATTTACAGCCAGCTTTATCGCTTAACTAAAGGCTTTGAAAAATGTTGAAAAACCTAAAAGTTGGTTAAGTTATGCTTATAACGAGGAAAGTTAAAATAGAATATGGTCGATTAATCTAGAAAGAGAGTCTGCGAAACCTGGCAGACACGAATGCGCGAGTCGAAGAGAATCTCAACTAGAAAAGAAGCGGAGAGCAGCTTGAAAAGGAAAAATGCATGAAGTCTGGTTTATGGAAAGGAAAATATATTCATTGCTTTTTTTTTTCTTCTGAAAGAAACTTCCGTGGTGGCTTATTCTGACGAAATCGCAAGACTTTTACACGATGTCGCGTTTTTTCAATTTGTCTTTTACTCGTCCGTCACCTTGAAAAATTGATGCTGCTTCTTAAGAACAGTCAGAAACACAATCAAACCAGCAGGTTGAGCAGAGTGGGGGAAAAATAGAATTAAACATCACGTTAAGTACACTGAACATTTTACTGCAGATTATTCCTTGCTAAGAATTTGGTACAATGAATTTATTATTTCTGCTTCAAAAACAATTTCTCATTTTAATTAGTGGTTTCAAATAAAACGATAAATAATCTAGAATGTTACATACCGTATATCAATATACAGCATTAATTACATTACGTACTGTATTGATCTTTATAGCATGGTAATATAATAAATAAAATTATTAAGCAATCTGAAGTATTAAACGTTTATGATGATAATAAGAAGAATTACAGCCGCCTATGATTAAACTCGTACGAAATATTTATCAAGGAAAATACGTAACGCATTTTCCACGTCGAATCCGTGTATCGAAAAACGAAAACGAGAGGAAAGAACCGAGATAAGAGGTCTAAAGCAGCACGCGATCTAATTTGCTTGGTAAGCGAAAGTTGCGCGCTTGTTAGCTTAAAAACAAAAAAGGACAGAAAAATAAATAAAGGAACAGGAAATAAAACAAGCGGAAGAAAGAGTAATGATTTTAACGAGCTCGAGAAAAAAGGAAGTCTGCGCCAGCGCGTGGCTACCCTTTCTTTATTGGAATATTCGTGGACGCGTGAGAGAATGTTTAAAAACGAAAAATATCTTACGCGGCTTATCTCGATTAATCCGACAGATACTTTGTCCCGTAGAATGTTTTCCTTTTTTTCTTCGTCGTGGCGCTCTATTAAAAAGTCCTTAGCCTTCTTTGCGCGATAGTCGAAACTTCCGACCCGTCCTTTGACACCGTCAGAAGCGGAAGTTTCGCGCACAAGCTGCGCAAAAGCTCTCTTTGAACGGGCCAGACCGTTCCGATAATGAAACGAGAGTATAAGTTAAATTGAGAAGACTCTTGTACCGTTTCGTTCGTCTACCTGTCGTCTCGTTTTCTACGATAATTATCGTTGTGTCTTTGAAAAGCTCTTTGATATTTATACTTCTCATAAAACGACTCTTGTACATGCTCGTCTTTTTTGCGTGAAAGCAAAAGCAAAGCATATAACGCATGCAGAAAGACACGTCTTTTTCCCGTAATTGACAAGTTATATTATTTTAGGTATAATATTTTTAAATGAATTAACGTAGGTATATATAGATATATATCTGTGATTATTGGTTTGTAAAGTGGTAATGATAATTGAAGAGCCACGATACTATTTTTCTCTCATTTTTCTCTCATTTTTCTCTTTGGAGAGTTTCTATATTTCGATAGTGAAAGTAATAATTTGTTCTCGAAAGAGTACGACAAGAGATGGAAAATTGAGGTAATTGGTAAATAGAAAGATGTTCCGTGTTTTGTTTCGAGAATTTTCAAGCTATTAACGAGGAAGCGATTGGTTCTTGAAAGGTTCTGAGGAAAGACTGGAAATTGTAAAACGATGGCTTGAAAATTAATAATAGATCGCGTTTCGTTTCGGATATTTCGCAACCTGTAAGATTAAAGTAAGTGGTTATTAAATAGTTACAATATCAATAGAAATTAATAATAGAAATAATCGAAAAAATACACTTTTGTACTTTTACGTTTATATTTGTCGTTTAAAAATATATTCACGTGTCTAGAATATACCTATATTAAAAAAAAAATATTAAATTAATTACACAAAGGTATTTTTCTCTTTTTGGTATTTAAATTGCATCGACTGTTTGGTTATTATTCAGTGAAACGGAAAAAGATTACTCGATGGATAATATCAAACGAATGGGATTTAACAAACAGCATAGGCAGGCACTTTTCTGTACACGCAGTACGTGTATGAAATTCGTATTCGTGCACGATAGGCGTACAATAAACGTCCTGAACTTGGCGAATGAAAAAAAAGGAATCGTAACCATATGTCGTACGTAGAAGTGCCATAAATCGTCGGATCTTGGGCTCGGCTCAGCTTCAATCTAAGTCCCCATAAAGCCGTTGAAATTATGCTTATATGCATCCGTCACATTACAAAGTGAAGTTGGAAATTTTATAAAATATCGCCAACGAATTCAAACTCGTACCAGTATTCATGGCTACACCAATGTGCTTCCCTAGACACATTTTTTAAACCACCGTGCAGTTCTTAAAACTCGATGTATTGTCATCGCACGTGGCGTTATTAAAACTCGACAAAACGATCGGTTGTTTTGTTCTACCGATTATCAACCATATGTTAATTGTAAATACGTCAGATGTAAAATACTTAAAATTCGACAAAGCGATCGGTTGTTTTATTCTACCGATTGTCAATCATTTGTTAATTGTAAATACGTCAGATGTAAAATACTTAAAATTCGACAAAGCGATCGGTTGTTTTATTCTACCGATTATCAACCATTTGTTAATTGTAAATACGTCAGATGTAAAATACTTAAAATTCGACAAAGCGATCGGTTGTTTTATTCTACCGATTATCAACCATTTATTAATTCTAAATACGTCAGATGTAAAATACTGAAAATTCGACAAAGCGATCGGTTGTTTTATTCTACCGATTATCAACCATTTGTTAATTGTAAATACGTCAGATGTAAAATACTTAAAATTCGACAAAGCGATCGGTTGTTTTATTCTACCGATTATCAACCATTTGTTAATTGTAAATACGTCAGATGTAAAATACTTAAAATTCGACAAAGCGATCGGTTGTTTTATTNCTACCGATTATCAACCATTTGTTAATTGTAAATACGTCAGATGTAAAATACTATGCTCTATATATCCGTACATCTGATATCACGTTACTGAATAGAAGAATTGAATAAACTCTAGAGAATTTAATAAATTGAATTTAATATAAGAATTTAATAAATTCAAATTTCAGCTAAACTTACAAAAGTCCATGAGATTCATATATGTCGGAGATGACGGGATATCTTTCTTTTGGAATTTGGGAAGATCCTCAATACATTAATCTAAACTATTTGTTATAGCTGTATTTAAATAACAGAACTTAGAAGTAGCTGCTGTTATATGATCTGATTATGTTTGCCCGAGATTTGTGACGGTGGGCTTGGGCTCGAAGCGACACAACTGGTCGCCGAAAGTGGCCACGGTCACGGGATGAAAGTTTTTACCTAACAGAAGAGGTACCAATATTAAGGGACACACGTTGTATTAACAAACTATCTGTCTAGTAACGGCGCCTGGAATTTTGTTGATATCCCCGGTCAATATGCAATTGACAAATGTGATCGTATCAGTCTTATTCTTGTGATCACTTTGGAGAGTTTACACACATCGTCGAGTCAGTTAGAATGACACCGAGCGTCACAGCTAACGTCACTTTGTGTTTCAAAATATATTCCATTGAACAAAGAATTTTCCCCGTTGACCGTGGATTCGTTATTGAATCTAAAAACATTGTCTTTAACATCTCGAATGTCTAATCACCACGGCTAATTGCCAAACTTTGTAAAATCAACGTTCGTACCTGTAAATATTGAACAACGATGGCTTGTCCTAATGAAGAAACGTTACACGCCCCTAAATCTAACGCTATTCCGACATATATATATATAAAAAAAAACAAGTTCGTTAAGACTCATTTAAATGATAATCTCAAACCTATGTACCCAATATTAAAAATATTGAACTACAATTCCCAGCATAATTTACGTAACTCGTTATTTCGTCCAACAGATTCTTTTCTCCAAAAAACTTGTCGCATTCTTTAAAAGTGAAAAAGAAGGAGTAGAATTTTTGTATAGATCTGATAAATATTACCAGCTATTATCCGCAAAACGTCAAAAGCTATCATAAATTTCCCGAAAACGTACTCCATCTGCCAACATCGTAAACAAATACGTTTCAGCCCATATCGAAGAACTCTCTCGTTACCTTTGACTCCGTCACATCCCCACAAATGCCAAACACGTAGCATTATGTACACACTACGGTATCGTTTCTCAAAGAACGGTTCCCAAAACCTATTTTCATAAAGGTCGAACGTTGCTTCGTCGTCGTTATTCGTGCTTAGGGCTGCATCTTTCGTTGGTAAACGAAACGGCTAAAGAAAGGCTGACGAACGAAGAAAAAAAAAAAGAAAAGGGAGAATAAAAGTTGAAACATAGTCGAACCAGGGGACGAAACGACAAGTCGCGTGCCCCCTGTAAAATAATCCGCAAACAGAGCGATCAAGATGGCACGCGCGTGGTTTTGATCCCTACCCTATATCGACGATCACGGAGGGTTAATTCCTTGCCCTTGAATTACGAACGCGTTTTCGACGGTGACCGGAAGATTTACGCGCTCGTAAAAGGCACAGAAACTATCCATTTTCGGAGGATCGGTCGAACAACCGTCACGAAGTCGAGCATTACGGTGCGGAATGTAAACGAGGCTGCTTAAAAGATTCACGAAGCAACGTTTCCACCCTGCAAGATATACGAATCTCCCTTGTGTGTCCCTTTCTCTGTTGCAGACGTTGTCTAGGTTTTGTTTTTATGTTTAATGAACCCGCTGCTTTGTATCGATGCACTTTTGTTCCGAGACCATAGTCTGAAAGCGTACGCCACTGAATGTCTTTTTAACGATGGCTGTGGATGTTTAACGAAGTAAGAGACGAAATAAGTTACATTAGTGAAGCATAAATGTTACATTTATAGATTAAACTAATAAATTATATGGAGAATGTGTTCAGCTTGAAATTTTATCGCGGAGCAGAATTCTCTTCGTACACTCGACTCTGAATAATTAAATGACAAATATTTGAAACCCCTTTGAAATTCTTTCTCGAATTTCCTGTTAACATTGAACGTTCGTACGCGTAAATCTATGAAAATCTGGTTATTGAGATTTCCCGCCTGTCGATGATTCCCCCTGTCACTTATGCATGATTTATCAAAACTGTCGTTTTTAGAGTGTTTTTTCCGAGCAAACCCCTTCATCCGGACCAGTTCTCATTCATTAGCTTACGCGTTTGCTGTTTATTAACAACGCGTGCATTATAGCCGTTTCGACAAATATTTACAAGCCCGTCGTTGACAAATGGAACATCATTTCGAGCGTCCATTACGCGAAATGAAACATTCTGATTTTAAGCGTGACTTTAATAAATTTCCCGCGTGGAAAGCTCGTTGCATGCTCGCTTGTACAAATATACTACATGAGTTACACATATAGACGCAGGAACACCATTAATGTAATTCGATTAAACTGCCCATTTTTTCTTCCACCAAATATTTGGAACCGATCTACATTCCAGCGAGCGTAGCAATTTTCCAAATTTCCGCTATGTCGTTGTCAGATAAATCGAAAATGTCGAAACTTCCCCTTGTCTAACGTTTGTATAAAATCGACGCTGAATTTCTTGAAAATGTTTTAATCACGCTACTGTGATAACATTTTTACCTATAAATAAAACCAAATAATTCAACGTAAAAGAAAGCGGAAAATTAAAAATGTCCCAGTACACTGAATGATAAAACAAAGCGTGCATTAGTACAACGAATTAGTATGACTCCAAATTTTCCAAATAAAGTATTTAATTTTGAAACGACCGAAAGACAAGTCGAAAATATTTGAAGGTTTTGTTGATCCTTTACTTACATCGCCAAAGAGTTTCCCACAGATATAAATAAAATTAGCAAACTAATCGCATTAAAAGCAAAGAATCAATTAACAAAATTCTACGTTGATACGCTTGAACGAGTGCCAAATAAACTGGGTAAAAGGAATTCTCCTTTCGAATGAGCACCCTCGCAACCATCCTCGGAAGAAAGAAAAGCCTCGCCTCTGCCCAGTTTCGCATTGTTCGTGTAAAAAGCAAAACAAAACCCGATCGAGCGGACAGAAGACGAAGAAGCGAGGAAAACAGAACATTTTCACCCTCGCTGTTGCGCAAGAGCATAATCAGCTCAAACAACGAACGAGTTCCCGTTTGCGAGGGAAGTCAAAAAGCAGCGGACACGCGTACTGAGAGAAAGAGAGAGAGAGAAAAGTAGGGAACGAAATAAAATAAAACATGAAAAAACACAGACAGAGAGGTTCCGTGGCGGTATGGTAGTTCCTGGCGAGAATAGGCGTCCGGCCGTGTCCCTGTATGACGTAATCCGTTCCATTTATTAAGAGGCGATCCCCCATTGTTTCAGGGTGAGTCGCGAGGCGACACAATGCGTCTCGATGCGAGCCACATGGCGTCGTCGATCGGCTTACACACAGTTTTCTGTGTGTACGCGTGCTTGCATACGCCACACGATCTCGTGGGAAATACACATTCCCTCTCTTTTCGCCTGTTGTCTGTCTGCGTTCGGCTGCGAAACGCGCGAAGGGGTTGAAACAAGTCGGTTGTCGAGAGGGTCGAACGATTCGAGCGGGCGTTAAGCGGGATCCGCCCGAGAATTCGGACTTTTTCGACGAAAAAAACAATGTACCGAGAACCGTTTTTGTATACACACGGTAGATACGGTGTGTACGTTCAGGAAAGGGTTGAAAGAGGATAGGGAGGCATCGCGTCGCGGTGCACACCCGGGACGCTGCCCTCCGTGGGACACGTTGTAAATCCTGCGACAGTCGCGGTCGTTAATAATTGAAATGGGAAAACTGGCGAGTGTCGACCGAAAAATCGAACCGAACGAAGGAACGAAGCGAAGAGAAACGTAGCGATGGAATACCGAGGGTTTAACGAGAGATTTCTGAGTTTCAATGGGGCGAGCGTTGCTTTAATCGTTATAGAAAGAAATTTCGATGGATAATTACAGCGAAATATGAATAACTACGTTTTTGCAATTTTGTTTCTTTTAAACAACTTCGTTGTATTTATTCCGTGCTTACAACGCATTTCAAACGAAAGATCGAACGTTGTGCCACGCGATATAGTGGTACATGTCGAGGTTGACTGATAGAGGAACGAGTGGATGAATTTGTAATAGAAAAATATCTTAAAATAAGTACAGGTATAGTGTATGCTGGTCCAGATCCTCGCTCTTTCAATGTTACAATACGATAAGAAGGACGATAGGGAGCACGTTCGTTTATTTACAGCAAAGGACATTACCAAAAAGTAAACCTTCTAGCTGAAGGCTACAGGAAACAGCAATAGAAATCTACTTACAGCTCTTTCGTTTCCAGATTTTGTAACCGAAAACAAAATTTATATTCAAGGGCACAATAATACGCACCCCCCTTATTTTGAATTTTTTTTTACTAAAATCTATTCTCTTCGTAAAAAAAAGGTGTAGAGTTTTTCTTGAAGTAATTACTTCAGCAGTACAGAATAACTCGATATAGTGGCTCGTTCCTAATAGAGTTTTATCAATCGGTTTAGACGATCGATGTAAAAAAAGAATATTCCTATCCTCCTTGATATTCGTAACGTTCGAAAATATTTTTCTTTCAACGATGACCAAACTCTGGGATAACCATCGGAGCGTAGGTAATAACGATGGCAAAAGAATCGTGGCTTTTTGAGTTCTGGACCAGTTTCAATAACACTTCGACCACGCACGCGATAAACGGGATGGGAATGTTACTCGATGATCGAGATCTGAATTTCAAATCCACTGGAAGACTTCTGCCACGGTATCGAAGATGATAATGACACCTGGGATCGCGAGAATGAAATTATTCGAGGGCTACGTGACGCGATGGCGTCGCAGCATCGGCCAAATGGGAACGTTTCAACGACATTGCGATTCCATTGTTCCTTTACTCTGGATCATATTAGAAGCTGATAGTTCTTTTTTCTTCAGAAAACGGTTATTTCTTATTTTGTACCGATTCGAAGCTACAATTCCAAAGGTTGGTTTCGTACGTTTGTGTCTCGAATGATAAAATTTTTAATTTTCCTAGAGATCCGCGAATACTTTACGAAGGAAACGAAAAAAAAAATATTTATTCTGGTCATTTTTATAAGAGAACCGTAAGAAAGTTTTCGCCAATTTTGTATTATTATTTCAGTTATATATTTATTTCGTTAGACATATAACTCATTTTGAAAAACAATAAAATAAGGAAGTTATGGTTTGTTTTAACAGAAAACTTTTTTTTTAATGATATTTATGCTTATTAATCACCGAAAATACTAATGATGCGTCGAATAGGAGATATTTATGGAAACGTGGCGTATATTTGAATTCTATCGTGAAGCTGAGAACATATTTAACAGCATCAAAAAACCGTGAAATTTCAGTTACGATATTGTACAAATATTGAATTTTCTGGATGGAAATGTTGAGAGTTTGTACGAACTTGCGTTGCCAAACGTGTTTTATTTTTTAATTAACGTTGCTATTTTGTTTCCAAATACACGTAATTTAAACCAGCCTTTATCCACGAGACGCAAAATAACCCGGAGTTGATCGATCAGTTATTTGATTGGTTAATGTAGAGTAAAAAGTATCGCTTAATTTTAGTCAAGTTTGATTGGAATTTTTTCTATGAAAAAATAAAATCTCAAACGCCATGAAAAGGGTAGCTTCTCGAACCTTTTCCAATCACGAACAACATTTCCAGCGTAACAAAAATGCGAGGGAAACAATAAAATCGTGGGTACATTAAACATAAGTATCCAATAAACAGATCTTACGTTCTGTTCGATTCTACGATTGACGTAAAAATCAATGATTCGTATCACGAATTTCTAAACTAGAACTTTTATCGCCCCCTTCGAGCAATTAATAAAATTCAAACTCTCCAAAATCATGAAATTTAAGAAAGATATTGTAAAACAATCGAGCAAAATTCAATATAGAACTAACAGCAGAAAAAAAATTCTCTTCCTACGTCTGAGAATATTTCGTAAATTCCACAAGCTTTGAAAATCTGCCAAACCTCCAACGCTTAATTATCAGAACTGATCTATGATGAAATTCTCGAATCGACGTCTAGAAAATCGTGCAAACAGTTGCGAAGCCTGGCGATCAACAACGAAGATACAGCCGTCGTTCCGTAGAATCGTTTTAAATTAATTTATTTTCAAAAATAAATACATCGTCGCGAGTCAACGCGATTAATCACCGAATTAACGCCAAAGACCGGCTCTCCGTTCATTGCGGTTTCGTTTCAATTTAGATGGACCTGCCAACGTCGGACTAGTTCAGTTTGCGTTCTTTTGGCGACGATGGCACGTCGAAAACGCAGCGGACCGCGTCAGAAGTATTCGAAAAATGCAGGAAACGTAAATTATTTCTCGTAGGCAAGAATTCGACGAATTAACCTTCAATTATTGTGCATATCTCTGTTAAACCAGCATATTTTGTTTTACAGGGGAAAAAATGAAAGGAAGAAGAACGTAGAAACGAACAAAAAGGGAAGTCGTTCGTTTTTTTTTTTTTTTATGACAAGGGATTGTACTGGGAGGTGGAAAATATTATATTTGACATCGTTTAATTTATTTGGTGAAACTTTTCCTCCAGAGAATTCTAAATCATTTTTGCTACCGGTATCGAAAGTTTAAAGTTTGAAATTGGCGATTAATTCATCGGAGAAATGTCTTTTGCCTGAAATTGAAGTGTTTAAATTTTCCATCGACATTGTCACTTGTAAAACGCAAAGGAAGGGGAAAATTTGACGAGTTTCGAAACGTTCAATTAAAAGCTGAAACGCGCCGTGTCAAGACCCCTTTAAACTCCACCACGAGGTATGCAGACCGCGTTTTAAAGAGCCGCGATTTATAGCGACGATTCGATTTATCGCGACGAAACAATGCGCGTCTGCGCTCGTCTTGCTCCCTTTTATTTGTTAACAAATGGTCTGGGCCAGGCTTATGCGTTGACAAACGCGTTTCATGTGTTCCTGCGGTTTTTTTATACGAATTCACGGATGCATTGAATCGACACTGGCATTAAACAAAAAAACAATAATCCCAAAAATTACACTTCGTTGAAAGTTACTTATTCTACCTATAGAAAATTTTTAATCAAAATATTAACAGGTATAGCAAATTTGATATTTGCAAACTGCCCAATTGAAGAGTAATTGTTTAATGGCGTTAAAAAATATTTACAATTACAATACGCGAATGAGATAGATTTTCGAACGGAGAATACTTCACGTTTAACATTTTCAACATTACAGTGCAAATAAAATCGAAACATTCATATTTTATTCACTCTTCATTTCAGTTTTATTAGTTTACTACGACGAATATTAAAACTTAAATTTATAATAACAAGCTGAATTTTCGAGTACACTTTATGATAAAAAATATTTAACAACGCAGTTTGTTTCAATACCGTAAGAAAATTAAGGGAGAAATTAAATTTGTCACAAGTTTCGATTACTATACATTTTTATTCATTCACGACCAATACTAAGATTTTAGTATACAAAAGTTGTATAAAGGATTAATAAACCACAAACTACATCCTGCTAGACCGCAAGGATTCAACCGATGACCTATTCTCTCTTCACAACCTTCCCATTTCCCTACTTTTCAATACATCAATACCTTCGTCTATCCATCAACCACCCAACAACAATATCCCCCACAACTCACCCTCGCATCACTTCACCCTGCTCGACGTCCACTTTTATCTAGCTCACTGCTTCGGTATATATTAGACCAACGAAACCACGCTCAGGTAACCTCGTTAAACTCTGCTCGATCCTTTTCTAACAATAACGTAACCAGACTGGCTCAAAAAAAGGGGTAGAAGACGCATCTGGTCGGATTAGAATCTGACCTTCGTAATCGCTTTAAAACCAACGGTTAATTTATTCGCGGTGTTCCTGGGCCTGAGGGTTTGGCGGCCGCTCTTCCGCTAGAAAAATCATCAAAGTCTTCAAATCAGCCGAGCCTTATGAATATTTAACTGTAGCTGAGAAGTATGAATATTTCAATCGCTGATTTGTCTGTAGTTCAATGGAATAATATACTCGTAACTAATTTAATTATTCCCGATTTTCGCTTGGAGAGTATTTTCATTTCAAAATAATTAACACCAAGCACCTAACAAATGTCACACCTTAAAAATCATAGAAACCTTCAACTTTCAACTACCACCGAAAACATCCACAATTTTCATCGACAAATATCGTTCTTTCCGTATCTCCTGTAAATCCAACGATTTGCCGAATATCCATCCTACCCTGATCTATCCATTCAAGCTCAGAAATCTCTCTTACTCGTCCATTCACATGGAATTAACAAATCCACAAGCTGTGCTATCGATTCATCCGTTGGGTCCTCATCTCGAACGTCGGCCATCCGACACGCAGGAGCTTCCTGTGGACGCGTTCGACCGTAATATCAGCGACATGATGATTTCTGCCGCCTCCTCGGAGGAGTTGCCCCGGATGACTAGGCGAAAGAACGAAACGACCGGCCAAACGAAGGAAAAGGAACGCACTCATCGAGATTCAAGTGGTCTCGTCGCAGCTCGAGTATCACGACGCCTCGATCGATATTCTCTTGACGGTGTACGCCAACCGCAAATTTCTAATGTACGATCACCGTGTAAGTGGAAAAATAAGAAATGAAAGGGATGCTGACCAAATTGATCATGGCGTGACTGATCTATTTTCTTTTACGCGATTGCGAACCGGATGGTGTTACGCTCTGAGGCTGACTATAGGCCATGTTCCCAACCGTCTTTCTTGGTACTACAGTATCGCCGACAGATCGCAAAATACATACAATGTAGCGAAAAATGCGTAGTTAGTCAAGCGGCGAGTTCTGGAAACTTCGATTCGGCCGTTATTTACCCATACAAAGAAGGTGGCATATGTGATCACAGGTGTGAACAGTCGCGAGAACCTAACACGATGGGGGTCGTCTCCAAGAGAAGACAAAGGAAAAAATCGAAGGGCGATCAGTCTCATTTGAGAACTCAATCGGAATGCATCGAAAGGTTTAAACGAATAAAATCCAGATCGCTTAGTCTAAGGAATATATCGAGAAATATCATAAAGTCGGGTTAAATGACTATAATAAACAAACTGTATCATAGTTAAATCATTTGTGACGTGTTCTTTATAATTCTAAATATTGTTGGAAATAGAAGATTATATTAACCCTGTTAATCCAGTGTTACAATCATTTGAACTACCTCTGTTGTCTTAATCGAAACAGGGGAACGACTGATTCGTGGCGTCGATTATCAGAATCGTAGCGAGAATTTACGCCTCTCGCTGACGCGCTTTCTTCCCAACGGTCGTAACGGATGGCGTATACGAATTTTTTACATTAGTCGAAATTGTTATATCGGTAGAATCAGTGTATGAGCGGAAAAGTGAGAAATTTGTTAACCGATAGTCTGATCGATCATAGCGCGATAGATCTGTCTATCTTCTTTCATACAACCGCAAAGTTTAACAGCAGCAACTGTAATGTAAATACGATGACGGTTTTTCTCGACTATTCTTCGCAAAAGTATCTTAAAAATATCAATTTTCTATCCTGAAGAGTTTGTGAACCAACATCTTCCAAAAATTGTATCGCTTCAAAGAAATGCTTCTTCTCCGAAGGAAAATTTTAAGAGGAGAAAATTCTGATATTTTTCTGTGGAATTTTAAAGATTTCGATGTGACCAGGATATTCTAGCGTGTAAAGGCTAGCTTGAGCGTACCACTGTAGATGACAGAGCCTCATTTCTCTTTCTGATTCACCCCTTGCTTCGCTGTTTCGACGATTGATGGATGATTTTCGAACAGGTCAAGCTAAAGCGCATCATTCGATGGCTAAAAATCGATCGCTGATCATGACAGCTCGAAATTCAGCCGAGCAAAGAGAAACTATCCCGCCGATTGTTTCCCCTGTCAAGGAAAACTATCTGAAAATCGAGAGGGAAACGGTTTTCCTGTACTTTTTGTTCCGTGCTGTCGGAAAAGGCGATCAAACACATGTGGCAGGAAAAATCAACGTGAAAACTCACTGAAAAATTTGGTCGATTGTAAAATATTCAGCACAGTGGTATTTACCGAAGCTTAAGATTGATCGATTATAATTTTAATGCAAAAACAATTACATTCTATTATTTTCTTTCTAGTATACTATTTAATTTATTTCCAATTGAAAAATCGTAAGTTTGTTTCAGGATTTCTAAATTTATTTCAGAATTTTGATCGATCGTAATTTCAACACGCGATGGTGTTTTACAATTACATCTACGTATTTTATTCCATGTTACATTTTATACAAAAGATTTCACATATATCGTTCCATCTTTTACTCCATTTTCCTATGAGTTTTATACCTTTTGTACTTTTTACTCGCTTTAGATATTTTTTACACAATACACAAAGTCGAATAATAAATAACGATGGATGAGTGAATACGCTTTAAATGGAAATTTTTACCACGAGCATAAGTGACTTTCACGATGATAGTCCCTCGATGTTGATCATTTTTCCGCGATCGGTTAAGGGTAGTTTCCCGTGATCGAGAGTTTGATATAAGCTAATGACGTGCTTGACGAACGATCATCCATCTCGTTTTAATCGATATCGTTCGTGGAGACAGCAACGAGCAACGACGCTATTGCATTAACACATTAAAACGTCAATCTGTCAATAAGATGGAACGTATAAACTTTTGATCAATCTAAGAGACACGTTTAACGAATGACGCCGATGAATTGAAACCCGTTAAAGTAATAATATATAACGTTTTATTAAATACAAAATTTATATGTAACAAAATAACTTGAAGTATTAACGTACACCGCTCTATTCTCTTATACGTCTCAAATAACAATGAATTTGTTTTATTACACATTCATTCGTTCAACACATACGCGATGCGTTCGTCTCATCGTGTTTTCCTTTTGTCTTCCTCTCTTTCAATCACCGCTCGTGCAATACAAACGTACACGCATCTATTTTGTAACAAAACCAACTATTAAAAAATCATCGAGAAATAGCTAACATCCTTTAACATCTTTTTAATATCATACACTCTGAAAATGGTGGATTTATGGTATAGGGGATTAAAAAGGACTAGATTGCCAAAAAACGATGGAAGAAGGTAATACTCGAAATTTGTTGAACAAATTAGCTGCTGATCCACCTTCGATCGACCTAAGTAGGTTCGAAATAAAATAATTTCAAAAATAATTGGTGAAACTAAAATTCTTGATAATATAATTTCGTATTATAATAATATATCACAATATAAAACTCCTATTGAAGTGGATATAATTAAAAATATTTGATAACCGAAAATCTTGAAAACAACGTGCATGAGCTAAAATATTTGGATATAGTGCGATGTAATACGTATAATGTAAGTACCTGTAGTGTATCATTACGATATAAAAATTTAATTTAAATCTTAAAGAATATTCAACAGACAGACGTCGCAAAAGTAATCGCCAAAAGTCAATCTAACAATACCACGGCAAAAACGTAATACAGCTTTCTTAATTCTTTCCCAGCGCAATAAACACCTGCAATCAAGGTAATTACTATATGATACCGATCGCAATCCAACAACAAACCAAATCGGTTCGCCCGCTTGCTTTATCTAACTTACCATAAAAATTCAGCCTCCACCATCATCGTACCGCAAACCATCCCACCAATTCTTCCAACCCCGTGATACACACGCGCGTCGTTTCTAAGAGGAACGGTCGACGCTACGTTCGTTTCGTCGAATCGCATCCCTCGATCGCAACCCCTGAATCGCATCGCGTTCCAATTAGCGCGCTCGAATCGCGCCACCAGCGCGAAAGCGAAGCGGAGGCTGCACGCGCACCCGGTAGGCAGAAAAACACGGCGTGTCCCTAGACGAAACAACAATGGTCCGTTGATTTTGCATTCGCTACGGAGAGGGTTTGCCTCGACCCCATCGTACGTCTGCACCCTTTCCACTAAACTAAACCCTCCCCTCCGTTATCGGTCCCTCTACGGTTTTCTTCTCTATTTCTACGTTCATTGTGATCGTGGCCGGTGATTCCTAGCGTCGATGTTTTGACGTAATCCCATAAAGCGCGTTATTCTTGTGTAAATAGCCGTTCGGCCGCTGAGGGTTGGTAACCGATACGCGGTCCATAGACAGGGGTGCGTCCGGCCAGTTAATTGCCAAAACGTTGCCACGCACCGACACCGGTGGGAACGAGTTCTGTATCTGGCTGCATGGGATCCTGTTCTTCTACGTTCACGCGACGTTTCCATTCTGTTAATGGGACTCCGTGGTCATGGAAATCGTACGATATCGGAGAGTTTTGTTTTTCCTTTTTGTTTAATCTTTTCTTTTTTGCTTTGCTTTTTTGTCTTTTTTTTAGTCTGGGCTTCCGTGTGGGTGTGCGGGAGAAGGTTGAAGGTTTGAGTATCGGTATAACGTTGAGAGTGATGGAATTGCGCGTTGATTTTGGTATCGATGGAATTTGTATGTTTAGATGGTGAAGATGTGAGATGTTCGGGATGCAGGAACTTCCATTTGCCAGGGGGTTCTGGGAATCGAGCGGAGAAATATTTGGAACGGTATAAAATTCGACAGAATTCAATGTATTTAATCTTTTGCGTTTTGTACTTTTTAATGGGTTAATGGTTAGCGAAAGTTTTTAAGTATCGATGACTAATTAATCGTTGAAATTCATTGCGCAAGTGAAAGGTTCCGGTCGCTTTGAGGAGTACGATTACTTTTAGGAATGCCGAAAACTCTCCGAGATGTTAAAGTCATCTGCTGGCCTTGAATTAGAAAAGTCAAGAATCCGAGAGTTCCGAAAGTTCTTAAGCATTGCAATCGCTTAAGATCCTCGAATAGTTCGTTAACTATCCCAATGAATTTAAAAGGCCTGCAACTTTCCTCCAGAGCCTTGAAAATTTTCGTGTAACCGTGAAACGTTAGAATGTCTTAAGAACTTCAACAAAAACCATCAAACCAGACGTTTCAAATCTACGTTTCAAACTACCCCTAACGTCTCGCTATTTAATCCTTCTAATTAAATTGAAAACTCAATTTTCAAAAGCTGCTTCGACAACCTGCTTTGTCGCACAAATTTCTCAGTCTGTAAAATTTCTTTCAAAATAAAATTCCCACACGATTTCTTGCCTCCGTTCGTCCCTAAAATCATCTAAATACTATTTCAACGCATGCTTTATACAGTATATTTTATAATAATCCCTCGAACGATATAACCAGCCTACATAATATATGGTGAGAAAGGCTTAACTTAGAGAATCCGTGGAATGGCTCATGGAGGATCGTCGATGCTTTATGCGTTTGTTTGATTCGATGGAGGGGTGGGGGTAGGTTTTCGGAAGCTGGATGGGTTGCTTAATCCCCGTTTCGATGAAATCGAGGGCTGGCGGGGGTCTATTGTAAATAAATTATCGAGATTGAACGAGTCGTCCGAGAGATTTCGTGACTGGGATCGATGTCCCGCATTTTCTTCTCCCCCTTCTCAATGGCGAAACTATAGTCGAGGGTTTGTGGCGTTTTGTAACGTCTCCTGAGGGTGGATTCCCTGGTAACTGTGAAACCGGTACTTGTTTGACTTGTACGCGATTCATTAAATATATTGTCAAAAATTCAAAACGTTTCTCCTTTGAATTTTTTAATCCTTATTTTTTAAACCTCATCGTCCGTTATGGTACTTCAGTATGTATATATTTCAAATGTTTAACTCTGTACTTCGTTCTATTAGGTTGTCCAAAAAGTTTCTTTCGTTTCATAAGGTGATAATAGATGAACAACAATTTCTGTTTTATATTATTTTATTGAATTAGGTATGATCCATTTCGTTATATTTCTATTACTATGTCCGTGCATAATTCAATAAACTAATATAAAACAAGAAACATTGTGCGTCTGTTATTTCCTTATAAAAAAAAAAAGACTTTTTGGACGACCTAATAAACTCGATATAAGAATTTCGTAACGTACGATATGTTCCATTCGATCGTGAAGAATATTTAGCACAGAAAGATTCTATCTCGTTGTAGATGCATAATTTTCAGAAGGCTGTAATATGGGGCTTTGGGTATTACAGTAATTCGATAGGACACGATGTAACGTATCACGTTTAAAGATAAGGGGTTGAAGATAAAAAGTAGAAGATAAGGTTAGATAAGAAGTTGAAGATCGTATTATACGTTTTTTATACTTAATATCGCTTATCTTTCGAAAAAAACTTCGTAATTATTCCAATACGGTGACGCGAAATTATTCATCGACCTAAAGCGATTCTTTTAACGAAAATGCAAACCACATTGCCATTTTTTTTTCTTTTTTCTTTGTTTCTCCGCGGTTCGTCCTGAATTCTTATTGACGTTTTCGGTGCATTCAGATATATTCTATTCTCTCATTCCAACTTTCATTCATTGTTCCGCTCGAGGATCGTTTCGATTTCAAGCGGGAAACAATTGCGCATTAATTGACGCCTCTGCAAATTTTTGCCCCTTTTTAAAAAGAAACGAGCATGCATTCGCTAGACAGCTACATAATGGTGAATATAATATTCTTAAACTCTATTGTACGTATTGTTATAACAATATTACAAAATTTTAAATACCGTGGATACAATTTTATTTACTAAGAATTTATCGTGCTGAATGGTCTGTGCGATAACTTTTTTGTCAAAAAGCTTCGTTCATAGACTCTTATTGAAGAAATTTATCATTGTTAGAAACTGGTGACCAAAGAATCTGATAGCTATTGATAGAAAAAAATTCCTCTACATTTTTTATTCGCCCCTTTCTTAAAATATCACAATCATATCAAAGAAGCCTCTTTTATCTCGCAAAAAGTTGTCTAAAATATTAAATAATTTTCAGCATAAATACTAGCAACATACAACACAAATTCCACATGATTTTGTTCCCTTTTGTTCCCTTCAAAATGCTTCAAACATACTTGTCGTCCGTAACAACGTCGAACTGTAAAACTGTCTGGAGTAATTGTTTGTTACGTTGAAAGCAACGAATTTCAGAACTCTGAAAATCTGGAAAAGAACTTGTAAATAACGACGAGAGATATGTAGTTGATTAGACCGCGTTAAATAATTCGACTGTGTATTTTTATACATTTGCATATTGTTATCTAAATGCCATCTAAATGGAAAGTTTCATCGAAATATTATAATAGACACTCTATCTCGGATATTTTATGTACTTTTGAACACTACACGTATTGTGTGCATTTCTGCGTCCTCAAATTTCCCGCACGTAAAAATTTGCGATCTATAAATAATTACGAAAAAACAAACTGCACGAACGTAAAATGTCGCTAAATGGAAGCTTCCGTCGTTGAATGTAAAAATCATTGAAATTGACTTCCTTGGTCGATTAACCTTGCTGATTCACTCGATCCTCTGTCACATTCGCTACTTAATCTTAATCCTTATCAGTTTGTGTATGTAAGTGTCTGAGACAGCGTTAGCGTGTTTTATCCGTCACATCGTAAGTAACGAGCGGAAAAAGGAAACAACGTTGGACCTCTTGTTTGATCTTCTGCTTACTAAATTTCCGTACCGTGACCCATTCTCTCCGGGAATTTTGCCGGGAAGATATATCCTGTGCAACGCTGCGAAGATTTACGGAGTGCAGCAGCCTTTCTGGTTGCTACCGTTGCTCTTGTTCTTGCGGAAAGCGTTAAGTTAAAAGATTAGGCTGAATTGTGTGCTATGGCGCGGGATTATCCGAGACTTTGGCTTGGCGTTTTGTAAGTAATTAGTGCAGGGTTGAATTTTTTAGGAGGAATCGACTATGAAGAAGTTGCAGAATGAAATTGAGGTGAATTAATATCCTAAGAAGGAGAGGCTAATCTTTAGCCGAGTTAGAAACATTTTTAATGTAATGATTTATTCGACATAGGTCATAGGTATATTTTAATAGATTGTTAGATTTGTAATAAAAGTAGGTTGTACCGTAGGATTATATGAAAATAGTTCAGCGAAAATGAAATGAACATACGTATGAAAGTATGTTTCTTGTAACAATAGAGATCAATAGTAATTTCTCTTATTATTCTCTCCTTTCGTCTGCTTAATTTATCGTATTGTAATATAAGAAAGATAGAATGTTAAATAATATTCTTGTATAATATTAAATCGTTTAACTGAATAGTAAATATTAGATATTAAATTCTAGCACTATATTTAACATTCGTATATTAAAAACATTCTATTTATAGCATTTCATTACACAATTTTAATATACATGAACGATCAAAATTCAACACAGGAAGAACAGGTAGATGTTATATAATATTCAAAGAGTAGTATCATTTAACATTAAATCCTGCAGTTAAAGAGGAAACATTAAATGTTAACAAATTATTAAATTGTAATCAGTATCGCGATTTTCAACATTCTCATATTAAGAAATCGTATAGAATTGAATCTCACACACGCACAACTGACACCTAACATAAAAGAAACAGAAAGCTCTTTATAATCTCACTGAAGGAATAATTCACTTGAAGTTTCAAATCATCTTGCACGTTTCACCAAAACTTTCTAATTTTACCACACTCTTACCAGATTATCCGTCATCAACCCTCGTAACGATCACGAATCCTAGAAATATTTTTGAAACTGAAAATTCATCTTTCGGCAAATTTCTGTCGAAAAACCGAAGGAATCCGGAATAGAAAAATCGTGATTCGGTACCATTTGTCCGCGGGAATCTGGTCACGAGCTACACGTTTTAACGGAAGGCGGATAAAGATAAATCGGCGAGAGCAGGTTTTATCGACTCGACAAGGCGTCTAAAACGGAAGTCTACGAGTTGCGAGAAGCCTTGCTGCTACGGGTTTTATTCAGTTTCGTCTGGCATGGTTTGGCGCGACGCTACTTCCTTCCGCCAAGCGAACCATCGGTGGGGATGACCACGTTGATTTATCGTCGATTTATTTCGAGCCACCGACGACAACGAAAAAGGAACGCCATCGTCGTCCCGTTAGCAAGACGCGCCTGCTCGATGTTTCTTCTAGGCGAAATCCGTGCCATCGGGCACGATACAAGCGCGTAAATCGTGTACGTTTTCGCACCATTCTCGTCGAATTTTCAGCGACGTGACGACGAAGAGGCGTTGGATATCGTACAGTGGATACGCCGCCCTTGCGAATAAATCATTGATGACACGGCCACTTGATTTTCGTTATTTTATTGTTGATCGTATTAATCAATGTTCCGAATTGAAACGAACGAACTGATTAAGTTGGCAGAGAACGAAGGATTATAAATGACGCGATCGTTCGATAATAACTGCACGATTATTTTATCGGATAATTCTTTTGGTCTGAAAAAAACTATCGCGCAGAGAATTTCGTTGCAAAGGTCCTTTCAATTTACTCTGACACGCTGATCGATGCAGATGCATCGCGCGTCGAGCGCGATCGACGTCTGGACACGCGACACGCGTGTCACCATGGATAGTACGTTCCATTTGAATACGTCATATTACGTCCGACCAGACGGCCACGTTACGTTCCTGTTACGGATTATTATCGAGAGGGAAATTTCGGCTGCAGAGCGACGCTGAAAATTCGCAAAATTACCATCCATTGTATAATATTAATCGATATTGTTAGTTACGTCCATTGCACGCGATTTACAATTGTTTATTTCCGACCATCGCTATTCCATAAATCGAGAAAACATGTCCCTCCAATCTATTATTCGCTATTCTACGAAATTCATCCAACGCGGCTCGTTTATCCACATCTTGTGAAATCTTAAAAGGACATCTCTAGGTCGATGTACGACCTCCACTTCCGCGGATCGTGCAACGCTGAATTACGACTACCGCTTGGTTTCTCCCGCGCCACTCGCCCAACTTCTTCACGCTTGTCGTCCGTGAAATTTACGCGAGTCCGTAAAAATGTACATAAACGATAGACCGAGAGCTCCGGCTTTCTTTTATCGTTCGTTACGAAGGGATTCGTTCGGTTGCAGGCTATTAGCGAGCGGCTTTAAGGGATGTTTGCACGGCCGCTTATCGCCACTGGATGGAAGATAGACATCTCGTACTCGAAGAAACGCACGCGAGCCAAAGCTCGTAAAAAGCGTGCCGGTAATTCGCCCGGACGTGGATAACTCAATTCTGCGTTCTACTTTCACTTTGTGACAATTTAATTTTGTGCCGCTGCGTGTGTGATATTGTAAAGGGTGAAATTTTCTTTCTAAAAGAAAGAAGGTACAGAATTTGTTTTCGTAGGGGATGATAAGCTTTCGAAAGCTTTAAAGATACAGAAATACGAATGGAGGTCAGCAGAAATTCTGCAAATTCTATCGATACTGGCTCAAGAGCGCGTAACTTTCGCCAGTGGAACGTATACAGATTGTATCTCGATCGAGCAGGTGAATCTCGAAATCGCGTCGAGTGGAGAAGCGAAAGGACCGCGACGGGTGTCTGGCTGGAATTCAATTTGATCGTTCCATTCGTCTTTGCATCGGGACACCACACACAACCCTCGTGACGGGACATCGACCCCCTGTTTCTCGATTTATCCGCCTCTTTGTGCCAAAGGGGCCGCGCCATCGACCACGCGTAAACGTTTATTAATGCGCGTAAATCAAAACGGTGCTCGATTACCACGAGCCTCCTCGAAAGTGGTGTGCGTGAAAACCAGAAGTTGCTGGACGATCGAATAACGATTTTCTCGCTCGTATATCGATTACTCGGCTGCGAGTAACCGTGCAAATTCGTACTTCTATGAACGCGACTAAATAGAAATTTCGTTTCGATGTGAGTTCAAGTATCGCAACGTAGATTTAAATATAATAAATGTTACGATATCGCAAGTAGATTTAAACGTTAAATGTAAAGAATCGGCACACGCGATGTTATCAAAAAATCTTTTTCGACATCTTTCACCATATTCGCGCATCGACGCATTCATCGATTTTGTTCATCGAAACCACGTAGTTTCGCGCCAATACGTTCATTTGATTAACTCGTGAAAATTACGATTAACGGGCTACTAGGAATTCTTGCTCTCACGATTGCTTAAAATAATCGATACTGCGTTTGCACCGGATAATGTAATTCCGTGATCAAGCACGTATGAATCATGCGAACGATACGTAGAAATTTCCAAAGTACGTTTCGTTCTTCACCGAGACGTAAAAGATGAAAGTTCGTACAATTAAACGACTGCTCGGTAGTCTGGCAAGTTTAGAAACGCTCACAGATAATCGTAGACAGGCTTCGTGTGTCGGACCGAGAAACTCGAAACTTTCGAAGCTCGATATAATTTGTTGAGTATTTGAACACTTGCAAGTTCCGACTTGTGTTGCAAGCGTTAGAAGAGCTTGTGTAATAAATATTCCAAAGATTGATGATTGTCTGTACGCTCAAACGTGTGCGTTTAAACGTAAATCGAGTAAGATCTACAAATCTACCAATTATTTTTCTTTGAATTGTTACAGATAGTTATATTTTGCAATTTTACAATGAAATTATAAATTTCTTTTATATTATTCAATTTATAACCGATTGTTAGTAAGAATTGTTACGATTGTATTTAACGGTACAATTTTACGACGATAAGTAAAATGATGGGATTAAAAACAGAAAATCTACATAGGGGAAGGTAATAAATCAAAATATTCGATTCACGTCGGTTAATATTTAAGCTCTATTGATCAAACCCTATAGAACTGTGATGTTCAGCCAATAAACCATTAAACACCCCAAAAGAGCTCGTCCAGAGTATCACAAATATCCGCAGAAACATCCTTCTTCCACTCAAATGGAAGCACGCGTCGAAATAATCGGATGACAACCGCCTCTCTACCGCCGGTACAGCATTAATCATCGTTCTTCCAAAACGAATCAGTTCGCCCTACACAATCGCGCCATAGACCTCATTAACGCGCGTGAATCGCATTACCACTCGATGTGACGACCCCCTATCGAGATTAGGAGGGGTCAGAACTTTGTCCAAACTGTCCCCCTTGGCCCCTCGTTTCCTGCCTTCTTCCACTTTTCCATTCGTACGTACGTTCCACAGAAATATTACATCTATCGCGGGTCGAAAGTTTCTGATCGCCGTGTGTCTCGCAAGAAAAGAATGAATTGATAATAACGACGAACAGATATAATGGATCGATAAGAAGGTGAATTAAAGTGGAGGAATTTCGCAAAAGCTACTTTTACCACGCAGATGCTACGAACCTCGAATCACACTGACTTCGTTTTCTTTTAGACCCGACACAAACGAACGCAAATAAATCCTGTTGAGCTTGAGGTTGACTGACTGAAGAAGGAGTGGATGAATTTGTAATAGGGAAGTATATTGAAATAATTAAAGGTATTGTTGAGAATTATGGATCTTAATTGCCGAAATAATAGTAAAGAAACAGTAAGGTTACACTTAGAATTTATATTAAAATAGTTATAGATTTATTTAATGAACGATTTCTAGGATCTTCGTCGATACACATTTACACGCGTCTCAGCACTCTCTTTGTCTCACCATCTTCCATACTAGACTCTTAATCGACTGAACAGTTTACATTCATCTGTTTCCGGGGCGCACGCACACACACTCATATTCACATACATATATATCAGTACTGCGCAGCCAGTCTAGTCTAGCACACAAAATTACGCATATTTCAATAAAGATGTAGAGTTTTCTTGAAGTAGTTACTTCAACAAATACCACTGAGTTTCCATATATCGTTTCTATATACAAACGCGTGGATGAATGTAATATAGAAATTCTTTATTCAGAAATGTTAGAAATTAGGATTTCCACTGGTTTCTATCCTATGTGATAATGTATTAATACACAGATTTATTACAGTGAATGAAACGGAAAACGATGATTATTTAACTTGAACTTAATGCAGCAGTGTGATACGACAACTCTCGATCAACAACTCTTGACTCTCCGGCGGTTAACTGACAATCAACGGCTGCGGTGCCGAAATATATTGATGGCCGTTAGGCCTATCGAAGTTTCCCGACATTTTCGGCTTGTCAGCATTTGCGTTTAATCGTCGACATTGTCTGTAAATCGACGATCTTTCCGCGATACTATAATAGAGACCAAAGAAGCCGCTGGAAAGAGCATCCCCAAGAGTCGTGTCAAAAACTAAACACTAGAGAAGATGTAGAGTTTTCCTTGAAGCGAGATCCGCTTCAACAAATACCACTGAACGAATCAATCCCTCGAAACTTTCTCCAAGCCTCGCATTCTTCCGCCCACGTGCACAGTATACTCGATTAATCACTAACAAGCAACCATATACACAGATCACCCTCTTTAAAAAGCTGAAATACCTTGGTAGATGGACGCAGGATGCCATGTACGTAAAAGCATCCAACGCACGCACGCAATTATTCTACGTCGTTATTATTACTACGCGCCTCACCCTCTTCTTTTCTCCCTTTTCCACCCCTTTGCCTTTCCTCGCGGCCCCGTTGGTCAGCGCATAATATTTTCAGAGGCACGCGACTCTCCGGCGATGACCTAAAAATTCTAATGGCCCCGGCCACGCTGTGATTAGAGCCGTTTGCGTTCACCGGGCCTACAGAGAAAAGGAGTGACCCTCTGGCCGCACTAACGGAGAAGTTAATTGCTGGCAATTCTCTTGGTATCGCGCGGGGAGCCACCTTAATGGCCCGTTTTCCTTTCCTTTCCTTTCCTTTCCTTTCCTCCCTTGCCGCGAAATTAATTACCGGGAGCCCGCGTTCGGGGAACACGTTCGTTTATTCTTTCTTGGAACTTTCGTTTTCTCCCGTTTGTTTGTCTTTCGGGGGTTGCATGGCGAATCGAGAGGGAAATCGTAACTGCTAGACGAGCGAGGAGCCTTTAAAGGGCGGGGTTGGAAGCTGAGATTTTGGAACGTTTTGCAATGAAAATTTTTGAAAGGTGGAGTTAACCGTTTCCACCTGTGGAAACCATTCTTCCACCTCGTGGAGTCCATTTGACACGGACCCGTGGCTCGTATATCGTTTAACGAGTAAGTGAAATTAATATTTGCATGTTTTCGTGCGAATAAACCATACATTCAACGTAAACGTTATCGACGTGTGCTATCTTCGCTGTTTTTGTCTCCGGCTGTAACTATTTACGTTGTTAATAAAAATTCCTCGGGTGAAAAACCAACGTTTTTCGGATTTTAAACTTATGCGATGATCGTGTGACGTATTCCTGCTTGTCGAGTAAATACGTGTGGTATATTATGTCAATCGTATCAAACTACTAACAATATTTATCGAAGTACGTCAATATGTATGTACAATATAGATATGCGGATTATTACCTGGAGAATGTAGAATAACACATGCTGCGCTTCTAATCCGCCGATGCAAATTATATTCGCCGCATGTTTATTGATAATAGTGGTTAGTAATTTCATCTCGCATATAAAAGCAACCGTTAAGCAGTGGGTTTAAAAAATAGACCTACGTAGTTTGATAGGGAAATGCGACGATAAACCAGTCAACGTAAATTAACAAAAGAGAGTTACTTTACGTTCACGTGGAAAAAAATAGTTAGCGAAAATTTGATAAAAAATTAAATATTAGTTTACGGATACCCGTAAACGATACAGTACTGAAACATTCCAGCAAAACGGAATAATATTTTTTTAATCAATGAAACATGAATCTCCATTCAGCTTGCATTTCGTTAATTACTTTTATAGTATTACTTTCACACACACGCTATTAATACATTCCGTGTATCGAATTAAAATCTAAACGCGATTGTTCTTGCGAAGCAACTTCCTAAAAAGAATCTCAGCTTCGAACGTTCTCCTTTATCAGCCATCCCTCAAACGTTACCCTCGCAAAGCCGAAAGAAATTAACATTGAAACGAGAATTAATCTCGTATAATTGACACGTAGATCACGGGTACGACCTCTCGAATTATTTTCGACGCCGCATCCCCATGGCAATTTCAAAGAAAGAACCCGTATGCGCAAACACAGATACGCATATATGTATATACTGGAGGAAGAGGGGGTGAAAGAGAAAGCTACCTTTTGAGCTACGCTGCCATAAATCGAGCCACCCTGCACGCCAGCATTTCGACGTGGCCGTGGGGTAATAATTCCATGATTATTTCACGAACAGAAAACACAGAGCAGAGGGTAGTCGGAAACAAGCAAGGAGATGTGTAAAGAGGAACGGAGAGAGGGTAGGAAGAAAGTAAAAGCAACACGCGTACAATACTGGTCAAAAGTATGGAATCGAATAATTTAAAAGCAAGGCTCCACGTAGCATTCTGTTACGTTGCACAAGTTTTTAGAGAAATATCCGTCCAAGTAATGGAAAGCTAATTTCAAATTATTCGTTCGTAGAGTTATGTCTATCTAATATCGCAATATCTATGTACGTAGCGAAGAACTATGAATATCATGAAAAGCCAGTTTCCAGATAAGACGACTAATTGCGTATAGGATTTGAGAAATGCCGAACAAAATAAAAATATTATTTATTTATTAGCTATTTATATATCGAGAGTTCCGTAGCAGCATAGGAATTATTTAGCAAGTCTTTACAATTATCAGACACATTGTATAGGTACAAACGGTAAGATAAACGAGGAAGAACGAGACCAAAGGTGTTCCGTCTCACTCTGTGAATATGCATGCGTCGAAATTTATAGCCGGCCAGAGGGCAAATCGTAATTGTAGAGCCGGCACGGGCTTCGAGGGGCCGCGACGCACGTTATAATGGAACCAAAACATCCCTTAGGCCGGCCACCGCCGAACCTTTAATTATATTTCGACTCCCCATCACGAAGGTACACAGACCGGGGTTCTGCTAATAACCAGAAAGCGCTGTTGCGGCCATCCTGCTTTTTTTTCAGTCGCTTTCTTCCAGTTGCCGCGTCTCGCGCTCAGCGCCGCAGGATTCTCGGGGCATACGTGCGTTTTCCAGCGGATTCTGCACGCTCCGCGGGAAGAACACAGTCGAGAGGGAAACGGAGGGGTTCTATAGAGCTGCTTACACCCTCGGGCTACCGTCGCATCGTTTTCAGACCGGGAGGTTTCGATTTGAACGACGTGTATTTTCGCATGGATTCGGAGGAATTGTTCGTATTTGGCGCTTACTTGATATCGCGTTACAGAGTTTTCAACAATAGGATTCGAATAGTTGCAATCGATAATTCTGGATTTTACTCTTGCCAGAGCGTAGCTTTTAGCGTCAATTAGTTGTTTCATATATCGTAAGAGTTAACAACCATCGAAATCTCCTAGTTACTCAACTACTTGACACGTCGGATCAGATCCGCAGGTTAAAAAGACAATATCCTTTAGAATTAAGCGCTAGATTCAATTAGAATCAAACACGCTTTATACTTTTAATCATGTCACAGTATCACGCCAGAAAATTTGCTCAAAATTCTCGACGAGAATTGATCGTCAAATACTCCCAAATAAAATGAAAAAAATAAAGAAAAATTAGTTGTTTCAACATACGCAATGTACATCCGAGGGT
Organism: Bombus soroeensis; assembly: GCA_014737365.1. Classification (NCBI taxonomy): domain Eukaryota; kingdom Metazoa; phylum Arthropoda; class Insecta; order Hymenoptera; family Apidae; genus Bombus; species Bombus soroeensis. Next base: position 2,019,061 of record JACXIL010000236.1, read on the forward strand.
GCAAACGTACAAATTCGTTAAATTTCCTTGGAGATGTTGAAAAACGAACACGACTCGAGAAAAATTGACGATATCCTGAATAAACTTTCGTCCAAGGATACACAGCTTTTTGATAATTATAACAATACAGAGTCAGGACAATATACCGATAGAGAACGATAGAAATATCCGAACGCTCTCAAAATAGAATTCGACGTATCGGCTGCTAAAATATTAACCTGCTAAATATTCCAAAGATACGTCAGATATTTGATTATACACCCCTAAACTGTCTGTTGCGTCAATAATAAATTATCCAATTCAATCTTGATAATAGATAACATAATTTGATAGTCTGCGACTCTTGAAACGCAAGCAGCTTGACTCAGAGTTTTCTATTATTTAATCAAAAACTCCCCCAACGTTGAGAGAATAACACGTTCCGTCGACTGTATCAACAAGGATAGTGCAGCACGTTTCTTCCCTCCCGTCGGCTCAAGCAGATGCGATCTGTAAGAAATTCGAGATTGCCGCTCTGTAACCGTATCTACGGCGTGTATGCAAAGAGGGCACTGACAATGGACCGTCGGTATGATATTTCATATATTTGTCAATTTATTAAAGTGCTTTTAATGGATTACAACGAGGGCGCAGTCCGTGTCGTGCGTAATCGCCGTGAATCACCCTAGCGCGTTACAACTTGGAGAAAAAGGGAAACGGGTCGGTCGCTATGGGACCTACAATTCTTATTTCCAACGCAAAACTGTCAAGATATATTCGCATCCTTGCGATAAAATTGCAGTTCCCTCGCCATTCTGAAATTATTAATACGTTATAATTTCAATTTTGTCCTCCGACTGACATCCCTTTCGAAATTCGCGATTTTTTAACCATTTTATCCAGTTCCTCCCTGACATTCCATCGAAAGTTTCTTCCGTCATAAAACTTGCACGATTTTTTAATCCTCCGATACTAAATATATCTACGATCCCTTGAACCAGGTAAATTTTATACTTATACCTACCTTAGAAATTAATGAAACTGAATTCTATCTAGAATAACTAAGATAAAAATTGTTCCCAACAAATTCCACCCGGTGACTGAATATTCTTGTTATTTCTACGTTAGAAAATTAGCAAAAAGTACGGATGACTGTATTGTAGTGGGTAAGTGAGGGTCAAGATACAGGGTCGTGATGGTAATATAAATTATCGAAAAGCAACATCGATCATCCCTTAGAGATATCTAGAAGAAAAATGAGTAGATAATACAATACCTCGCTGTGTTGTTTCAAAGTTAAACAAATAAATTCAGCAACTCGAAGAAAAGCAAAGGTTGATCAGACTCCTCGAAAACTCGTAACAACATTAATCAACGGCTTCGTAAAGAAAGCAGAGAAACCGGTTGAAACTAACACCCACCCCACGCAACACACAGGCGTTGGAAAATATCTTTTCGCCTCGAACAACGAGAAACATCAGGAACAATGTCGTCGAAGACAGGATGATGAAAAATAGTAGCTGCAGCTATTTAACAAAATCCTATCCCACCCCTGGCAGTCCTCGAAGCTCACCTCGAGCGAAGCCAGAGAAAGGGGCTTTATCATCGCCAATGACGCGCGCGATACACGAGAACGAATAGCGTCGGTCGACTACACGGGACAAACACATAAATTACGCCCCGTGGCCTTTGTACTTTTGTCGTCGATCATTCTCGCCCTGTACACGCCGCCAGAAGAAAGTTCGGACTAGCTGTTCGCCCGACGGGGGACGTTTTGTCAGAGCGCCGATCGCGCTACTGGACCAACCTGGTAAACTCTGGAAGGGGTTGCACTACTTTATGTTGATCTTTCGTTCGAGTTTGGAAGGGTAGAATAGAGGGTTTAAGGGTATAACGGGGATGCAGTGTACAGAGTCACGTAAAAGAGGCTGGTTTCTTAGGAACTTTAACGATTTGAAGTTTTTTACGAAGCTTGAGTTGATTTGGACGTTTGTAGAATTTTTAGGATAATTTAGAATTTGTTAACGATTGCAGGTTAATTTGGGTTTTTCCTTTTTTTTTTTTTTTTTCTTTTTAGAGATCTTATAGCCATTCGATTGGAATATTTCAGCGATTTTCGGATAACGTACGGAATAATTTTTCAAAGCAATTAATTCCTTCTCTGCGAAGCGAAAAATTGAACGGTTTTCCGTATGATTTTCCAGCAGACATCGGGACCGAATTTCGAATCTGTAAAAACATTAATAAATGCGACAAGGGCAGAATTGGCCATTATTTAACGCGACATCGTCTGGATTTCGACTGTGGGATCGAGCGGCATCGAGCGGCTTTTTAATTCCATTAAACGGAAATTTCGCCCAGAGAGAGCCGGCTCCGAATTTACGAGGACATTTTTGTATCGACTGTGGAAAACGTTTTCAATCGGGTTGGGGAATTAAAATATTTGTTACAATGTTTCTGGTCGGACCCACGATCGAGCTTCTATGGCTCTCAAATTGTTTCGAGCGTGGAAAGAGGAAAGACAGGGTAAACGTGTATTACGATTATTTTTTATTACCTTCATCGTGTTTAATAATAAAATTTTACTGCTTGTCGTGAACGTTTAATGTTCGATGCAGGTCTAATTTTATGTTTTGCGAATGTAAATTATTTTTGTCTCCATTGTTACGTTTCTCAGTGAGGAAATGCTTACTCGTAAATTTAACTAAATGTATTTTTTTTCTATAATATTTTTAATATAACATTCAAAAATACATTTGTTCTGTTTTGAAGCCTCGTAAGCGTCAAACAGCTGATACATTTTCACTTGAATTAATAATCATGAAACAAATTAAGTCAAATTCCAATTGAAGAAATTTTAATTAAAGAAATATTATATCATTGAATTCGGAATTTATTTTTATTTCAGCTATTTCTAAAAAATGGTAATTCATTCCTATTTATGGTCTACGTTAGTCTTCTGGTGTGGAAAGGCGGAATAAGTTTGAACTTGTTTGAAGTTTAAAGTGTATGTTAATACTACAGACGAATAAAATGTAACTTGTACCAAAGAAATTAAAATGAAAGGTACATGAAAAAATGTACAATACAACGAGAGAATCTAGTTTTTATACAGGATGTACCGAGAATCGTGGTACACACCAAAAAAGGGTGATTTCTATGTAAAAGTAAATGGAAAATGTGGTACGACAATTTTTGATACAAGGCTTTTTTTCCAGAAAATCGACGATGAAGTTCCGTTAAATATGCGTGCACTTGAGAGGTAACGACAATCTATCGAACGAATTTTTCCCCGCTTAGGCACTCTGTTCGATGGTACAGGCCGAATGGATGCGATTTCCCGTACAGTGGAAGTGGAAAATGTAGAATAACAATTTTTGATATTAGTCCATTGTCATAAAATCTCTGCGTGTCGAGAAACATGACTTCTTTCAATTTTAAAACACGTGCTAATTTATTTGTACGTGCATGAGAAATATATTGTTTTCTCGTTGTATACGATCATCGATAGATCATGAAGAAAAGTGAAAAAGATTGGAAGAATGAAAAGTAAAGCCAACACCACACGAGGTCTCCAAACGAGTACATTCAGCGCGGTATAAACGTTGGCTAAGGTAGTTAGTTTTGTTATTCGACGTTGTTTTACAGAAAAATGCTAAAACGGGACATACGAATGTGTGTGGAAGTGAATGGTATTCGTGTAAGTGCGTTCAGATTTGTAAAAATTTTGCCTGGCCTCGGTTTCAAGAAAATGGACCACGAAATTCGGTCGTACAGGTACGCGAGTACTTGGAGAGTAAATTAATTGATTTTCTCGAAAGCAAAGTCTTGTATCAATAACTGTCATTCTAGATTTTCGACTTGTTTTCGCATAGGCGATTTTGCAATCGTCCACAATTGCTTAATTTTTGGTACACCCTTAATATGAGATTGTAGATCTACAAGATTTCTATGGAAAATTAGATTATCGATCAATTTGTATCTACCTATAAATATTCGCAAGTGATTTTAGCTCAAGAAATTATTAAATATGGAAAGAAGATTACTGTATAGGAATACTATTTTATATCTTTCTATTCGTGTGTTTATTAAATGCTCTTTCCCTTTATTTTCATAACGCACCTAGTTATTTATCGCGTACTAATTACCGATAGATCGTTGTAAAATATTATTCTTGAGCGATTGGAACAATAAGAATTAAACTTGCAGCAAGTAGAGCCAGAAAATGTGGTTTGTCAAACTCCTGCAATAATACTTCACTGATTAACAACGGAATATGCAATAACTATTTACTTAGCCTCCGAAAATATTTTATTCCCTGCTTTCAGCGCAGCAGGGTTGAAATTGCAAACAGAAATTATCAAAATTGAATCGATCGAAGAGAAAAGACACTATGTGTACTGGACTTTCATGTATTTATATTATTAAAATTATTAAAATCATTAAAAAGAAGGTAATACAGTTATTTTGAAAAAAAATTGAAAATTTTCTGGATATTAATCGACGCAAGCAAAATTTAAAAAATCAACCGATTAATTAACTAATTTAAAGCAACAATTAAACGAATATAAGAAGAGAACGTAAAGAAAGAAGCGTAATGAACGCTAAACGAAGTCAAAAAACAAAGTGAAATACCATAAAGCGATAACTAAAACAAGCAGAATGATATAAAATAGAAAGAATTTTTAAAAATGATGAAAATTGTGAAATTATATCGGTAGAAAAAAATTAATCGCGATAACCATACTAAAAAATGAGATGAATTTCTCATCTAAAACTAGAGAGGATGTTAGTTGCGCTATTAATCAGAAACGATCTCCGGCAGTCATTATTATTACATTCGTGCTAAAAATATTAAATCCTGTCAGATATTCGCGAACCTGGCGTAATGAAATTGCAATGGTGATCTTAAAATTTGATGAGCTCGCAAGTCTGCCGGCAATCTGTCTAATTGCATTGATCCTGTATCCCCTACGCTTAGCGGAAATCAACGGTTACGTTCGTTAATTAATTAATCGCCGTGTTCCCGTTCGCTTTCTCCAACCTTTTCACGAACGCTACGCGCTCACACGCGAAAATAAAGAATGAATTTGCAGAACGCGTTACTCGACGATCGATTTTTCGACAATGCTTGGCGGCTTGAAAAATTACATTTTCCGCGGGACTGAAATATTCCACGAAATTTTCGGAGAGACTACGAGTCAATTGTTCTTTCGATTCTATTAACTACACGCTGCTCGGATCTTCTCACTCTCCTCGTTTCTCGTTTCTGTAATTCCGAAATTCATGCCGGTTTCAACTTGAAATTCTACCCTGCAAAGATTCTTAAACAATGCCTGTACATCCTGTGCAACTTCTAAGAACTCTTGCAACGAAAAGGGTACGTTATGACGTTTGCATAATTTCCACCCTTGAAACTTGAATTTCACTACTTGCTATAACATGATCACGCTACCTAAAACAATCGGAGAATCCTTTCTAACAATCAGTCGAAGGCATACGAAATTTTATAATACGAATCATACTTCGTCAAATTTCAATCGTTAGAAAATAAAATTTTCTATCCGATTCTCAACGTTAACAATATTAAATAACGCCCGTAACCTCGTTCCATCACCTAATCTAATCAAATTCATCGATATATTTCACGAGCAACAGCACCTGACTCCAAAACCTAATTAAAGTAGCCGAAACTTCAGTGGAAAAAATGAAACGCTTTCCCGCAGCAAAATCGTACATCTTCTTAACTCGTTAGAGGCAAAAAATCCTCCTCTTCAAAACCGTTTTTACCTCATGTCGATACGATGTACCGTTCTCCAGATATCGTCCTTCCAAGGGAACGTTAATTTTCGCTGTCGCTGTCCTTGTCGCACGCTCGCAACTTTCCCCCTCCCTCTGTCCTTCTTTCTCTCTCGCACGTTCGTTCACTGACCTACCTCGAGTGCGGTGGTCAGTGACAGCCGCTGAGTCAGCGCTTTTTTACTATCGTCGCGTCGCCCCCAACGTACGCATTTCCAGGAAAAAAAGTGGGTCACGGCGTTTCCGGGAATTTCGGCCGCCATTCACTATGCCTCGCGCCTTCCACGTTATATTCAAACGACCGTATCTCGAGAACCAATCGAGATATGGGGATGAAACAAAATGGAGTCTCCAGGGTATGCTTCCTTCTATCTTTTGGAGGGTTCTGCATGAAACTTTCTCGAATACCTTGTCTGTAACGCTGTATCCAATGTTTCGTGGATATAATTCTTCTCTAATATTTCATCTTATAGTTTTTGAGATTACAGTGAGACTTGTTTATATGATATGTGTGTGTGTGTGTGTGTGTGTGTGTATATATATGTCGAGTTTTCATTGGGGTTAGGGGCGCGTAACGAATCTTCATTTGGATTAGCCATTGTTGTTATACAGTATAGATGATATTTACTGGTACAAATATGATTATTACAGAATTTGACAAGTAACCGTGGCGATTAGATACTCGAGATGCTAATGACAATGATTTTAGGTTTAATAATGGTTCAAAATGCAGTCTCCAGGGTACGCTTCCTTCTATCTTTTGGAGGGTTCTGCATGAAACTTTCTCGAATACCTTGCCTGTAACGCTGTATCCAATGTTTCGTGGATATAATTCTTCTCTAATATTTCATCTTATAGTTTCTGAGATTACAGTGAGACTTGTTTATATGGTGTGTGTGTGTGTATATATGTCGGAGATGAAAGAACATCGGGGCCTTTCCTTTGGAATTTTTGAGAAAATCTCCAATACTTTGGTCTAGACTTTTTACTATAGCTGTATTTAAATAATAAAACTTAGAAGTAGTTGTTTATGATTTAATCCGAGTATGTTTGTCCGAGATTTATGACAGTAGGTTTGAGCTCGAAGTGACACATCTGGTCGCTAAACGTAGCCACGGTCACGGGATGGACGTTTTTGCCTAACAGAGGTATGACGTAGTTGTATAGCTCTCCTTAAAAATATAGTTGACCCAAGGGGTACAGAGAGGTACATAGAAAGGTACAGAAGTTGAGTTCCACTTGGACTGTGGACAAGTAAGTTCAGTTGCACTTGGATCGTGGACAAGTAAGTTCAGTTCCACTTGGACTTTGGAGAAGTAAACGCATTTGCTATCCTGTTGACCGTGTATTCGTTATTGTACCTAAGATTATTGTCAATAGCATCTCGAGTATCTAATCGTCACAGTTAGTTGTCAAATTCTGTAATAGTCCTATAATCACCTTGTGAATTTATTATTATATTCACTTAGTGACTATGTTTGTTAAACGCCCCTAACCCCAATGCTAACTCGACATATATATATATATATATATATATATATATATATANATATATATATATATAATGTAATATATAATATATATATATATATAATGTAATATATATATATATATATATATATATATATATATATATGGGAGTATGGTAGTTTTGAGTAGCTGTTGTTTGATAATTGCATCGAGTAATTGTTCACTGTATGTGTATATCGAATAATGGTTATTGGGATTCATATTGTTTGTATAGCCAACAGTAAAAAATAGTGAAAGCGAAAGAACTCCATTTCGAGAACGCTTCTTGGTGTTGTAATAGTACACAGATCTTGGATGCTTGAAACGAACATAAAGATAGAGAAGTTTATTTTTCGTTATTAACTTGGAATAATTGATTCGGTATTAAACCGGATTCACAGAATAAAAGCGACTATAACTAAGGAAAGGATAATAGCGAATTTTTTTATCAGGACATAATATAGCTTTATCATCTTTTCTCATTTTCCGATAGTTATCGTTTCCACGAACGCAATTCGCCACTGGATACTGACTTAAAGATAAATAAAACCGGCCGCGGCTTATTACATGTACAGAGGCAGGCTTTAAGGATGGAAATATGATTCTGGGGATTTTAATTTCTAGCCGGGCTAGTGGAAAATGATACAGTTTATCTGGCGAATCCTCGCGGATTAGATAGCCCGGCGCTACGCTGGATGGAGACTGTAATTAATATTTGTTGGATATATAAAAACGAAGTACAGGGAAAGAGAATGGCGAAAAGGATATGATTGAAATATGATATAACGGAAAAAGCATTTTCAGGATGCATCAAAATAAATAGAAATTATATTCCCGAAACGTGCCCTGAAGATTCGAATATCCTGTAACCAGGAAAAATGAAATTCGAAGAAACAAATTATGGAAGAAAAATTGCTTACTCTTCGTTAGATCGTATTTCTTTTATTAGTGAATTCAATAATTATATAACGCACTTCCCTAAATTTTAATCTAATCTCATTTATATGAAAACAACCTACACGTCCATCGTCACAGAAAAGAAAAAGAAGGAAAAAAGAAAAAGAACAAAATCGCGGCAACGAGAAGGACATCGATCCAAGTTCTCGTGGGCATCGTTTGCATAACCGAGAAATGGAGCAACAGCGTGACGAGAGCAGCTAGGGAATGAAATCGCGTTGGATCAAGTTGTCTTCGAAGGGCGGTGATCCCGGAAGGAACGAAGCTTTGCCTGAACAGGAAGAGGCCAAAACGATATTTCATCCTCTTCGTTTCACAGCTGTCAATGGCCGCCACTTTTATACGCGAACAGGGTAACCGTGAATTATGCAAAGCACGAGAGCAAAAACCGGTGGTTGGAGTGTGGAACTTGAGGAGAAAATTACAAGCGTCTGGCGAGGAAAGAGAACGTCTGCTCTCTGTTTCTCTCTGATGGGAAAAGGTAGAACGTAAAAGAGACAAGAGACTGACAAGTAATTTCCAAGTGACACTTTTAGGTCAAACGAATCGATCACCGGTCCATTTTCTATTACATCATACTGATTTCGAAGGGACTCTCGTCTGTCTTCTATTGACTTCTATCGACATCGAGTGAAGCTGAGTTAGTTGGATGATTTGGCGAAAGAGTTGAGAATTTTTGTTTGCCAAGAAAAAGAATGGATAGAGAATTGGTAGAGAAAGAACATTGCTAATTTCAACGAAAATAGAATTTCTGTTCTTACGTTGTTATATTTTATTTCGTGTTTGTGCAAATTCATGTTTTTAATGATTTAACACAGCTGAAAAGATAAAATTCAAGCACAAATTCTTTCTTCTACCATAAATCGTCTAGATTCTTCCTTTTCTTGTTTATTTCTCTATCTAACGTATTTGCTCGTTTAAATTGTTCTCGTCTCTTTACTAATATCATCTGCGATCGAAACCATCATTTTCCTCTCTTTTCTTCGACGTATCCTGTGACCTGAATAATTCTTTATCTTCTGCCTAATTTTTAAATCCGAATCATTCTTTCCAGTAATAGATTCTGAAACTCAGACCATTCTTTATCTGAATTTTAACAGACACTGTAACCGAATCGTGCTTCTTCGTTCCACCGAGTCGATATCACAGCTTCATTCTGCTTCTTCGTACGGCTTGAATCTGGCCGTTAGGGCGAATTAAAATTCTTTTATGTGCCCGTATAATCTTATCCCGTCCTTTTACGTTTCAACTTTCACCAGCCGCGATTTCAAAATGCAACGCGTAAAAAAGTTACAGCGAATCTACCTCCGAGTTGCTACGTTATTTCGTCTAAAAAAAAAAAAAAAAAAATGCAAAATAATCACGCGCTCGATACTAGAGACAAGAAGAGACGTCAAACGTTCTTCGTGCCATTGTTCTTTATTTACACCGCATAAAGTTACGTTTCTTATGCCCCCCGACTTTTCACTCTATCAAGTTAACGTTCAGAATCTATGTTTTATCTATCTCTATTTTATCTCTTTTTTAAATCTTAGATTTTTATATCTCTATTTTAACGAAACACGGAGTTTGATCGATCTTCGTCGATTTATTTTGAATTATTTAAGCACGAAAATAAAATATTCTTACGATATTAAATAAATCTACAAACTCAACTTATAGAAGTACTTACGGAGCACGGATTTATTTTTACGGATTTATATATTTATACACTGTTCTACTTTATAGAAAATTATTATCTCCAGAGGAAACTCCTTTATTTTAAGCGAGTACAAGATTTAGTAAATATTCATCGACTTATTCTGGATCGTGCAAGCATGAAAATTAAAAATAACGTAGAATTTTAATTTTATTAACCGTGATAAAGTAGCGAAACGTGGAGAGGCAGAGATTGTCTTTTCACCCGGAGACTATATTTCCGGACGATAAAGTTTCCAGAAGCAGAGAGTGGCCATGAATTCGGCGAACTTAAAACATTCCCGGGAAATGAATCTAACGCGACGTAAAGATTTAAGATGGAAATATTTCACGCTTAGCCAACAAATAAAGATACATTATCACGCCTGGCCAAATCCGCATCACCGCGTAGAATAAAATGTCCGAATATTCGTGAAATATGTAAATTAAGGAACGAAAACTCGTCGTAATATAATGTTTTTTATGGAAATTTATTATACGCTTCGGTGCGAAACAAAATTACTGGATAATTTCCAAATCTAGATTATTCGCGACTCTGCGTGAAAACCTACTGTTGATTAAAGAAAAGACTTATTTGTCACTCAAAAACGAATGGAACAACGAACATCTTTTGTACGATACTCGCGAAAACCAGAGTTATAGAAACGACGAGCACGAACAAGACGATTCTAAACAAAGTTCTCAAACGCTGCGTGTTACACAACTTCGAATTTCTTTTAACTCGTCGAAATTCCAACAGAATCGGTGCCGATTCGCAAAAATGAGAAAAAATCGACAGGATTTCTAACGTGGTTCGGAGATATCGGAGATTAAACCGTTCTTTCGCGATGCTCGTTCCCTTAACGAGGCTCATTACGCGAAAGGGGCGAGCCGTGCTGAATCGCAAGTACGTAAAACACGGAGAAGAGTGGCGTTGGCGAGACGCGACGACGATGAGTTCCGCCGGAAGACTTCCGGGAGACGTAGTGGAATCGCGTGTCTGCTGGCGCTCGCTGGCTGAGAGCTCGCAATCCTCGATCGAAAAACGAGCAAACCCTCGATGAAAAAGTAACGCGTGAAACGAGCAGAAAAAGAAATGACGACGCGACGACTTTATTAATACCGCGTCGAACGTTTCTTTTCTCTTTTCTTCTTCTTGTATTTTCCCTTTGACATCGCCGGTTTCAATTTGCCGCTAATGCACGTGCGGGAAAATTCTCTCTCCCTCTCCCTCTCTCTCTCTCTCTCTCTCTCTCTCCGTGTTTCTGCTCTGTTTATTCGTTTTTCCATTCTGCAACCTGCATTTTTCGATTGCCTGCGTGCATTCCGAGGAAATGTACAGATTATTCACCGAATCACTGGTTTCGTCGTTTTTTTAGTTTCTTTTTGCGACATGGCAAAGATGACGAACAAAGGATTAGAAAAAAGAAAGATGTCATCGATCGAACACGCCAGAGGATTCACGTGGGGAAAAATAGTTGTCATCGACCGAGCGAGATTGTTCTGTCTTGCTTTGGAATTTGAAGCGCGGTATATGGCTTTGAAATTGGGGATCAGAGTTTGAGAGGGAAACGTGAAATATTTGTAGAGAATTTGAGTAACGATATTAACGCGCTTATTCTGTAACGCCAGAATAGCATTGCGGAACCGTGGGTCGTTGGAATAATTTATTTTTGAAATTTAGAGATCGAAAGGATATAAGTATTCTTTATATATCGATTATGGCACAGTAGAAGAGAAAACAATACGAATCTCATTTACGATAATCCATGCTTCAGAGAGTACAATATGCGCGATCTCCAATCGTACAATTCTCCATGGATCGATATGTAGATTCAGCCTGAAGCATATACGCGCCTTTATGATGCTGTATCAAGAGCGATATAGTATCGCTAGATACTATAGAAGAGTGTGATAGTATCACAGAGGTCCGTCCAGTCTATATCAACATATAGATTGTTAACTTAGGAATTTCAGGCCACGCGGTATTACATCGTACCATTCTATTATGATCTTGTAGAATCTACAGTATAAACGGTGATCAAATATTATTTCTGTAATTTTCCATTCTTATTTTTTTCTCGTTTAACAGTTTTGAAATCCCTCCTTCTAACACAAGGTTGTAACACCTTCGAAACACGCGTGAGATATATATATATATATATATATATATATATATATATATGTAGTATATGAAATGTGTGGTCTAGAGTAAGGATAAGGAAGGATGTTCTATTTAAAGTGAAGTTTAATTCTATTTTACAATACAAAAACTGACTACAATATCTTCATACGTCTTATTCTAACACTCGGCTCACAGCTTCTGCCTCCCAGGTCAAAAAATGCTGACCCTCAACCCTCGCACCCTTCTCCCATTCTTTTGCTCATTTAGGTTTTACGTCACCAAAGCATACACTCTCACTTACACTCTCTCTCTCTCTCTCTCTCTCTCTCTCTCTTTCTCTCTTCCCCAGCACTCTTAAGACTCTTAGTTTATACCTTAAACTGTAACTTAAATATATAGACCAAGGGTATACCCCCCTTTTTCGATACTACATATATATATATATGGCTGTTCGTGAATACTGATGTGAAAACTTTGAACCATCGAAATTCATTCGTTTCGATAATAAATCACGGTCATATATATATATATATATATATATATATATATATATATATATATATATGTAGGATCTTACTACAATTAGTTTATTGAAGATGGATTAAACAGGAAACGATAGTTGTTTAACGTGAACTAAATACAATAACGTACTATAATTAAGACAACTAAATAGTTAATTTGCAACTCTCGTCACCACGGTTCCAACGCTCCCTCTCACGCGAACCACGCTCTCTCGACAACGCGGTTCGCACTCTCTGACTTGTCGATTCATACTTCTCAATTAACACTGACTATTAATTCGTCTTTCTCCCTTAGCATCCCTTTGTCTCTTCTCTTAGCTCCACCACCGCGAGCTTTCTCGCGACATTGTTTATGGTTCGCCCGGTATCTCTCAGGCCTTTCGTCCACGATACTGCATATATATATATATATATTTTTTTTTAATAAATAACTTGACAAAATCTTATCCTTATTTACAAAGCACCGTTATTTATTCGAAAGATAACTTCACGCTGTCTCAACGATTTTTACTTTAGAAGTAACTTCGTAGCAGCTTAACAAATCTTTCGCGAGAAGCAGCTAAAAGAGCCTTCCGGTCTAGCACACGGTCGCGTTTCGACACAATAGCCCCGTAGAATCTTCAAAACTCCGACGAAAGAATCTTCCAACCGATTCAACATCGCCCCCTATTTCCAAACACCGAGACCAAACCACACTTCTACCCTTTCTACTTTCTTTTCACCGGCACACGCTACTCATAACTCAGCCCTCGGTCGAACGCTTTTGCACGTATTTTCACCAACAGATTTCACCACGACGCGATGCAACGAATTTCGACTCGCATTCTCCATCTCCTCCATCACCGTCGCTGCAGAAACTGTACTTTACCTGGCCAGCAATTATGCAAAGTGCCTTCGTTACCATTGGCTTAATTATTTCCGCTTCCATTTTTCGCGATCACCGCGCCTCTTCGCCCGATATCTCGCGAAACAAATACCAGTCGCTTCTCCTCGTCATTGAAACGAACGGTCGAAACAGAGAGAGAAAGTAGCAGTTACGTCGATTAAACGAGCAAGAAAGAGTTTCTTTATGTTTAAGATATTCCGATGGGATTGAACGCGTTGTATGGCCAACATCTCCTAGACGATGTTACTCGAAGCTGTGGGGGTGCGTTCCTCGTAGACCAGCTTCTTCGATTTTGCGAAGATTGCTCGGTCTGTTTCTCCTTACCCTTTCGCTACTGGAAGTGAATAGGTTTTTGTAGCTTCCTTGGTTTCTTGCCACCGTGGAGCAGGCTTTTGCGGAGTATTACATTATGGCGGTCTCTTTCTCTCCTTTTCTCTCTTTTTTTTTTTTTTTTTTTTTGGTAAAGGACGTTTAAGGCTGAAATTGTATAAGGAACGCAACGAAATATTGCATTAAATTAAATGTTAGAAAGAGAGAGTTGAATGAATATTTATGAAGCGATTGAGTCGACGCCTATGTGGGACTGTAATTGATTAAAGTCGTATTTTAGCGTTGGAGAGAGATTGATAAAAGCGAGTAGGAAAATGATAAGCAGTTCGGGTTGGAAACTTCATCGGATTGTAAAAATTGTAATCTTCCAATGCATTGGAATATTATTATATTTCGATACGAATATGGAATTAATTATGGAAATTTAATACACGATATTTTAATTGGCTGTACATATTTCTGGTTTACTTTTGGAACGGTACATATTAATAACTTTACTGCATTATTATAGTTTAAACGATTCTATCTAGTCGGTAAATTTCAAAGTAAATATTCATGTTTGGCGAAGAAATTTAATTAACCCAAAGTGGGGATAAACGATGATTCGTTATGAAAAAATTAAAACACCATAATTGATACATATCGCAATGGAAATTGGTCATTTAATTAATCAATCTCTGCACCAGCGAAATTAATTAAGGATTTTCACGATCGGCATCCTGCAAAAATAATTCTGAAAATCTTGGAAAATACGGAGTATACCTGTTCCACGTGCATATTTTACATTAACTCTACTCAACGTATAATTCTTAATATCAACGTCCATTGTTCACGAAATATCAGAAAGATCGTGAATCATACAAATATTAATTTTCCAAACAGACAAATTAGTGCTCTCGTTGGAATTAATTAGTCGCGTTATGGCTGTTCGTAAATACTGATGTGAAAACTTTGAACCATCGAAATTCATTCGTTTCGATAATAAATCACGGTTAAACGAAAAGGAACGTTCTATCAGAGAAAACACGCACGGTCTTCTGTAAATCTAACCACGATTCTTGTTACGTGTCTTTTTTCTAAACGGATGGTTAAAATAATTTCTACGAATCTTCTGCTTAAAAGTACTCGTTCTCGTTTTCCTTTTATTACGATCAAAGTGACTCGAATGCTGTGTTGCTTTTAATGAAATTATATTAAGAGAGGTGTTCACGAGAATAACCTATTTTTGTGTTTCACATTGAATACGTTAATTAAATTACCACGGGCGTAGATACGCTGCAATTAACTTGCCAAGAGGTAAAGCAGTTTTTTATTTTAAATTGCACCTCTGTTTCGTTATTTCAAAATATTAAATTAAGACGAAACTCATATCGAGTATTAAATATATCAAACGAAGAAGTCACATCAGGTAATTGAACAAATTATATTAATGCGTACGTATGCCACGGTCACTCAATATTCAGACACCATAATTTTCAAGATATATAGAATATATCATAGTTCTAAACAACGTCATAAAAAAAGAAAGGAAAGACTGGTGGACGAAAAGCCAACGTTATGCCAAGTTCGGATATATTAGGTTGTCCGGAAAGTGTCTTTCTTTCGCAAACATGTTTTTTACGACAATGCACCTTCATAGAAACGTGAAAGCAAGTCTGTAAAATGTCGCGCTGTTTATCTCAACACAACAAAATCGTACGTAATTCGACAAAATAATATAAACCAACAAACGTTGTGCGTCTATTATTTCCTCATCAAACGAAAGAAACTTTTCGGACGACCTAATACATTCGCGATCTCTCATCAAGAAGAATCAAAAATGAGAACGAGCGACGAGGCCAAGGACAGCGTCCATGAGTCAACTAAGAAGAATTGAAGATTAAAAAGAAAACACCCCACTGACCTCACCAAAAAAATAAAATAGTCAAACTCGAAGATGGTATCCCGCTGGGGGTAGCCATCCACGTGTTATTTAGCAATTAAGTTAGAAAAATTTACCAAATGTCCAACTGGACAAATTGTAAAGTACAAATCAAATAATAAAAAAAAAGAAAACTAAGAAGAATGTGATAGGTACGTGTATTCGTTGAAATTCCCCTGATTCCTCGCACACGAATCGCAGCTTGTCGCGTCGTTTCTTAAAAAATATCAAGGCGACTCGATTCGATATTATCAGGACGAGTTTATGGTTTTATAAACAGAAGAGTTTCTAGTAATATTCCGAATCCATGAATATTCTCAAACCACTCTAACTCAAGAAATTGCCCCATTCTCACGCTGATCTGCACCCTGAAATTCAAATCAAGGTCAAATCAAATTCCATCCACTTATACGAAAACAGACGAGTCAGAGGAAAATCCGTCTTTTCCTCACGATGTAATTTACTGTTGAAGCAGAACGACTTCTTTGAAGAGCTTCTTCCTAATTTCACAAACTCATAGACGATTCGTCGAAGGAACTTTGTCACGATAGTCCTCGATACAGCAAGTTTCACCTTGTCCATCGTGGTTTGCCGCCTCTTGGCGAACATGTTTGGTAAAGATAACTTGGAAAATGCAAATCAGGACAGCAAAGAGATATACATGTATATGTGGAATATATGTAAAAGAGGAAGAGGGAGCGAGAGCAACCAAGGAGCATCGCCTCAAGGTAGAAGATGGCGTATCCTCATCGTTCCAAAGTGAGCTAGCTACGGCCCTCGTCAGCCGATTCGGGGAATCCCTTTGTGCCGCGAAATTGGTCGAGTTCACTGGCTTGTCTACTATAAACAAAGCTGGTTCTAGCCGCTGTGCTGGAAACTGTCGAGCGTCCATTTCGTCTTGCAAACGAAGCAAAATCCATGTCGTTCGATCGAAGGAACGACGGTACGCGATGCCGAGAAGGCTGCCGCCTAGAAACGGTCGTGCCATTGCTTAGTTGCACGGTAATTTTCAAGAGGAAGGACAAACAAACGATCAAGATTGAAATTTCGTACAAACAGCTACAAATTTTTAGCGACGAGTTTAGCGGTCAAAGGTTTTACAACGAAGGAAGATACTTTGAAATTTGATAAATTTCTACGTCAACAAGAACGTTAGAGCACGTTGTATCGTATTTACGATACGAGAGGTTTGACGAAACTGTCAATTGCCAATTTTAATGAAACCTCTAGTCGGAATAGTGTTGTGAAAAATATTTGGCCAATATTTTTTTTTGTCCATCGTTTGCCATTTTAAATAGCAAAAATAGCCCTCGATGTTACGGACGAAAAAAATGTTTCTTCCGATATATCGAAAACTATCCGGACTAGAAAAAAATTACTTTCAATATTTTGTTAAAAAATATTTTTCTGCGAAAGTTTCGTCAAAAACTGTTTTCATCGATGTTTCACGTATCATTTAGAAAACTGTACTTTGTTCGAAAGTTTCAACAGATGTTTAAGCAGAAATTGTGCATTTTTGAAATAACAGACTCACGTAGCTGCGATATTTCCCCGTAAATTAATTTTGCTAACACGTTCACCAAGAAGTTTGAGCAGAAATTTTCTACCTGTGTATGTTTTTTTCTTTTGAATAACGATATTACGTAGTTGCAATATTTCGCTCAAATGGCGAATAATAATGAGAAAACCATTCTTACGAGATTCATAAAAATCCAAACCGACCTACGAAACGTTTATTCGCAACGATCGACTAAGTTCCAGCGACCGAAGGTGTCACTAACCAAAAAATGAAGAAACACCGATTCGCAAGCTGTAACCCACCGACATTATCGTAATTCTTCGTCTCGATCCGTAGCAAAAATTCAAACAGCAGAGTTATTCTTAAAGACCATGGCACAAGATCCGGGACAGACGTCACGCGATGAGACTAGGAGACGTTCTCGCGCGATCTGTCGCGAAGATTCAGTCGCGTCGAGAAATTCGGTCTGGAGAAATTCATAAAGGTCCATTTTTCTTACACGATACCGCTCTTAATATCTTCCGCAAGCTTCTCTTTTATTTCAACGGGGACCAGGTAAGTCGAGAGAAGATGGCAGAAGGACGGATGGAACGAGGGATGGAAGTCGGAAGGAAATAAAACGCGCGCAGGATTGCGACTCGTAACCGAGTTTGCCTTTCAGACCAGCGAGTTTTAGGCAACGGGGGCTGAATAACGTATCAGACAAGTGACAGGAGATTGCTACGTGGTTACAGGCTGGTTTATTTAAGAGACGACGCGCCCTTTCAGTCGCAGAGAGACGGTTATAAAAAGATTACTATTTGAAAAATCGATAAATAAATAGGCGATGATATATTTTTAAATATACAGGTGGTCCGCGAGTCATTTTTCCTTTTAAAAGTTGCATAACTTTTTTCTATCGTATATCTCCACGAAACGTTTGTCTCCGATTTTTAGTTCATTTCTGAGAAATTTACAATGGAAAATTCCCAGCTGACAACCAGCAACGATATTTATAAAAGAGAATATCGTGTTTCTATTCGTCTCCTTGGTGTTAATATCTATAAAATAAAGAAGCTACTTACTATTTATGAGATAAAGAATAAAATCCGAAAAAAAATGATGTTCTCTCTTGTGAAGTTGAAGTTACACACGATTAATTCGGATAATTAAGATTCTACTGTATTTTTAACGCTATAATAATCTGTTTTTGTTTAAATCACGAAAACTTGGTCGCATCTTTGATTTGTACGATAATCTTCTTATGCAGATTCTATTAATTTTATACATTTTTCGTACTTCGATAAAACAATATCTAATTTACTCTTTCTTCGTTTTCCCTATGTTTCTTTATATTTTTTGCGTTTCTACAATATTTCAACTTGTACGAATTGTTTCGCTGGTGGATCTTTAATGAGTTAATGGAAAACGGGTCGATGCGTGAAGATTGTTCTACGGGATAGATGTTGCTGTTGGATGATTTGTATTATCGGCCACGAGGACGCGTTCGTTGGGATGATTGTCTCGGCGACGAGCTCATTAACGCTTCGAAGAGGGACGCCCATTGAACCGATGGAAAAATTGGATGCAATGCGGTGGTGTGCATCCTGCATAGCTGCTTCACGAAGTAATTTTGAAGTACAAAAGAGAATATTGCCATGTCTTGACACAGTAATTACGAGATTAATCGATTCTCATGATAGAAGTATGTAATTTAACAAAAAAGTAGTATATGCGTTTACGATGAAATAAGAATCGTAATATTGTAAATAGGAAATTACAAATTTTTACATTAATATCGTTTTTTGACTCTCAAACGTATCGTTCGTTTAGTTAATTCTTTTAGGACCGAACTTTCTTTAATCTGTAAGGAAAACTGTCTTTTATTGATAATTGGGATAAATCCTTTAAATATTTATAAAGAACCCTATTTTAAAATTTTATTGACTCGTATTTCGTCTATGATTAAACATTTCTGAATACTCCGACTGTTTAAAAGTTTCTTAAGTGGCATTCCTTTGTGGATTAAAAGACTTTCAATGACATAAAATTAGATTTTTCTTCGTGACAAATGACATCGATTTTCTTTCATAATGTATACTGTATCAAACACGATACATCAAACGCTGTAGCATCGTTGCGAATCGATATCAATACTTTTATCGATCTTCTCGACAATTCATCATTCTTTGTCGCTCATATTGAAAATTCTTGCAACAGTGATACAATATGGCAAACGATGCTGAAATATCCAACGCAAAGCCACTCTGTTTGTAAAAACGAAGCAAAGAAATTCATGTTTAGTCGATATTCAATGAAATGATTAATCGATATCTCCTCTATTAACCCTAAACTTACTCTTCTTCTTTCTCGACGAATAATTAATGATACAGCGGGAAGATACGAGAAGGAAATAAATTAAAACGTAGAAATTTAATTCTCTTGCCGATTATTAATTACCAAATAATTAGCAAGCAGATAAAATAATTAATATAAATTAGTTTAAGATCCGGAGAAAACATATCGAATTTTATTGAATATGTATTTTCATAAGGAATGTTATTTTAATAGCCGCTATGGTGTCGCCTAAATACAAAGTATGCGTTTAACTGAAAATTTTGTTCAGAGAGAAAGCGAGGGAGGATAATTGCACTTGTTGCATCTTTTGAACGAGGCAAATGGTCACTTCTCGACGTTTAAACAAATCGTTAGCCATTTGGTACACGCGTTTTAATTTGCTGTATGTGTAGCATCGTGAAATCGTGCCTCACGATTTTCATTTAAAGCGGCAAAGGAATTCAACTGTAGGAGAATACCGGACAGAACGCTTTTCGATAGTCGTAATTACCTCGAGCTTTAATAACTTTTCAACCCGATGTTTTGCTATTTGTATTTTACATTTATTTGTATTTATACGCGAATATACAAGTTTCGCGAAAATACCGAACAAGGAAATATTTCAAACGTTTCTCATACAAAAATGTTATTTTCTAGGATTATTCCAGAACGTATCTTATTTCCAAAATCATCGTAGGAAATGATTAATTTTTTAGACGATATCAATTTCCTTTTCTCTAATTATAATTCCGCGATTCTCTCCGATAACGTTATCCCAAATTATTTGATATCTTAATTATTATTATTATTATTTGATATAAATTATAGCGTTGAACGTAATTACAAAGCTTTTCAATTACTATTATTTCGACGAGAAAGGAGCACCGGAAAAATTGCAAACGAGACGATAACTTCGATGATGGCGTTGGAAAATTCAATGAAACGAAAAGCGTGTAGCGTTTTAAACGCAGGTTCCTCTTTATTTATTTTAACCGAGATATCCACGGATGAAAATACTATGATAGCATTATTGTCATCGATAATAACTATATCGGGAAGCTCATTAGCAGGCCATGGGTGCCGAGCTATTATTATCCTCGTCGAAAATCACCGCTCGTTTTCGGATAACGATCGCTGGACTGGTGATCGTAAAATAAGATACACTTGTTCCAGCATCCGTTCCACTGGTTTTATTGGCGACGCTGCACGCGTTACAGGAGTGAAACATAAACGTAATCGACTGCGGATGAATTATAGGGGAATTGATATAGGAACCTCGAATTTGCTTCAATTAATAACGGGATAGCACGTTGATTGAAAATTTTCGCACGATGTTGTTTGAACTTGAAAACATGACGAAAGTTAAAATTTGCAAGATCTTTTTGGGTATAACAAAAAGTTATGAAATGTAAAAGAACTACGATAATAATTAATAATGGGAAAACGATATAGATGAATAATATTATTTGGGAATCGAAGGAATATATTATAAAAAAGTTAGATTTCGAATTAAAAACGTCTTAATGTGAAAAAGAAACAACCAAGTATAATAATTGTCGTGTCATTTAAAATTTCACGAAATTGTTTTATTTCATTTTTCTTATTTTTCGATTTAATTATTTAAAACGTGAATAAATTATAGTTTCGAACGGAGATACAAACGGTTTCTTTTTCTTTATGTTGTTTAATTAATCAACGACCAGGAGAGACACTGTTCATATTATATATCCTTATTGTAATACAAATATTACTTTGATTATAACAAAATATTATATGTATTTAAACATAATAACTGATAAAATCTATATGATATTCTTCTTGACAAAATCAAATTATTCAGTAAACGATATATAGAAATAAATTAGTTAAAATTCCCACAATCGGATCGTAAACTCTTCGAAAAAGTATCCGGAAATATAATATTAAACGAGCACAGTACTAATTGGAAAATTGGCCGATTTAATTATCTCAACAGAAATGTTTGTAATTATTTATAAACTTCCACTCGTGAATCCGATAATAGTCACTGATAAAATCTCATTAGAAAACAATAAAACAAGCTATATCATTACTTTGTAATTATATATATTTGTAGATTCATTAATTCCATATTCGTGACAGAGGAGTAATTATACTTCTTGCGTATTATGACCAAAGCTTTCAGAAATTTTATTGCTAGTGAAACCAGCAGCCTCGAAATATTCGAGAGAGTTAATTCCATATTTTAAAAATAATTAGTACTTGAATCTGCATTTAGATTTTAATTTTCCTTACGTTCTACAAACTTTTTCAGTCCATAAATTTTATCTACTCTATTCGTTTCATACGTTCCATTTTTAATGGTCAAATACTCTATTCAATTTCCTAATTCTAAAACATTTGACAAATTTACTTTGCAAAATTACGATATTCGTATATCCTAGTACGAACTTAAGAACAATTTCAACATACTTTATCATTTAAATTCCATTTCGTATTTGCAAATACAGGATGGAACGAAAGTTGTCTCTTAATCAAATTTCATTTTAACTTTGTCGAAAGCAAACTAAAAAATCATAAAGCCCATAATATTCATAAAGCGTTGTAACTTGAAATATAATTTTTAATTTTTAAACGCATATGGCTTACTCGTAAGCCAAATCGATCAACTCCGGTTCCTAAAAAATTCTTAATTTTAGTATCAACCTGACATCTATAGACATATTCATTTTCCAGATAACAAATCATCGCTTTTATTACGATCAATCAGTTCTTAACTTCTATATGGTTCACGTAAGAGTATTTTTGGATCGATCGGTTAGCAAAACTCTCCAAAAAAAAAAAATTTCCCAAAAACCGCTTTAACTCAAATCACCGTTGGTGTCTCCAAATCGTCGCAAGAACTGGAAATTTCCTGAACCAAACGCAGAGGACAAGCTCACTCCCACGAGGAAGAACAGTTGGAAAATCGTGAGAGCGTGCATTTACAAAACTAAAACTCGGACGCAATTTGTGGTTTGCGGATGGTGTTTCGCGGACGCCAAATCGCGGCGAAAACGGAAACGAGGGACGGCCGAAACGGCCGTTTCGTCGACTAATTTTAATCACTGCTGATTTCGTGGTTCGCTCGGCTGTTTGTCGAGCAAATTGTTCCCTGGAAATCGGCGAAAGCGTCGAGACCCCGAATCCACCACGCATTCAAATCACCGCCGCCACTCCCGTTTAACCGTATGCTGATTGCTCGGCCACCGAATTGTTTGTGTTTTTTCCCAACCATCCTTCTCTCGTATTTTCTTTTTTTTATCCTCTTCATGCTCTTGTATAAATTTTTAACGCGTTCCAACATTCCATCGATCCCCCGTATAGGATACCTTTCTTTTTCTATTCTAATTCTACTTGTTCCTTTTTTTTTTTTCTTTTCGTCGATTCTTTCCTCCTTGTGCTCTCGTTCGGTAACGAACAACGGAATTGTGGAACTCGAGCAAAAAACGTGTAAGTTTGGAAGCTGGTCTTTATTGGATGGAGAAAGAGTTTCGATGGGATGTGGCAGCCGTGAGAAAGAGAGCAACGGATAATCGATGGAGAACGAAGTGGCTGGCTGGCTGCCTATGCAGATTGGGATTGGTTTGCAAGAATGTGGAAAAGTTGCTCTTGATTTCGCGAAAATAAGGGAACACTGAGAGCGGATTTATGTATTACGCGATAAGAGCGTTTTCTTATTGTTTTCGCTGCTTGAAACGTCATATGAGAAAATCTTATTGCATATCTTTGATCCGATTTTTCACGTAGAATCGCCTCGTTGTCGATTGTACTATCAATGCTGAGACACCTTGTATATGTATGTAGAAAACAGCGAGTAACGATGTTAAAACGAACATTATTAATATAATTGATACTGGTGTTAACATACGTGTGTTTGTAAGTAAACTACCTTTTGTTTTATCATTTTTCTACGCTATACTTAAAATGTTATTAAGCTGGAATATTTTAGAAATTGTACCATACACCCAACAGGATACGCAATTTGTTGTACCTTCTTAGTAATTAGTTTGCTACTCCATTATTTCCCCTACACACGAACGAATAAACAACGATCAGATTTGCCAAATGCAAAAAGGTAAAACAGGTCGATGAATTTTTTAGATCACTTATTTACTTGTATACTCTATATATTGACAATTTAAGAATATTTTGTTCTATCACTCGACGTATCTAGTTCCTAAAAATTAATTACGACACTCCATATTTTTTACTGGTAACAACAAATATACGAAGAGATCTGTTTTCTCCATCGTGCACAGATGCACACATCAAGTACGACTTTTTCGAACTAATGTTCAACGTTAAATCCGAATTCGGTCGCGCGACACGTTTCTACTTACAATCGACGAGAATGCACTAGAAGCGAGTTACAAGTAGAATCGGAAAAGAGAGTAGGCCAGCTTTGTCGGTTTGGAAAACCACGAAGGAGACCTGGTTCCCGTGTTTCGTTCGAACGAAAAAAGTTACAAAGGATTTCAAAACAGAACTCGATCCCGTTGCATAACAATGCCGATTCGAAATAGAAAAATGAGAAAGCAGCGTTTCGCAAAAGGTAATACGCGTTGCTCTTGCAAATTTCTCTTTGACGATCGACATTCGACCAGCATCTGTGTCACGACCGATGTGATTCACTGGGATGACGAGAATTTGGGAGAAAAAATAACCTTTGGGCTTCGTTAGAGAATCCCAGTTTTGCCAATGCACCGGGACATTGCAACAGCTGTACGAACTAAATCTTTGCCATTTCATTTCCACATTTTGAAATAATTGAACTTTCCATTGAAATTTTCGACGCCGAGTTTCTTCAAATTGTTTTAATTGCTCGATGATCTTCGCGATTGTTACGTGACTCTGTGTTTGAAAATGCATTAAAACGCACTTGAAGTTACTAAAACTTCGAATTTAACTAGATTTAATTTCAGAAATTCGAATTAATTCGATTGCGCACTTTCGAGTCTGCGATCGAACTACGAGGTGTTAGCGAAATAAAATGCGATAATGGAAATAAAGAGAAACAAAGGAAAGAGAGCAATGGGAGTCGAACTGTACTTGGTAGCAAATATTTGAACGATTTAGTGAACGATATAAAACGCACGATGGATGCGTGGTCAGGTGACGAAAGGAAATAATGAAATTTTCGAGTTACGCTTTTGTTTGACGTTCGTGCATCGAACAAAGCGTACTGCAAATAACGATATATTTTGCGCGATACTAGGTACGCGATTCGTAGTTACGTTTAAGATGAAACGGTACAACATCAAACATTGCAACTTGCATTGAACATCCAATCCATTAAAAGCAATTGAAATGGAAAAACTAAATTTAATCGAGCGTAGTAATTTTCGTCGACACGAGTGTAAAAATTGTGATGCTGCAGATGCTTGTTTCATATTCGATTCCTGCTAATTTAATATTCGCAATTATTTCGAATAAGTATTTAAACATTCCGATTACGAAGATTAAATCGTTCCGATTATATTAACTTAATTATATTAAACGTGTACTCGTGAAAGAAACAAAGTGCTTTCATAGATATAGATACGCACAGTAACAAATATAAATATATTTTCGTTAAAGAAATAAAAAGGTAACCTAAGTTTGTATTAACACCAGCTATCCGCCCGCGGCTTCGCCCGCACAGCTTTCATAACAATTTACTTTTATTAGCCTCTGTTCGAACACCGTTTATACGTTGAATTTCAAAAAACGCTGAAACAAGCGTTTATTTATTTTCAATTAAGAGTCCATACGTTGAATTTCACAGCCTCGACTTCAGCAACTCGTCGAATATGGCTAACTCTTAAAAAAAATTGCACCCCCTTTTTGAAATTCGTTTTACACCCCACGACTACCCCATAAAAAGTAGTATACCATCCATACTTCACGATTCTACGTACAACCGTTTAGGCTGAGCGTTGATAAGTATACCAGTCACTTTTGCGTTTTACGTACATTTTATATAATTTTCAAACTGAATCTCCCCGAAAATTAAGCCTCGACCGAGAAAATTATACTTTATATTTTCTTCTTATTTTTCATAGGAAATCACTTCCTACTCGTTTGACGTATTATTCGGTCGCGCCATGTATACACGTTGTATTAAAATAATGTAGGTGTATTACAATTGTTGTTATTTCTGTATTTAGAGGTAGGATCACAATTATTTTATTCTTTGGATAAATCTATCACACTGTTCTGAGCCGAGAAAGCTTTATTGCATTTTTTTACATGGACTAAGGATAAAAAAAAGAATATGTTAAACCTATCGATTAAACCCATCGATTATATCTAGAAAAATCTCCTAGTTATTATTTATTGTAACTAGCTCATCTGCACATGGATGGCGAGCGCCAACTCAGGTTGTCATTTTCAACAACAATCTTGTCATGTAAATATATTAAAAGCGTCCTTATAAAACGTCCGTTTCGTCTCCTTTCGCTTTCAGTTAGAATATCCAGTGTCCGCGTCGTGTAAATCTCGTCGACGTTCAATCAATTCATACCCTCGCGCAGTTATTGAACCGAATCGGATTTGCGGGGACAATCGTCATCAGACAATCGGTGCTTTGTACCGGGAGCAAGTTTGATCGGTGGCGACTGTGTTGTCCCAACTATCAGTCAACGACCATTTAACTTCGCTGTGTGTAAATTGCATAAGAGAAAACGTGGTCGATAATAGCTCGTTTCAGTGAAAAATTCACCATATAAATTTGAATAAAACCTATACATCCAAACATGAGTTGATAAATGTTACATGGATTTTTACAACGAACGTCATTTGCAATTTTTAACCGGAATGGACACTTTTAAAGTCATAGTTCACTCGAGCAGACGATATATGAAGAGGAGGAAAGTCACGACGAATCGCATTCTTGCTTTTTCGCACGGAGATGGCAATGGAGAAACGTAATACGTAATACTTATCACAGCGTTCCATTGTTACGAAACTTTGTAGATTCGTCAGCTATTTCTAAAAAGCTCGTATCTTTGAATTTAGCAAAGGTCTTCCTCCCAACTGCGCAACTATTCCAAAATATTCTCTTCTACGCGCCAAGTGGAATGAAAATTGAAAAATCAGCAAAAATGTATTTGTAATCTTCATATAAAATTGCGATCAATCCACGATTTTTAAAAGCTCGTATCTTTGAATTTAGCAAAGGTCTTCCTCCCAACTGCGCAACTATTCCAAAATATTCTCTTCTACGCGCCAAGAGGAATGAAAATTAAAAAATCAACAAAAATGTATTTGTAATCTTCATATAAAATTGCGATCAATCCACGATTTTTAAAAGCTCGTATCTTTGAATTTAGCAAAGGTCTTCCTCCCAACTGCGCAACTATTCCAAAATATTCTCTTCTACGCGCCAAGTGGAATGAAAATTAAAAAATCAACAAAAACGTATTTGTAATCTTCATATAAAATTGCGATCAATCCACGATGTGTTTACGTCTGAAATTACACGTCGAAGAAAATTACAATTGACGGAACATTAAATCGACGACAACTCGATCCCACTGCAATAAAATTTAACGATCAATTCAAGGAAACCACTTTGGGGAAATGAAGAAACTCTAGAATCAATTTGTTCCTTTGCAATGAAATTAATAATTCTGTCGTGTGTATGTTGTAAGTGTACGTATAAATTAGGACGAATTATATAAATTAAAGTGATAGATGAGAAGTGGATCGATAAAGTAAAAAGTCCTTTGCTGAATTACGGACCGTATGGTCGAACAAGGATCGAGTATTAGCGCTTTTATTTAATGAGCTCGCGAAAATGACCGTCTCGACGCGCTCGTGGAATTTACGCGTTGTTAACTTGACAACCATAAATTAAAATAGAGACGAAAGCCAACGAAGGCAGACACATGCTGAAAGCTACTCATTGTCAAAGTGAAACATGTTACGAGAATTATAATAAATCGCGTTCCCATGCGAGCCAAAGAAGCCCGTAAATAATGAGATTATCGTAGATCAGAATCTCGGAATAATGACGTAAAAGTTTCGACGAGTTGATTTATGCAGTTTTCGATACGTCAATGCTGCGACTTGCAACATTGAATTATAGCTAATGCCTCGAGATGTGTTTTCCACTAATGTCCCCTCATATACGAAGATCGATTTAGTTTGCATAGACGGACGAATAGCAGACGAGGAAATCGACAGAGAAATTTATACGAATGAACCTGATTTTTCCGATGCTCTTCTTCCATCTAACGATACAATTGAGAGTGAAAAAATGATCGTTTTACGACTGAGAATATCTTTCGCTTTACTTAACCAAGTCGAAAGGTTTCTGCTTCTAATTCGATAATTTTTGAGGAAAAATAAAATTCCTCGTTGCCATTTCTATTCTGCTAGCTTCTAGCTTCCTGCGACTTTTCTTTTTTGTTTCGTACAGCGAGTCGTTGAAAGAACACTGTTTTAAAGCAATGGAAGAAATAAAAGAAAGTTGATCTAAAATCGATTCCTAAAAGTACCTATAAGGAAAAGAGAGCTTTCAGAGGTGGAAAAGGCGAATGGCAACGGTGCATAGCTACCGAATGGGGCTACTTTAAAAGCAACCGTTACAATGTAAAATAATTTCGTATAAATAAGAGTAGGTATAAAAAGACAGGTATAACGGTAGGATTTTTATACATGTACGCGAATGTTAGAAATTTTATTACGTTTCATAATTTATATTACATATGGTAGAGAAACTATGATTTAATAAGAAATAGCAAACATAGAAAAGTTTAAACAACGCGTTTATCGAAATTCCGACTGCTGGAAGAAGCGTGATATCTTTGATATTTCATAGAACCTATACACAGGTTTTGGATATTTGATAGAATCTCTGCTAGAATCTTGTATATTCCATGGAGTTTCGAACATTTGGTAATCCTGGGATCTGCCGTACAATTTTAACATTCTATTGAATTTTTCATAAAATATTTCGTAACGATATTTAATAATATTTAACAGAATATTTCATAAAACTTCGCACGATCGAACGAATTTTCTGGGAAAAAGATAAAAACTTCTAACAAATTGAGAATTCTGTCAGCATCCTGACATCGTTTAGCCATAGAGAAAAGGAGAAAATCGCTAGTTGCTGCGTGGAATTATTTGTCCATTGTCCTCGTAGAAGCGAGAAAGCAGAATCGCGCCGGTGAAAATATTGCGCCCGGACAAGGCCATCGGATAGAAATCACCGCTGCGCAACGAGATAATCGTCGGGGCTCGTCACATATCTCTTCAAAGCGAAATTGTTGCCCGGTCGAGGGATGAATCCCGGTGAAGCTCTAAACGAAGCCTGGGTGCCACGCAAATGCGGCGGGACAATTCCGCGAATTCGAATCGCGCCTCGCGATTTCAACCATTTCAGAGAGTAGGGAACGGCCGAACGTACCCAATTTTTTTCTACTTTTCCACGCTGGAACACGAAATAAATGGCACTTTTCTATTGTTCCCACGTTGGTTTCGGTGTTTTGCGTAGAACCAACGTGTCTGTACGCGAGTTATTCTGTTTTTACCTGCTCTCGTCCCTGTTTCCCGCCAATTGCATTTATATGCTTCAATCGAAGTACCATGAACAAAATGGGAATGTTTTTGAAATTGGAAATTCAGTGTACCGTTTCCACCAATTTCTTCTAATTTTACTCAAACGCCTAAGGGATTACGAGTAATTCTACTTCGCTTCGTTGAATTTAAATTACTCCTTACAACGTAACACTGTCCTCTCCGATACTTTCTCCTTATCAACGTGTTAATTTTCAGAACAACGAACGAATCGCGAATCGAACGTCGCATTATAAATACTCGTCATAAAAGATTTCTTAGATCGATTAACGCGTCCGTACAAAGTCTCAGAATTTCAGAAACGACTTATCGAAACGGGGGAGATCTTCGTTTCGTTCACGGCCGAATTCCCACGAATTCAAATTACGATTCTAAATTCGAGGCAGCCGCGGTCTCGCCAACTTAAATGTAATGGGAACTTTCATTGTTATCGCGACCGGGAGAGGAACGGGGGGCACCATGTTCTCGAAAGACTCGGGGAATCACGAGCGAATAATCGAGCCGTGCTCGTTTCACGGCTGTTGGCGAGTTCTCTAGGTCTGGCTGCTTCTTAATTAAGAAGAGTATTTCAGACGACTCGGAAACGACCTGTTAAGCGAGTCTGCCCGAGTCGAACTTCCGTTGGAAAAAATTTACGAAACAACGACGGAAGATGCTGCTGAAATTTTCGCGACAATTGAATGCAACAACTTACTCAGTTCGAACGTTCCCCGACAATTGTTCGGATTTATCTCAATTTTCTTAGCAGCTGTGCGCCCATTGAGTCCCTGATTAATTCAGTTACGATATTTACTACGAGTTGAGATATTTCTTTCAAAAAGACCAACTTTACATCTGGTTCCTCTTCTGCGATAATTTACTGATTAGACTGTCTTTGACAGTGTAGTAAAACGCAAAAGAGTAAAACATATTATCAATATGTATGATACATATATATATATATATATATATTTTATATATATATATATATATATATATATATTATATATATATATATATATATATATATATATATATATATATAGGATTTTATTTATTCAGAAATATTAGAAATTAGGGTTTCCAATGATTTCTATCCTACATGATAAGCTTACCGATAAATAGATCTATTTACGATGAATTAACCCTTTCGCTTCGGGTGCCCCTTTTAGGCGGCGCCCGCGAGGTAACCTGCGAGTACGAGCGTCGTTTATAGACGACATCCACGAGATGACCTGTGCGCATTTCGCCTCCGTTCAGTGACAGTACTTCGGCGGACTGGATTGCCGAAGCGAAAGGGTTAAACAGGAATGATGGTTATTTAACGTGAACTAAATACATATAACATACAATATAAGTGCTATAACTAAGACAACTAAATGGATAATTCATAACTCACAACTAATAATTTACAACTCGTAACAACTCGGCAACTCAACTCTCCACTCCTCACAACTCGACTCTCAGTTGACGACTCCCCACAACTCGACTCTCAGTTGACGACTCCTCGCAACTCGACTCTCAGTTGACGACTCCTCGCAACTCGACTCTCAGTTGACGACTCCTCGCAACTCGACTCTCAGTTGACGACTCCTCGCAACTCGACTCTCAGTTGACGACTCCTCGCAACTCGACTCTCAGTTGACGACTCCTCACAACTCGACTCTCAGTTGACGACTCCTCGCAACTCGACTCTCAGTTGACGACTCCTCGCAACTCGACTCTCAGTTGACGACTGCTTGTTAATTCGTCCTTCTCCCTTAAGCATCCCTTTGCCTTTTCTCATAGCTCCACCACGTACGCCTTCCGCACTCGTCGCGGCCTTTTTTCCGCGTAACTATTCGACCGAAGAATCAACGACACATTGAAGTTTCCAGACCCTTTTGACCTGTCCGCACTTAGGCTTTGTCGCAACATTGTTTATGGTTCACCCGGTATTTCTTAGGCAATCTGTCCACGATACCACATATATATCATAATATATACGACTGAAATTATGTAAGGTGATCACGGATGGAAATTCATATTTTTATGAAGAATGCCAAAAAGTAGGTTTTTCTGTGAATTGTATTAGAACCCCAAACGAAAAGCTATGGAAATCGGCGACCGACGAAAAGTCCTGACAATTTTCATCGTCGAAGGAAACAAAGACGGCATTTTTGCAAAATGCTTCCCGATACGTGCTATCGATTTCCGTGTTGGAAACGCTTGGAGGCGAGTACTGGGCTAAGCAAAGGAGCGCGAAAGGAGCAGCAAACAAAAGGCACAGGGTGAAACGCGGGAACCACCACTTTCCAACGCTTTCTTCCCGAATATCGTTCTTGCTCCTTCGGGGATACCAAAGGATGCGTCGCGCTGAATAATTGAGAACCCAATTTCCCCGTTGAAAAAACGGCGTATCGACTTGAGACACGTTTCCCCTTGCCCTTTTATCCCATAGACTACTACGGAATACCATTAATTCGTGACTTGAAACTATCTTCGTGACCTCGTTTAGGTACATGGTACGTGGCAAACGGTGTATATTCTATGGAATATTTTACTTATAAAAGGACGAAAACAGAAACTTTTTATTTTTTATCAAGGCTGTATTTTCCTCTTTAATAGTTAACCTCAACAGCCATGATCACGTAGATTTCTCCTTGGAGAGAGTATTTAAATGTTTTTTCTTTCGTAACTGGCTAGCAAAGTTAGCTTAAAGTATCATAATATGAAATATCGAAATAATAGAAGATAACGTAAAATTTCGTGTTTTGTTTTATCGCAATTTACTTTTACTTTTTCTCTTAAATATACCAGTACGACGGGAATTTTACGAAACAAAAGAAAACACAATTTTAATTTCAAATCTTCTCCGTAAATCATTTATGGTGTTTTGTTATATATCGAATGGGAGTTTTCCAAAGTTAAATCTTTATTTTTCTTCAATTTACAAAGTACCATATATCGGGGTCTGTTTAAAGGAACAACAAAACAGAAGAAGAATAAAATAATATAGCAGCAAAGTATCGTTATTCGATATCGAAGAACAAATTTAATTACGTCATATAACGAACCCCAGTCGGCTGTATACCTGAGATTTTTATTACTATTACTAACCATTGAAAAATAAACGTAACTTTAATTTCCTATAGCAACTTTAATCTCCCGTGTTTCTCAAGCCACTGTGTAATCTTGCTACATTTTCTACGATTTTTAATTAACAATCAACGAAATACGAATTTCATAGGTGTAAGCATTAAACGTTCAAAGACTAGAAATTTTCCTGTAGATTTTTTCAAGACAAACCAAAGGATATACGCAATAACGCGCTTTACATCGAGTTACATTGCTTGGTTTCCCGCTTAACGAGTTGAACATGGTTCGTTAGTTTGATGCATACGCGGTTGATTTAAAGGGGATGAGGGACTCCGTCACAGAGACGGTAATCATTGTAATTGGAACATTTTTGGACACGATGTTCGGCAGCAAGTTTCGTAACTTTCTAACCAAACTAACGTTCCTCCTTTTTCGCCTGTGTCCGTCCATGTGTACGTTTTCGTTCTTTTTGGAATTTCCTCAGGACGGATTAACGACCCACGATTTTGTGAAACGTTGCAATTGAATTTAAGCCTGCGAGAACACGGATCGTTCGAAGGGAAGTTTCTTAATTAAACGGATTCTGAACTCGTATGCAACGTTCTGCTCGAGTAATCGTGGTTTCTAGTTAAGCTGAAAAGTACATTTTCAAGTATCGTTACAACTTTTCTACGACCGTATGATGATAAAAAAATTGACTCGCGAATGGCGATAGTAAGTTCGAACGAGCTTTCTAACGTATTGGAATGTCAGCTGGTTCGTTGCCTGAAATTCAGATGCAGATTTTTACCAGAAATATAGCAATATTTTCGTTCATTTGCACGATCTATCAAACGTCTCAATAATCTTCTATCGAATCGATAACTTGATACGTAAATGCCGATTTTAATTCTTCCTTAGAGTAAATTAAATTAGAAGAATTACTTTCATATATTTGCACGTGTTTTAACTTACCCCTGAAGCTACCATATTACCATTTTATCGCGCTAAAACTATCAAAGTATCGCACGATCGGAATCTCGAAAGCAGAATAGTCCCGCACTACCGTAATTCCACTACGAACGAATCATAAATCCACGAGGAATGTCGCCGATTGTCGCGAAATCTTCGAACCTGTGCGAAAACGTCTCTTAACGCGTGTCTAATGCCATGCAGAGATCTTTCGTCGTGAATCGTCCCCGTGACGTTGAACAGAGCCGAACGTGTCTCATTAAGGCGTATCGATTTCGCGAGGAACAGCTCGCAATTAACAAGCAGTCCCGGATCACGCTACCTTGTAATTTCACCATGCTATAATTATACGTATCACCGCGGGGCTGTTGCTCGGCTGCGCCGCTCCTATAATAAAGACGTCCGCTTTTCCCCTCTCTTTCCGCCGCCATGGCGAGGCAAAATTGGAGCCAGTGACCGTGAAAATTTTCAGCCACGGATTTTCACGGAGGGCGTCTCGACCCTTCTTCCTTCCAGCGTACGAAAAACACGGCGAAGGGGTGGGAAAAAACGAGGCAACGAACGAGGGTGGTTTGAACGTGGCGGAGGGGAAGCAATGGAATCGTTGAAAGTGAGAGCCCGTACGAAAGTGAGAGGAACATCGAAAGCGAATATGGAGCGAGCCAGGGGGTTGCAAATGGAAATAGAGGGGCGCGAAACTCCTCGCCGGTAGGCGTGTCTCTGTATTAGGTTTTAATCATTCAGGGGATGAAATTTTAGGCGCGTAGGCGTGGTAGTCTGCTCTTCTGCCGGGTACAACCCCCTTTCTGCAGACTCATCGTCAAATTCGTCGCGAACGTATCCGCATTTCGACGCACTCTCCGCAAAACGGAGGTTAGTTCGAGGGGTGAAAATCGAGGGTTAAGGGAGACTCGACTCTGTGCTTCATTTTGCAACGTCTCCCGCTCTGAATAAACTGCGATCTATTCCAACTTCTTCGCTTTGAAATGGAAACTAAAATTCTTGCTCGTATATAGTAGGAATGGACACGTCTCGACATCGAAACTTTCTTTCGTCCGAGTACCGTTTAACCACTCGCAGCAAGTGTTTAGACCGGTTAGCGAGCGATAGAATACTTTCAGAGGTTCCCGTTTCACGAGTTCGTAGAACTTTGTCTGTCAGCTGCTATTAAGAATCGCGCTAACGTACGGCGCACTGTTTTTTCCTTCCGAACCATTCTTTTCGTTTAGAGCGTTATAAGAAAATATTTTCAACGTATCTCATATCTTTCGATTCTCTCTGGCTTTCGATTTTTGACTATTTGCTATCGCCGTGACGCTCGTTTTCTGATCTCGTTATAGCTTTTGCACTTTTTCAACTAATTAGTTTATGACCGCAGGTAATTGCCAGCTTCCTGACTTTATTCGTAATTTCGCATGGAAACGTATTTTAGCGTTCCGTAACGTTCAAATTATTGGAACGAACGAAATGGGTAGAGTTTCGTATTTCGGTGGTGCGCTTTGTGTACCTATCACATTATTAATTCATTTAGTTGATTACGCGAATGCATACTGTATAATCAAACTAACAAAGTTAAATTGAACGTTATAATTTTACGCAGCGTCGCATATAAAATGGTAATAACGCCCATCACAAATCTTCATCGCGAACCAATCATATAAAATGGATTAAAAGGACAATTGAAATCTACGATGGACGAAATTTCGAGCCACTGAAATCCATGAAAGACGAAACACAAAGAATTTATGGTGGGCTATATCCACGACTAGTGTTAAAAATTCACTTTCGATCGATTGTATCCAATTGATATCGTGATATTAGATCGTCCGAAAATTTTCTTTCGTTTTATATGGATGCACAATATTTTCCATTTTATATTATTTTATCGAATTACGTATGATCCATTTTCTTCTATCAAAATAAGAATCACAACGTTCGACAGATTAGGTTTCATGTTTGTGTAAAGATGAGTCGTTGTAAAAAAAGACGTGTCTGTGAAAGAAAGACACTTTTCGAACAAATAATAACTAACTAATACAATAATTGTTACATTTGCGGAAGTAAACACGAGCTCGTAGCTCGTCGCAAAGTACAATACAAAGGTGGTCCAACATTGGAAAAAGTCTGTAAGGCTACGAGTTGCATGTAATCTGCAGTAAATTTCTCCACAGTGCGATGGTTTCGCACGACTATGTAAGCCGCTCCATGGATTCGCTTTATCTCGCGATCTCTTCCTACGATTTATAATCTGAAAATTTCCTCAAAATTTACACGGAAACGCCATTTCGGCCGTAGAGGATACGCGACGTTGAGACTCGACTCTTCGATACAATTTCTTCGTTGCCAGTTCGATATGTTTGCTTCTGTCTATGTACGCGTTGCTTCGTAGAGAGAAATTTGAAGTGGAATTTGGAATTAATGGAATGGAAGGTTTCGCTCGAGTGGCATTTTATTCCAATGGAATTAGAATGGCATAGAGTGTTAATAACAACAACATTTAGAACATTATTAACGTTAATCGATAGTTTGATTAGTACTAATTATTACTATTATTATCATTAACATTATTAACATTTCATGATTTTAGTAGATCGTGGACGTTTATCCATTTATGAGAACTTTGATATTGAATTATATTTTATATGCTAAAATATACAGAATGCACATAATATGCAAATATATAGAGGAAATATCCAAAATAAAATAACTGAAATTATAATATTCAAGGAACGAAACAAATTTCCATTTACGTTTCGTTTATTCAATGGTGTTCGTAAAAGTCTGAATTTGCATAAATATTCGCGATCTAATTATTAAATATGCATGCAATGTTTAGAAAGTCGTACAATATCGATGCATCGAAAAACATCGACAGAGCTCGGAATAAAGTGTTCTTGCTTAAAAATTCATATATTATACAATAGGAGTACGATAATACCGTGCAGGAAACGGGCGTTCTCCGTGTTCTGGCTATTTCTCTATCCTTTGTTTCGTTCGACACAATTCGGCAGTGGACTTCGATTTGCGTCACCAACGAAATAATACGTGCAGCAGCTGCGACAATGGGAGTTCGCGTAGCAAGAAGCCTGTCGCGCTAAGTTATGGTCCAACTGACAAAGTGCATAGACTACTGGTACACGACGCCAGACGTCGCGGCCAATGAGGCGTCTCTACCGATCCTCTGTTGCATCTTCGATCTATTTCAATGCATTTTCTGCCTCGACAACGCTATCGTCGAATCGCTCGTGAAATGGCTTCCTTTCGGATACTCGGTCGACTTATACACAGCGCATCGTTCCAGAAGATTTTACGGTTATTTGATTCTTATCGTCATTGGAAATTGTTAGTTCGATAATAACGATCGAATATCTCTCTGACCATCTTTAAAACGACGATTAGCTTCTGTGTTAATAAAAATATAGTTCAAAAGGAATTTAAAAGGAAGAGTGAAAATAGGTCACGCAAAGATCAAGCTCTTCTAGAACTCGTTAATTTCTACAATGAAAAATTAATTCGGTAATTATTGTACGAGCTCGAGGAAAATTTGAAATATTAATTAAGGCAAACTTACAGGATCCCATGAGACAAACACTTAAACCTTGAACTACCCCTTCTTAGCGTCGGATATCCTTCTCAGGAGTTTAGTACGAGAGATTTCAGTAACAAAACGCGAGACCGTCTTACGCCAACGTCTAACATAACCCTCCTTCGGTATTCGCACGAACTTGCCGGGTAAATTGAAATTCTGGATTTAAGAGGGACCGTCTGACGTAAAGTTACATTCGCCGCGACAGGACGCTCGTCCTCAAACGTTGTTCTACCATCGTCCAACGGACGGACGGTACTTTGCGTTTATACAAACTTTCGAGAAATTCAACATTTCCCTCCATAATGCATTCTTTTTTGTGCGAACAGACAAGGAAGAACGAATCGTTTCTTCGCCTTTAGAACAGCTACGGTTGCGCGTGTTCGTCGTTTACGTACCGGTGCATTAGGTTTTACGTGCGCTAAGAAAACACGATGACGAGACGCGGAAATGCCGATATGATTATTTAACACGTGACGGAGTTTCTCCCATTTTTCTACGATATATTTAATAATACGACA
This sequence comes from Bombus soroeensis, assembly GCA_014737365.1. Lineage (NCBI taxonomy): Eukaryota > Metazoa > Arthropoda > Insecta > Hymenoptera > Apidae > Bombus > Bombus soroeensis. The sequence goes on from JACXIL010000236.1 coordinate 2,056,300, forward strand.
TACTTTTCTGTCTTAGATCGTTTTTTAATCAGGCAGGATAGTTATACGCATTAATAAATTAATAAATACATGAGATACATTCGCAGAATTGCTTGTAAATAGCAAAGCAGATACCAGAGGTTGATATACAAAAATATCGGTTCAAACTTATTTTCCAACTTATAAGCAACTAGTACGAATTCGTTTATTTCCTATTCCTCGAAATTCTATCTAAAGAATTCTAATTAAAATGTAAATTAATCTCGAAGAGGACAAATGGATTTTACCAAAAGGAATTTACCAAAATATAAAAAAGAAAAAGAAACGCCAACGCAATCTGCGCTATAATTTAGTCCGATATGATAAAACGCCACGATGATATTCAATCATGGAACTGTGCAATTTGCCAATCAACCGTAACCGAGGAAGAAGTATAAAACAACTGGTTGAAAGTCAGTTTATCAATTCATCGATTCGAAGAGTTCCTCGACTTGCCAATTTCCGCCATCGACGACAAATTTCCTCGAGAACCTTCCGGCTCTCCGTCGACACTACCGATCCCGATCGTCCATTTTCGATTAATTAAACAGGCGTGAAAGCCCGGTGACCCAGGCCGAGAGTGCGCGTGACTGGCGGCGACCCGGAGGATGGCGCTCAACTTCCGGAAGTTTGGCCACCGTTAAATCCTCGTTACCGCGAGGATTAATACGTCCCGGTGGCTGTGCGAGATCCAGAGAACTCTTAGCGCGTAGCAGGACCTGTAATATGTACGATTCATCAAAACGCAATTATTAATTTCTAGCGCTGAACCGCGAATATCTTGCGTTTACTCGAAAGTTGAGGGGAAACGTGATCCGTCCAGTGCTAGTTCGTACTGCGACCGGTTCATCGAAGTCGAAACGAGTTTACTGTATGAAATTTAAGTTGTTCACTTGTTGTTGTTGTTGTTCTTGTTGTTGTTCTTGTTGTTGATACATGGCACAGAGTGAGAACTTGCATAGCCAGAGATAATTCCTCCGAACAATTTGATAGGAGTTTCGAAGCTGATCAGAAAGTTGTATCGGTCCGATGTTCGTCATGGATTCTGAATATTTTTCTACGAGGTTTTCAGTGTGTCGTACTACTACGACAAAAAGAAAATGGTAACTGCGCAAAAATTGTATGCGAAGATCAGATTTTTTGGTTTTTAACGTCGCTGTATCTGTGAGCGAACTGATGAGAATTTCGATACAACATAATCGAAGATGAAAAAGACTTGTTGGATCGAAAGACGCGTCTTTTAAAAATGAACGATACCGATCAGGTTCGAGAACTGACTTTCTTCGTGCAAATCATTCAAACGAAAGAAAAGGAAAAAGAGGCGATAAATCGTCTTTTACGAATCGAAGTTCCCGGCGGTGAAATTGCAACGTAGTTTGAGTTTTTAACATCGAAATACGAAGAAGTAGAGCAGTAAGGGAACGGAAACTTAAATTATAAATCTGACTTCATTTTCCATGGGCCACAATGAAGTTCTCTTTTGAACTTAAATAACTCATCAAACTCTAAGAACAAACCAACAAATTCCATTCGTGTTGGTTCAAAGATTTTCTACTATAAAAAAAAAGATTTTATTCCTTCGTCGAGCCAACGACAAAAGTTTATTTAATTGCAAATTATCGTCCTGTCGGACACCATTTACATTCGTCCAACATCCCGTTTCTCCTTGCAATTTCCATCCTCCTTCGAGAGGATGACAGGGGCCACTGATCTAACGTCAAATATTTTCGTTTCATTTGCTCTAAAATCCTTCGATCGCTTACTTGGGCCGAACAGAAGGAAAAAATAAATTGCAGTTGCTCGTTGGCGGAATAAGGAAGCACGGTGAAAGCGTACGACGAATGAAAGTATCGTCTTCGACTTTCGTCGCCACGCGAAAACTGAAATCCGCGGGATGCAACGAGTTGAATCAACTAAAATGTTGCCGCGGATTAAACAAACTGAAACATCCCCGTGGTACACGCTTCAACTTCGCGCCGCATCGGCGCAAGTGACTCTGGAAATTCGATAAAATAAAACAGCGCGCTGTTATTCCGTGGAGGCGTCGCATCAAAAGTAAAAGGTAAAAACTTTCGAATTAAAAACCGGTCTGCTCTGTCGGAAATCGAATAAAAAGTAGCTTCTAACTGGTTGGTAAACGACCGCGGTGAAAAGTTTCAAGTTTTCGCGACGATATAATTATCCTCTTGCCTTCTCTTCGATCGTTTTATTCGCGAGGCGCACTATCGCAAATTCTTTTTAAATCGAGTTCGCTAATTGCAAGATGTTTGCGTGAAATTTCAAGGATTTCCATGCTTCTTTATACGCGATACCATATGTCACAGTCTCAAGGAAGCCATTCACTCGGAAACAGTAACCAGATAGACGAAACGTCCTGCATATCACAGCTATAGAAATTATAGCCGCACGGTTACGGAATAGCCGCCTCTGACACACGTGCCATGATAACTCCTCCAAGGAGACTAAACCCTCAATATAAAAACTCTCCTAAATTAGCGCCTAAGAGATTATTCTGTTGTAACATTGTGAACCGTCACTCTGTTGGATTCGCATAATAAATTGTGTTATTATACGTAAAGTTGAATTTCTTCAACTTATTCGTGAAACGTTCGAACCGCGACGCCAAGGAGATCACCGGCGATCTATCGGTTTCGTGATTTCTTGTGTCTCCGACGTGACACATACGTGTACTTACTCTCTTTCATAATCTCGCAGAGAATAAAGCGACAAATTGAACCATAACGGCAGAATAGCTCGGAACAAGGATATTTCAGTATTTCCATTTAAACACACCGAAATCTCGTATTAAAATAAGATTAGAATTATACGATGTAAAGCCACGTAATCCACAAGAATTACGAAAGTTCCATTGAAATTCTTCCTTTACGATGATTCGTACGTTTTACTGGAAACTTTGCCAGAGGAAATCGGGTGACTCGAGTTTCAACTTTAATGCGGCTCCGAAGAAACGTTCGAGGGCCAACTAATTCCTCCACTTTACGCGACGGTGGTGGTTACATGAAACGCGGATAAGGTATACCCTCGCTTCGACGGTGCACATTCGCGTGAAATATCTGTCTGCAGCGCGTGCCGTAGCAATATTTCGCGATATCACGCAACAGGGCTAGCCACCACGAGCCTTATCGATTTAGTTGTCTCCCTTTCGTCGGCCTGCTCGTTCGTCCGCGATAAAAATGTGCAAATGTTTTAACATCGTCTTCGAGCGCGAAAGAAACGACGTGGATGAAAGGAAAAGAGAGAAAAAGGCGAGCCGCAAGGAGAAAAGAGAGGATCGATGTAAGCGGAACGAGAAATGGCAAAGGAAGAGGGTGAATGAACCGTTTTATAGATTTTCATTCGCTTCCGCAATGTTTTTCTCTTCTTTCTTCTTTTCTACGATAGAATTTTTGAACAATTAATTCGTGATAGATTATTTTATCATTAAATTTAATAAATCTATCGGTCAGATTAATTGCACGATTTTATTCCAAGATATCTTTTATTATATTTATTAATTTGGAAAATTTGTTATTTGAGATAGTATCGTGATTTTGTGATATCGCTCGAGGATAATTAGAAAATAATTTAAGAACATTTCGAGGAATAATTCTAGAAGATAATTAAGGAAGAAAGCAATTTAGGAAGAATAATTAAGAAAGTACAGGTTTCGTATAATTCAGTTTGAATAAAAAATTGAATCGGTATCTTAGTGTCTTAGTGTATACAGTATGCCAGAAGTTAATGTAAATTGTTGTAACAAGAACTAACGAAATGCCGTAAAAGAAAGGAGAGCTAAATAAATAAAAGGAGGGAAATGTAGCGAGACGAGGAAGGGAATTAAATGAAGCAAAGAGCTAAATGAGTGTATGTAGGAACAAAGAACGTGAGAAAGAAACTCGATTGAGACAAAAGGGAAAAAAAAGAAGAAGAAAAGAATGAAAAACCAAGAGGTGGTGAGGAAGGAATACAAGGGGAGCGTAAATTAAGGCAATGAAAGAAAGTCCAACATACTATAAATAGGATAAAAAAATAAAAGAAGAAACCACGCTAAGACTCTCCAAGTTTCCCTTTCCTTAAACGATAAAAAAAAAGGTCGAACGTAAAAAGTACAACGAACTAGAAAAAGGAAACTTTCAATATATTCCTGGAAAAAAAGTACTAATGACAACCAATTAAAAGAAACGAGTCGCAGGAAACTCCGCAGAAAAAAACTGAAAACAATTGAAAACAAAAGGAGAGAAAAAGAAAAAAAGTACAGAAAAATATAAAAATTGACCGAGAAAAGGAAGTGAAACATAAGGAAGAAAAACAAAAAGTATAAAAATATAAGAAACGAATCAAAATATATTTTACGAGAACCTGAAAATAATTGTAAGAGGAAACGAATAAAAATATCGAAGAAAAGAAGAGAATAATTATTCTCGATCAATTGATGGAAAAGAAGTTGAATGTAGAAAGAAGAAACGAAGTAGTGGAAAGAAATACGGAACGCGTGGAGTAAATGTAGATGACGAGAGAAAAAAAGAGGAGTATATCGAATTAATGAGCAAGGGCCAGTAAAAGCAGCTCATACGGAGGGAAAAAGAAGGAAAAAACAGAAGTTGAAGGGGTGAGAAAGGGAGATGGGGGACAAAGTAACGACCAGAAGAGTGGAAAAACAAGTGAAACGGAAGGAAGAAAAAAAAGGCGAGGACGGGTGAAAGACAGGCGGAAGAGAGATATAAATAAAGGAGAAACAAGACGGATCAAAGTAACGATCGAAGTAAAAAACGAGTGGAAAGGGATGAACTACATAGTCGGAACAAAAGTTGAGAGAAAGATAAGAAAGGAATGGTGAATAGGTACGAGAGAGGAACAGAATAAAGGAGAACCGAGTATAATAAGAAAAATACCAGAAGATGATTTATTTGTAAGTCTCGTGTGGCGTTATATCTTTTCTAAATCTTTATCAACGAACTACGTGTTATAAACGTTACAATACGATATTTTTATAAAGAGAAAAAATGTATAGATAAATCTCATTCACGAGAATAACAAATTTTAACATAATCGTATGTTATAACAAGATTCGTATTTAAATCGCATTTCATTTTTATTCTTCTAAATCTCTTCTTTTCACGAAATTCCTTTAACAACGAGGGATAGAGATCCCCGAAGCAATTAGTTGAAAAAGACGAAGAATTTTTCAAAAAGAGCTTTTCGCGTTTAAAAGCTCCTTCCTACGACTCGCTCCTACGATTAAACAAATTTCAAATCAAACTTCTATAATTTACGAAATTATCCTATAATTTCCTATAATTACACAAACTTTTGAAAATGAAAAAGGCGCTATGGAGTTTGAGAATTTCTCTCCGAACTTCCTCGCAGAACAAAGAGTGCGTACAACTTTTACTAACCTCAAAAACCGCCAAATTCCATCAAACGAGCAACCAGAAAAAGCTCACCTCGCCTCGTCCAAAAGAAGAAAATGATTTGCGACGACATTCCATCGACAGAATATTCGCTTACGTCAAAGCGGAGGACCGGATTAAAATTCGATACGGATATCGCGTTGCCCCGCTGCCAATACTATCTCTCGACCATACGACAGGAAATACCGATCGTTAAATAATTCTTGGCGGGCGGAAATCGCCGACCAGTCGTAGCGCAAAAACCTGTCTTTCTCCCGATCTCTATCTCCTATCCACACGGTTCTCCACAGGCTGGAACGACGAACGAAAGGACGTGCAAGAGAAATAGACGGAGGTGGAGGGAAATCGAAGCTGCCAGCTCGGTCAAGGGTATCGTTTCTGGCGGGAAACGAGTCGATCCGGTTACCAATATTGCCGATCAAAGAGGAAACGGGTTTCCAGGCATCCGGTGTCCTAACACGCGGACCACGTATTCAATTTTTCCGGCGAGCACGCGTTCACGATATCGCGCCGTCTACGTTGTCTTCTGCAAGCACCGAGCCGAAACCTCTGACGGCACTCGAATAGCTGACTGACCTGCCAATAGGAGTTTGCTTTGTGAAACGTAGTAGATTTCGAAGCTGCAGTCGAATATACGTTGCTCTCTGCAACCTGGATGAGGCGTTGTTCATCTCGAAACGAAGGCACAGGTTTCAAGTTTAAATGGAACTTTTGATTGAAAGTTGGCGGACTATGCAAGATACGCTGGGGGCTCAGCGCTTGGTTATTCTTGTTTTCGCGGGCAAATTTATTGCGAATTCTGTTGTCTGGCGTATCGTGTTGGATATTTGAAATTTTGTCGCATGATGTACAACGGCATTTCTATCGTCGTCGTTGTTGGTAATTTTTGATATAAAAGTTCGTACTTGATAATTTTAGAAACCGGGTACGTTTGTATAGAAGCCAGGTAACATCGGAAAGAATACAAATTTGTTGGATCGAAGGGATCTGAATCGACGTTAGTCTTCAGCTGCAAATTTTTCGAACTGATTTAGAAAGAAAATTAACCGCGAGAATAATATAAATTTTCTGTTGTATAAATGATACATTTGAAGTATAGCGACATCGATAACAGGCTGAAATATGTGACACGGATATGGGCAATAACGGTTTAAATAATCTAAATTTTTTCAAATTCTCTGACGGTCGTATAATGCACAAGTGTAACTGAAATTCAGGTCGATCGATTTTCGATATTTACACGTGATACAGGCTTCGTGGATTCTTGAGCGATTCGTTTTTACGACGCTTGTCATAGAGTGTACGCGTGAGCATGAATACGGACCTGCATGTTCCTTGTTGCAGAAATTGTCCCTCGAGGTATCGAAAGTATCGCTTTTACCGAAACAAAGTCGCCGTTTGTAAGCGCCACGTTGCATCTATGGTTTCTAACGAAAAGGTAATGCGAAAGCATTAACGAAAAATGGTACATAAATCGGCGAAATAAGTAGATAATAAAATAGAAACGTAAGTAGATAAAATTTTAAAGGAAATAGAAATCACCCGCGGGTTGCGTGAAAAAACAGGGTAAATTAAACCTTCTTAGGTTTTTTATTTTAATGTCACTCGGTGACTGAAAGAGAATGTTTTAATTTTAGTAACGTGGGCAGGTAAAATATTGCAGAAAATCATAATCGTTTGATTGAAAGCTATATGAAAAAGCCACGAAACTCCATCTTCTCCTTTTATTTTAATGTCGCTTGGTGACTAAAAAGGAATATTTTAATACCAGACACTTGAAACAGCGAAGCATTTATGAAATTCAAGAATTCTTTAAATCTTTTATTAGGGCGTAATAAATCCACGATGTTCCATAAAAAGCTAATGGAACACGGAATAGCCATTTTTCTGACGATTGATATTTTTAATTAAATACTCGAGGTTATAGCGAAAATACGTATTTCGTTCGAAATCCAAATAAAAAGATAATTTCTATAATATAAAATGATTGACAGTGTATTAAATTTTTCAATTTCTTCGTTACAAAATAGGAAAAATATGGAAAATATGGTTGACCACGTTCCCTGTACTGGAGCGATCGTTACATAATGGACAACATCTTCGACAGAGACGAAAGATTTCGATAAATATAAATCGCTTGGATAATGAAATTTTTCAATCAACGTGAAAACTATTTTAACGAAATTTAGTGAAAATTATTATTTAGTGAAAATTTTGTCGATCATATAACCGTACAATTTTATATAAACGTAAGTTTGATAAATCATACGGATCTGTTGGTTGTTGATTCTTCTTATCTCGGCGATGACTGAAACTTTTAGGAGAAAAAGAAATGGTACGCTGTTATCGCCGCAGAATATAATACGCTAAAGCCTCTCCTGTATAAAACGATATACAAATTGAAAATTGTCAAATATTTTATGATTTTAGAATTAATGAAACGAAAAGCTCATCGAGAAGCGATATTTGTTGTTTAAGAATTTTATAAAAATTATTTCATCTAATCTAATACAATTTTTATTAAATTTCGATTTACCAGAGAATCCCCCAAAAAAGAGCTTTCTAAAAATTTATTTCAAAAATACAAATAGACGAACAGAGGAAAAATGAAGAATTTCAAGAGCTCGTTCTTCGAATAATCTGAATAAGAAAGAGACAGCTGATAATATCCTGCTACACGACAATTATTAGGGTAATACAGGAAGAACGGGAACAATAGGAAAGGAAACACGGGGGAGATGCGTTGTTATTACAGTAGTCTCGTCCAGGAGATATTCTTATGAAAGGGGAACTCCTCTCCAGGAATCTTGTACCGCTCGTATTCTCTGCACGGGTATGTTTCCCCTAATAACAAACGAAAAGCCGACACGCCTTCCAGTAAATATGGTTACTACTACGGTCGCCTCGTTTCTCTTATCCTTTTTTTTCTCTCAATTTTCGATTAATAAAATATAGCAACAAATAAACTTGTCTCCTTCGACATGGTAGAATTTTCAAGAAAGTAACGTTAATATGTATTCGATCCGAGTAAAAGATACAGTATTAATTTTTCCAAAAGCTCGCGTGTAATAGCAGCTATATTACGTAAGAAAGAGAAAAACTGAGTCTCGACATTTTTATGGATATGTTAGTTCCAGCGTAAAGTCTTGTTTTCGATCGTACACGATTTTGTTTCCAGCAACATGCGAACTGTTTCTTTGCTCGCGGTATATTTAACAAGATCGTATGGAAGAAAGCGAATTTTAGAAGCACACAGTTTACTACTTTTTATAGAATGTTGTCACGTTACAAAGAGATTCGATGTATTAGGTTGTCTCAAAAGTTCCTTTCGTTTTGTAAGGAAATAGTAGATGCACAACTATTTTTGTTTTATGTTATTTTATTGAATTACGTTTGATCCATTTTGTTCTATTACTACAAAATGGATCATACATAAATCCATAAAATAATATAAAATAAAAGATGTTGTGCGTCTATTATTTCACAATATCGAATCAGGATCACGATTTTCCAACCTGAGATTTAAGATGCTGCGTAAAATTCGCTGGATCCTGGATCTGGTTAAATCAACCGATGTGAGAACAACGTTCCAATGAAAAACTTCTCGCTATGTGTCTTTCACCAGAAATATCTAAACTAAAATAGAAGATTCGCTTGAAATACCCCCGTTTCTATTTTCCAGAGTATAATCGTTTCTCTTATCTGGCGAATCCATTAGCCCAGAGAACCGACCGACAATTCGAAACCGGTCAAGATTCATTTTATTAATCTATTTTCCCTGTCGCTGGTCCGATATCCACGTCGACCATCGCTAATTCCCGAATTAATCCGCGTCCGTGCAAGCTGCGTAGTTTACGCGCGCAACCCGCAACTTTCCATTCGTTGTCGTGTAGCCTGCGTTTTGTTTCATCGCCTGCAACACTTTGTACACGAGACCGATAATGGAGGAACCGATGCAGCTGGGGGTATAACGAAGAGAAAACAGGGAACAGAGCGTCGATGAAATTTCGGGAGTTTCAATCGAGGATTCCCCAACGGTTCGCATTTCCTATTTCGATTTTCTTTTCGTTTGGTCGCTTTTTCTTCCCACTATTTTCCTTTCCCATTTATTGGAACGTTGCATTGTCCACGAATCTTCTCTTGAATTGTTAGGATCATTTGCAGACTCGATTTGCAGTATCTCCAGATACGAGCGTGTGTCAACCTTGTGCGAAAATCTGGTTACTATTTTTTCGATTTCTCTTTTACGGCCAACAAATCCATTGATACGTTTTCGATGCGTGAAATTGTTTGCGGAGATAAACCATAAATATGTGAAATACTTAAAGAACATAAATAAAAAAAATGCAACTCGCAATATGCCGTGACGATTAAGAGATCGTTCGTCGAAAAGACGATATTCTATAAATATTATATAAATATTATATAAAATTGTAAAGCCTTGAAGCCACGAGGCCATGGAATAAAAATCGTCATGGCGTAATCTAATTTTTGTATTTTATTCATTAGTCGAGTTATTTCGAAGCTTTAACGAAACCAGAATTGAAACAATTGTCGCAAACTGAGTCATCGTTAACGATTCATCTCGGCCAGCTGAGCAAGCTGTTTAATTGTTTAATTGATACTATCCAACACCACTGGAAGCACGAAGAAGGACGCAAGAGTATCGTAAAACAAAGAAAAGCTGCTGAAAAGAATTGGAAGAGTGAGTGGCTGGAGACTCTGGGAGACAGAGAGACAGAGAGAGAGAGAGAGAGAGAGCTAGGGCACTTTGAAGGAGCACGAAGAACATTCACGATTCATGGCGTGCAAATGTCCCAAAGTACGTAGAAAGATCTTCTCGAACCATTCGACATCTCCAACCTATCGCTGTTTGTTTCTGTAAATTTTTCATCTTGGAAACTCGCGGTTTGAAACAGTGAATTAATGTGTGCCTGTAGCGAATGGGAATGGAAATATTCATGGGATGAGATCTCTACGTACAAAACGTATTTTTAGTCCATTTTTTCCAATTCTAATGAATTTTTTGCTACTTTTAATAAAAAAAAGAGAAAAAAGAAACCTGTATAAAAGATTCCATAAAATCAAAAGCAAAGAATATTCATAATCCAATAAAATCGATAAATATCGTATTTCGAATTATTTGAAACAATCGATCACGCGTTAACGTCGTTCCCAAGGAAACATTGTAATTTAATGAGTAATAAGAATAAAAATATGAGTAAGGAAAAAAGAAATACGCGGAGAAACAGAGGATACACCCCTTTTGATAAATATTCAAGGCGCGAACAACGTACATGGGTAGACTTTAATTCTAAAATTAACGAACGTTTTGTCGAAGTTGACACGATTAACCCTCGTTAGCCGACGCCAAGCGCGATTATTTCGCAAAAATAGGATTCGTTGAACTTTAATAAACACCGTTGCGCCGCTGGCCGAAATTTATGGACTAGCAACCCGGAACGAAAGCTGGCCACCCTGCAATCACAATTATTCCACTTAGCTGTTGTACCATCCGGCTGAAATACAACGGTGCCTGTAATTACGTGAACAGAAATCGCTGGACGTCGATGTAATGGCGATTGGCCTCGACCATTCAACTTCCACGGATTTACGTTTTTACATGGGTCGATCTTCCAGTTCTATTTAGGATTTTCGTAATCGTAATGGGGTAATAAAGTAGGGTATAACTTAATGGAGGAAATTAAAGTTGCTTGAAATGCAAACGAGGCAACTAACGATGAATTCGGAAAGAAATATTACGAAATAAATATTATAAAATAAAAATTGCCTGGGTTTCATAAAGTTCGCAATCTTATGAATTATTCATCTTCAGGCAATAATTTTATTCTTCCAAAATTGCCCTACTTATTCCCTCGTTATTTTGTATTTTTACCACGTTCCGATCTCTCGGAAGAGCTTAATATTCCGATTTAATCAACCACCAACGATTATTCGTAGCGAAATGCACTGCATTTATTTATTGTTATCCTCGGATGATCTGAAAATGGAACGCAATTTTTAACTAAACCGCTCTAAAGATGTCCTTTGTCTTTTGCTAGCGTGAACGTTAGAACATTCACGATTGGAAGAGAATATTTGCGAGAAAGAAGCCCGGAATTAGATTCCACCTCTGCTAACCGAAAGCCTCAAAGGAAACACACAGAACCATCCGGCAAACGAAATCATCCGCCATCGTTCCCTCTGTTCGAGCCTAGCCGTTTCTCCGTTCCAGTCTGACCCAGAACCTCCACAGATCGTCGAAAAACGCCCAACGAAACCAACCAGAAGAAAGAGGAAAAGAACAACGAAAAAGGAGACGAAGTAGAAGATAGGAAAAAGAGAAACGACGGAGAGGAGAAACGAGAATCGTGCAATAAAGAGGGATCCGGTTAAAGATTCGCTGGACGTACGTAGATGAAAATTCCAAAGTCAAGAGAGGAACGACCGAGGATAAGGAGAGCCGGCCTGAAAGGGTGGATCCAGGGGAAGAAGTGAAACGTTTCCCTCCTTTCTCTATTTCCCTCCGCGAGGAGAGGACTCTTTGCCGTTTTTCATTCCGGAAGATCGATCCTCGATGCCTTCTGCCTGGTCTGGAAGGATCAAAAGGACCACGAAGAGCTGTGGAAAGAAAGGAAAACGAAGAAGGAGCGTATCACCGTTGAACGAAGAGATGAGACGACGAGACGTGTTCTCCAAGATGGTGTGCGTAACAATAATCAAATACCGCGGGGAGAGACTCTCCCCGTGGGAAATAAAGTTCGATAGCAACGGAAAGCGAGGATTTCATACGGCGAAAGCGATCAGGAGATACAAACGTAAGCGTAAAACGTTTGCTTATGCTTGTTAGCAGTAGAGCGTGCTAAGATGATTTATCCTCGTAGTTTGACGAGGGTTTTGACGAGTTCGTTCGTTAAAATCTCTTCAGTGCTAGAGACGTTGAATGGACACGATTAGTCTTCGTTCTTCGTTTCTTGGAAGAATCACAGCGATGAGTGAACGGTAAATGACAGATCGCCGTTAAAAATAATTACTTTGGCTGGAACATTCAACGAAGAATCATATTTAACATATAAATTCTTTAGAAAGGATCGATATCATATCACGTTCTCTTTCACCAAACGAAACCCGGTTTAAAAGCGAAATTAATCATTGGTAAAAAGCAAAATCATAGTATTGAAAGGGATACTAATTTATACGAATACGTTCGTTTTGTATCGAATAAACGTACCTTCGATACGATGCTAATGAACTAAACGACAGACGATGTATTCGTTTTCGATAAAACCGATCTGAAATCTTAATATATTATATTTCCTTTGTAAAGCAAAATTTTATAAATTCTTCTTACAGGATAAAAAGGATTGGTCTTCGAAAAGTTAATCACTTCGTACTTTCCATACGATACTCGAATGGATAACCCAAGAACACGAAACGAATGCGATTAGTTGTACTATGTTGTAACATACAGTTCTCTCTCTTAACACGTCGTAAACCATTTTGAGCTTGCCAAGTGGCAACCGAACAGGAAGTCATTAAGAATCCCGGATTAACATCGCCGTTATAATTGAAGTTAGTTTGCTGCAGTTTATAGACCTCCGCGCTCGTGTTAAACGTGCCAGTATCAGGGGCAAAGTATATAATAGAGTCGCAGTCATTATTATCCAGATACTGCAACTGAAGTTTCCCAAATCCCTTATCCTCTCCTGACCTTATATCGAATCCGAAGGAAGTAAATGCACGGAAGGACCGGATATTACTCGATTCACAAAACTTACCATTCCAGGAGCAACTTCTCACATGAATCGTACGATACTATATTTTTCAAGTTTTCATCTAATATTCATTTAATTTCATTTTATTTGTCCTACTACTTTTACCGTTACTTTTACTTCACTGTTTATTTAGTTTATTGGCTAGACTTTTGCTTCAATTTACTATTTACTTTACTAAATAGCTTTAGTTTCGCTTCATTTTACTATTCGTTTTACAAGTTTGTAATCTTCGCGTCTCGTTACGCTCTTTTCGATCTCTACCTTCTTCTCGTAAATCATTTCGATCATTTTCCATTTTGCAATTTTATCAACTTACAATTATTCGTTATCCTTCTTCTACGTTTTTTATTATTTCTCATTTTTTAATCTTATAGTTTCCAATTGCCAGGAACATTCCCTTTTGAATTTTCTCCAAGCTTGGATTATTCTTCGCTTTACAATATTTTACTCTCGTTCGCTCGTTCCTCTTATTCTTTGCTTTACACTTACCATTCGTTGGTACTCTTGCGACTCTTTCAGAATACCAAGAGCCAATCATTTTTTAGACTATAATTTCGTAACTTTCAGTTCTTCTTTACTCTTTCCATAATTTTTCCATAATTGTAATCACTTTTTACTCCGATACTCCTACTTTGCGATATCTCGTCCAATTTCGTTCACAATTTTAATCGCTTTTATATATAATTTCATAATTTTTCTACTCCTTCGGGGTATATCGAATTTTCTCACGATTTTAATCATTTTCAATTATATAACATTTTCAAAGTTCGCCACGTCGAAACGAAAGAGGTGGAACGGTACTGTTAATTCTCTTTGAAGAACAAGTTGCTCGTGGTTTCTCCCGCAGCTCTGATAATAATCTTTACGCGAAAACTCGGCGATCGGTTTGACGATCGTTTGTTCCGTCTCATCGCAGCGCGGATCGCTCGAAGGCTTTCACTAGATCATCCGTAAGAACTATCTTTGCCAGAACCGTGTCTGCTCACGGCAGTTTCATCCGCCAACTAGAAATCAAAATCTGATTGAAATCCTGTGCACCGTCAAAGTTCTTTCCGTGTATCAAAGAGAGGTCGTAACGCGTTCTTTATAATCGCAACGAACTACGAGCTTTTCCAAACATCTTTTGTGAACCGAGTTTTCATCAGCTTGAAACACGTTGATTGATTACCACCGGTGAAACGTCTCTGATCTTTCGTTCCGCTTTCGATAATTCTACACGCGTGCAAATTTTCATCGCGAAAGGTGAATCTTAACCAAGACATTGCTGAAAGAAAAATAGAAAGCAACTAAAGTAAATTTTATTTAGAAAAACAACTCTGAGAATAACTGCTACTTTATTCTTACTAGCGCGCGAATATTTATGCGTTTTTGGGAGATTTAAAGCTGTAGAAAGGCGTATAATATACATAAAATATCCGATTGTTTGGTATACAAAGCGAAATTATTAGGTTGTCCGAAAAGCGTCTTTCTTTTACAGACGCGTCTTTTACAACGACGCATCTTTATAGAAACATGAAACCTAATATTGCAAACGTTGCGATCTTTATCTTGATAGAAGAAAATGGATCGTACGTAATTCGATAAAATAATATAAAACGGAAAATGTTGTGCATTTATTATTTCCTTATAAAAGGAAAGAAACTTTTCGGACCACCTAATAGAATCAAACCAAAGTATAATTATTAGAAGACTGTTAAGAGTTTAAGACTGATCTTGCACTAATCGTTCAAGTGATTAATCCATAGTTCAGGTAATGAAGAGTAAAGAGCGAGCTTAGATCAAACAAAGTGTGAGGAAAGTAGATGTATAAAATTTACATGAAGTTACGTGAAAAATCGGAAGCTCCGTGAAGCCGAAACACAAACGATAATAAATACAAATATAATATAAATTATCCAAATTAAAGTACCGGTTTAATATTTAACGAACGAAGCAAATCTCTGGTATAACTTCCACTTCTTTAATCGCATTAGCGATAGAAATGAGCTGGCATAAAAATCCACCGTTTAATTATTACAATATCCCTTAGAAAAATTCTTCTATAACCTACATAACTTTTCGCTGTACTTGGCGCGAGCACGTTCTTCCAAGGTAAAGGGAGGAGTATTCGTTCGCTTTCATCTCGATAGAATCGACGATCGGTTCTCGATATTGCCCTCTATCTCAATCGGGCAAGACTGCGATGAGAAAACACTCGTAGCACGCTCGAAAAAGGGAAACGCTGCTCGCTCGCCTTGTCTTCTCTTTCTCTACGGCATCTTGCGTAGTGGAAGACTCTTCTCCTGGATGATATCGCTGATTGAAAGCGGTTTGTGCCGTTCGATGCACTACAAAACCGTCTAGAACGAATACAAGCATTGGTAAGTAAAGATTCAAGCTAAAGTAAAGTACACCGAAACGAATAAAAGCATGGAAAAATCGCAGATCTTAGCAAAATCTCAACGATAGTCTTCGTTCCTTTTCGATTTTTAATACGTTTATGAATTCAGTATTTCGGTGTTTGGTCAATGAGAATTTGCAGCGAGCACAGGAAGATTTCAAAAGTTTTTCCTGATAGCTTTAGAATTACTTTTGCAGATGTTTTCAGCAGCGAAGAGTTTATTGGGATTTTGTCGGATCGGTAGGACTTTTAAAAGAATTTTTCGAACGGTTCACAGGTGCTACTGAAAGAAGTAATTTTCTGAGTAGTAGCTTTGTTTGTTCCATTTCCTTTCCTTCTTTTTTTTTTCTTTCTTCTTTTTAGACATGCTTTATCTTCCGAGATTATTATCGAGTCAATGCTTCAAAGTTGCTTTTAGAAATACACCTGTTTGGAAATGGTTTACAAGATTGAAGTTTAATCTTTCGAACAATTGATATTTGAAAATAAAATGCTTTCAGATATTCGCCCAGCCTTACGAATAATTTCTCAATAAGCCGCTCATTTTCTCTGCTTTCCTTTTTCCGCTTACCTCGTCTGCGCCTATCGCGAGGAAAAATACACAGAACCCACGGAGAAAATATTTGCCACAGTTGAAAGGAGGACAAAGTAGCTACGGAACACTCCGCACCCTTTTGATCCTTCACCCCTCGTCTCAGAATTTCGTCTGGACATTGTCAACTCGATTGAAAATAGTTGCAAAGTTCTCGTTCTCGTCGAAGATCGCTCAAACACCAAATGAGAGAATTCTAAGACGTCGCTAGGAGTTATCCCTTGTTTTTATAGTAGAATTGCGTGGAGGATTGATAATTATGATAATTACGAAAACTTGATATTTCAACTCGTCAAATATATTTAAATTAAATAAATTAATTAATAAATATAGACAATGTCCAAAGACGCTCGTACAAACGTATTCGCAAAGACAGTGTATAATCGCTCGCTGATAACTCGTAGATTTAAACTGGTCGGGGGAGAGTTGGAAAATTGGAATTCTTTATTCGAATTCTTATTATTACATCACGTGTGTCCTAACGATCTTGATACTCCGAGGCAAAACAACAACGTGATTTGAATTGTCTAACTCACGTGCCGCTGCATTTTCTACGCGATAATGAAGCAATTCGTGCAGCTTGTCGAAAATTGTCACACTTTTTCCCTCTTTTTCCTTTTCGTTCGAACGATTTCCGGCGAAAATGTTCGCCTTAAATAAGTAAAAATAGCAGAGGACGCGCGTCGTTTCTCTCTAACCTTTTTCCAATTGGAAAATTCGAACGGTGATTCGAGCATAATTGGACTCTGTTTGCGAACCAAGCGAAAATGTTGAAAATCGAAAGATTGACTCGTTTGATACCGTAAATTTCCTGTATATAATCGACGCGGCTTCCGATGGAAAATTATTCGATAGGCGTGCTGTTAAATGTCGCTATTAAATCTGCGTGCAACGATGAAGTGGTCGCGTTCAAACGGCTATCCTGTTTCATTTTCGGCTCGTTTGAAACCGTTGAATAAATTTTGATTGCCACGTCTCGGTATGGAACGCGTGGCTACCGATAATCGCCGATGAAACGATTCGGCAGAATTTTCCTCTTCACCGACAAAGGAAATTGAGAAGGACGCGTACCCCTGGATTTTGAAATATTAGAAACATTCAACTTCGATTTCTTGCTTGCCGATTCGGATTTTAATAAAATTTGATCGTTCGAATAAAGGGAAAAATTGAGCGCGAAGGAAAAAGACCGATTATAAACGTGATAAAATCATGTACGATACGAATGTTTACGAGAATCTCGTAAATCTAAAAACTAACAACTATCTCTCTTCGTCCTTGATAAATTCTTTGCACAAAAGGCGAACCTACACTGTAGCAATTTCATCGGCAGCGCACAACAGACAAATCACGGCAAAAATACTTAGAATGCAGGCAATAACCGTCAAGCAGAGAAGCAACGTTGCCCGCACGAAGAAAACACGGAAACGAGCCACGAGATTTAACCCTATACGAGTTCATGCTCGAAGGGAGACAACTTATTCAATTTTGTCGCTCATCCGGAAACAGCACGTCCCTATTCTGACCTGTATTTTCCTTGATTCCGCGATGAATCAGCCAGGATCGCGTTCCAGCAAACGAGATCCGTCCTCCAGATCTCTTTATATTATTTCGTTATTCTTTCACGAGTCGAGCCCACGAGTCCGCTTGTTTCGCCAGGTTGGCCTTTCAATTTTCAGCGCACTATCCCGGTAACACAACGCGAGGTACTAGAAAATGTCAGCCATGAAAGATGCAGGAAGAACGAGTAGAGAGCAACGAGCTCTGCCGTTCTACTCCTCGTTTGTAACTCGTCGCTGGACGAGCCAACGGAAGCAATCAGCGACGATAATATCGTTTCACCTGCCTCGAGACGAATTTCTATGCTAATTCCCCCTCCATCCAGCGAATTTCGATCGCTTGGATTTTTTAAACGTTCCTAGACGCGCTGTTTTCTTGGTATTGTCAATTCTTTCTATAGTTTTCTTGATTTTGTCTCTTCTTCAATTTATGTTTTTTATGCAAGATACGAAATATTTGAAAGTTACAGTTCTTTTTACGTTTCCGATCGTTTCCATTCGTGAGAAGTTCTTATTTCGTAAGTAATTCAAAGGTTGCTGATATTTAACAAATTAAAACTACAATTTTCACTATTTGATCTTCTTATATAGCCTTTTCGTAACAAGGTTCGCTATACTTGATGTTGGAACTGTTTTAATAATTCATGAAAATATTTCTATTCGTTTTTTCTATTTGTTAAAAGATCTTATTTAGATACAGCGCTTGTTTCAACGTAGGAGGCAAGATTCGTTTGCGTAAGACTCTACATAAATCATTCTTTCGTTTACAAAATCTTGATAAATAGGTTCGAAGCTGTACCTCTTTGAACACTTTATTTTCATGGAATCCTTAACTTTTTTATTTACGAGATTGCCTTCTTTATTTCGACGAGCTCGTGGACATTGTAAATTTAGCGAACGTTCTGTTTTCTTAGAAGTTTTACCTCCTTTCTTGAAACTTATCTCTTTGTAGAAAGTTTCAGAAACCTGCGGGAAATGTTGACGAGAATATGAAAAAATGGAATATTGCTCAGAAATAAATTTTATAGTATTTGTGGCAAATAAAGACGACCGATTCTAATAATTTGATTTTTCAATGCGCTAAAAAATTGCGATCCGATCGCGTTACGGTAATTTTCACGCGTGTACTTAAATCTCTGGGAAAAATTTCCACAAAAATGGGAGCCGGTGAAAAACTTGCAAAAAATTTCCATTTTTTTTTCACGATTCCATTATTTTGATCTGTGAAAAAGTAATCCAGAGGAACGAGACTTTAATAAAAAATACAAAAGTTTGCCATTTCCTCGTCGCAATTCCATCATTCTAATCCCCTGTACAAAAATAAGCGAAATGAACAAAATAAACAAAAAGCCTGGTAAAAGATTAGAAAACTCTTATTTTCTATCCTACGACTCCGCTATTCTCTCTGACTTTCTGAAAAAATTGCATCATAACGTTTTGTTTTTTTTTTTTTTTCGCTCTTACAGATACCAATACATCTCGTAGCGTGTCAAATTTTTAAAAATCCGATAGACAACACAAGCGATAATTTCATCTTTCTCCTCTTACTCCGGTTTCGTCGTTCCGGATGAGGTTCCTGAAAATGAGGTTCGATGAATTCTACTGTTGTCTTCTTAAAAGAGTAGCTGGCGAGGTTCGAGACACGTGAATTTAAACGGATGTATCGCGAGGCCGAGCCACGTAACAATGAAAGTACGATAAATGGAGATTGAAGAGACAGAGACGGTTGTCTTGGTTCGTCTTCAGTCACCGCTTCTGCTGTTATTACGAGTCATTATGAGCTTCAAAGCTGGAATATGGAACAAGTTACTATATACGCGACTCGCTCTCATTGTTTCGAGGGCCGCTTTAAAATAATTGCTAAGCGCCATTGTCCACGCAACAATCGCCACGCTCGTATCCATTACATTCACAGAAGCGAGGTGTTGTCTTGCGCTAATCCTTCTTCGCTGAATTCGAAAATGAAACGACCAACTTTAATAGCGTTCTTTCTTTCTTCGCCCTTCGCCATCGCGGTGGGCAGAGGAGAAGAAGAAAAAACGCTACTTTCCCGTAAATGACAATGAATTTTCTGTAATTTTGTAGCTGCTCTCTGGGGAATCGCGTATTCTGTGCGTTTCACGGGTGGAGGTACAGAATGTCCGAAAAATTAATCCCTTCCTTTGTTTTTTAATAACTTGTAACGTTGTACTGGGAATTTGTTACTCTGTTACTCTATACAGATGCATTGGAGATTTGATATTTCTCGTGTGTATATTTTTCGCATCGAACATTTTTCCATTGTATTTATCAAAATCGAGAAATCAATAGATACACGAAAGGGAACAAAATGGAAAATAAAAGGTAAAAAAATGAGATGAAAACTGTATTCGAAGCTCGTATTTTTCCCAGGATTATTTTCATCGGAGGATTTTGTTATCTCTTAATTTCATATAAATTTCATGGTTGTCTGAATCGGCAAGGTTTTCTCGCGATTCTCAAACAACATGAAAGCATTGCCAACACTCGTGGGGAGCGAAAACAAATAGAACTCATTTAAAATGGGTCGAGGGAATCGCGTGTAATCGGCGAAACTCCTGGCGAGCCGAAGTTCGCTATGGAAATTCCACAAGAGTGGCGAACATAAAGAAGCTCTTAGAGGTAGAACGCGTGCAAAGTCGAAAAGCCGGTCTCTAGTCGGCTTTTCGTTCCTCGTGTCCGGTTGTATATGGACGACACACCGCAATCGCATGAATTTCTGAGGACCACAGGGGACAAAATTCTGGAGAAGCTTCCCCTGTGCTAGGAATGTATTATTAAACAATTAATTACAATGGTCAGCACGCGGTCTCCCATCCCTTGTAGCTCAGCCAGATCATTCTTGAATTATTTCAATGCAGACAGTTGCAATTCTTCGTCGCTGAATTACGATGTTGCTATGTATTCGAATTAACATAGTAACGAACGGTATTTTCGCCGAGAATATTTTGTTTCATTTCATTTCTTCAGTATTCTCTTAAAAGGGAAAAGTATACATAAATTTTACACCTAAATTAACTGTTACTTGCAATTCCATGGATCTAATATGGTTCTTCGAATTTTTAGAATTAACGTAGTATTAATCTTTCAAAAAGAACTATACCAACTTTAATTTCCAACTAAGAAAACCAACAAGATTCTTCGGGTGCTTGTATTTTTCTGACAGTACCGATATATCTTTGATTTGTCGTATTTTTTTCCCTCTGAAATCTTCTTGTACCTTTGGATCCACTGGATACTGTTGGGTTGGCAACTAAGTGATTGCGGATTTTATCAATACCACCTAATGACAAAATCCGCAATCACTTAGTTGCCAACCCAATATACATTTGAAAAGTTTCTTTCGTTTTATAAGGAAATAATAGACGCACAATGTTTTTTGTCTTATATTAGTTTATCGAATTATACAAGACCATAATAATAACGAAATGCGGCATACCTAATTCAATAAAATAATAAAAAACAGAAATTGTTGTTAGTCTATTATCACTTTATGAAACGAAAGAAACTTTTCAGACAATCTAATAATTTTACCAAAGGTAGGATAATTGTAAAAGCTCGTTGGTAATTTTACTAAATTTCTCAATAAAATCCCAGTATTCCTTCTCTAGCATTGCTGCGTCCTTTTCCAATGAAGGACAGCGTAGAAACACGTTAAGACGAGGGTCCATCTAATCAAACATCCACCGCCGGTGTCTCGGTTTCAGGCAATAAACTGATCTGCGACTGCAAGCTGGCATGGATCTGGGGTCTGAGGAACGAGACGAAGAACGTAAAGCTGCGGGAGTCCCTGGAGGAGCTCACTTGCTTCCTGGAGAGCAATAACGCAACGCTGAAGATCAACAACGACGACCTCGAATGGAACGAAGCGCTCGAAATTGCACGGAACTCAGGTAGGTTCAGGGTACTTACACGCTTTTCGTTTCTACTGTCTGCCCGTTCAATTTTCTTGGACATTCTGCTAGCCAGATTTTCGTCTTAGACTCGCTTCTTCTATAAAACTATGTAACAGCATTGATGAAGTTTTACGACGTTGCTAGTAGTAGTCACGCGTTGATTGTGTCAATGCAGATATTCGGTAACAGCGAAACAAGAAAGTGAGAAGTTTGTAATAAAATAACGTGTAATAAAGCGAAGTAACAAAATGAAGGAAACGTTGGAGAGGTGAGTTTTACGAATCGCGAGTCGCGTAATAAATTAGATAAAATGTTGCGAGTAAATTTTATTACGTCGATACAAGTTGAGGTGAAGTAGAATAAATTTGTAAAAGTCTATAATCTGTGCATCTTGTAAATGTAACAGTGAACTTTTTCACAGATAGTAGCACGAAAATGAAACGCGTAACGTAATTGAAAACCGTGAACACGCGTGAATCGCACTTTATGATCCCGTTATTCGTATTCGGATGTTGATCTTTCGTCGTTCAAAATATTATCTTTCATCGTGAACAAGAAAGCATTGAAGACGGTGGGCTGAATTCGTCCAAGTGCATTTCCTTATTGTAAGAGATGAATAAGGCTTGCTTCTTGGGATCTCCCATTGTCCGATAGGATGGCTCCTTTCTCTACATTGTTTTCGCAGTTCATGGTAAACGTTACTTCGTACCGAATGTTTGGATCGAATTCCGATTGTCTGAGATATAGAAGAAAGATATTTTAACCATCTCGTTGGCCGAATTTATTTCGATTTACCAATAATTAAAAAAAAAAACTTTGATTAATTATTCGTAGTAAAAATTCATCTACTCGAATCTACTTTCGTGGATGCTTTACATTGAAGCGTACAATATTTTTATCGTTAAACGGAAAAAAAGGAAATATTATTTTACGAAACTATCGGAACGCGATATGTGTACTGTGTATAGATGGATTTTTAATCGATACATTTAAAAAGAAAAAAAAAATCGTTTCTGTTTATTAGCCACTTTGTGCAAAATTGAATCGCAAGAACACCTGTTTCGCGTTACAGTTTCTTTCAATTGGTACAAAGTCTGCCGGAATATTAACCTTTATAACGACCAGCCATAACGTAAATCACGAATCCATTAAATTCATTTATTTTGCTGGTGCGTCACGTTTGCTATTACTACCAGATACGAATAAAGTCTCGAAAAATAAAATGAAATACGAAAAAAAAAGAGCAAACACCGCTTGGAGACAAAGGAGCTTTCGTTTCATTGTAAACCATATCGACAAATAATATTATATTAAATTTTGTCCCATTGTTTCGTTGCACCTAGTACCCGCATTACATCCCACAGGATAAAATTTCATAAAACAAATATTTTATTTCCTGTGTCTCAACGATGTCATCTGAGGGCTAAAAATTAGTTGAATCTATCGAATTAATGACAAAATTTAATGTCCAGGGTATGAAATTGCGGTTGAAAGCGAACGCTAAACAAATTAATTAACGTTCGAGATATCGAAGGAAATCTTACAGTTTCGTTGTTCGTCTCTGCAATCTAATTTTTCAGAACTAAATTACAAAGTTTTCCGTTCAATGATCAAATTCACCGTCGAACGAAATCTTTAATAATCCAGCCGATGCTTGGACTTACCGATATCTAGAACGTTTAATCAGTAGCCGACCAATAAAATAGAATTTCCGATATTCCACTCGTTGTTAGAGACTCCGGTATTTCGAATTTCAAATTCTCTGTTCGATAATCGAATCCTTCAAAAGGAATATTTGGTATCGGTTTAATTGATCGATATTCCTCGAGAGCTTTTCAATTTCCTAGCAATCGGTTACAAATGAAAATGTAGTTATTCTCTTTAAAAGCTGACAGGCAAATTATATGTCGTTTAAAATGAAAACATAGAAAATTAACGTAACAGTAGACGTACATAAATTAAAAGAAAAAAGAAAAGATATCGCGGATATCGAAATTTTCATATTTCTAATAAGTAGACGACTTTCTCACAATGAAAAACCATGATCGTCCTTTAATTTTCGTTTTACTAAGCTTACAACGACATTCGATTTTACTAAAATGATGAAAGAAAGGGATCCTAAGATTCTCGTGACGACAGTTATGCAGACCACGTTGTACGTCCTTTTTTCAAACAAAAAGTTTCCGTTTTATTCCGCTTTATCTACGACATGCCAACCCCTTTTCTCCTTTCTATTTCATTTTGCGATATAGAAGACCAAGGAAGGAAACAGCAACAATCTAGAACGCATTTTCGACGACTGCTCGATATGCATTTTGTTCGAATTTTCGATTCTCTGCTGTTATAGAGGAATATCGCACCGGGAGCTTGAGAGACGGCAGCATCGAGGACGATGACGCCTACTTGGGCGACGAATACGAGAGCAAAGATGGATACGAGGATTCTTCCTCGAATTCCGATTTTCAGCCGAAGGTAAGATATACGTTTACCTTCTATATTTTTCTTCCTGCCATCGAAGGGAACGGGATCAATTTCGCCCCAATTCCATCGCCACGTTTCTTCGAATCTGTCGCTGAATTAAGGGACGAATAACCTGTCGCCATTATATTTTATGTTACGTTCATTGCGCCTGGCATGATAATATCACGTACCACGTAATATTCGTCTACAATTTCTACAACGTCTTTTTTCTTCTTTGTTCGTGAACGATTTTGATATTCGCGAATATTTCCCTGTCGATACCCAGTATTAGGTTGTCCGGAAAGTATCTTTCTTTCGCAAACGTGTTTTTTACAACAATGCACCTTCATAGAAACGTGAAAGCAAGTCTGCGAAATGTCGCGGTGTATATCTCAACAGAATAAAATGGATCGTACGTAATTCGACAAAATAATATCAAACATAAAAACGTTGTGCGTCTATTATTCCCTCAGAAAACGAAAGAAACTTTTCGAACAAGCTAATATTTTAAGGAAATCTTCGATTTTACACCACACCGTTTACCGATCGTGCATTTAACCCTTTCGCTTCGGCAGTCCAGTCCGCCGAAGTACCGACACTGAACGGAAGCGAAATGCGCACAGTGTGCGTGGCTGCTGTATATACGTTTTCCTAAGTCTTGAATAACAATAATTCTTGTAAGAACCGTATATGAAATATCGTTCCACTGTCGATGGATTTAACAGATTTTTTACCACGAAACAGTAGACGATCGTTTGAAATATATTGCGTAAAGCGTTATGATGTTGTTTCGACGATGAGTAACTTTTAAGAAGCGATTAATCCAATATATCGATGAAATCAACAGAAAATATTGTAGTATCTTAAATGTGTGGTCTAGAGTAAGGACAAGGAAGGATGTTCTATTTAAAGTGAAGTTTAATTCTATTTTACAATACAAAAACTGACTACAATATCTTCGTACGTCTTATTCTAACACTCGGCTCACAGCTTCTGCCTTCGCGGGTCAAAAAACGCCGACCCTCGACCCTCGCACTCTTCTCCCACTCGTTCACTCATTTAGTTTTTACGTCACCAAAGCATACTCTCTCACTTACACACTCTCTCTCTCTCTCTCTCTTTATCATCACTCTTAAGACTCTTAGTTTATTCCTTAGACTCTAATCTAAATATATAGAATAAGCCCCTATATCCCCCTTTTCCGATACTACATTATTGACTACACATGGCATTGGTGTATGTCCGATATATGGGGTGCCGAACCCAGATCATTTCGTGGATGTCGTCTATAAACGACGCTCGTACCCACAGGTCATCTCGCCGGCGCCGCCTATAAGCGGCAC
The DNA here is from genome assembly GCA_014737365.1 of Bombus soroeensis. NCBI lineage: Eukaryota > Metazoa > Arthropoda > Insecta > Hymenoptera > Apidae > Bombus > Bombus soroeensis. The sequence goes on from JACXIL010000236.1 coordinate 2,081,749, forward strand.
CCGAAGCGAAAGGGTTAGCAAACAAAGTGTTACGTTGATGCAATGTCGACTGGAATTTCAGTAACCTGATTTTATTTTTATTTTATTTTATATTATTTTTCGTACGAACAGATATCTGTACTGTAAGCAAACCGTACACATCGTACACACAGTGTCGCGAGAGAAGATCTTCAAATTGCTTTGATCGCATATCCAAGTGTCGCGATAAAATGTATCGAATGTCGAAGAGACGCGCGACCAAATTAAAATATGTGGAAAAATCGTCTGGAATTTCACGAAACGCTCCATACCGCCGACATGGGCGCGAAACACTGTCTGGTTATGAAACGCTGTTATAAAGTTTCTTATCACGAAGGGACCTTTGGTTTCACCGGTTTTTTCCACGTGCTCGGAATTTCTCGGAGACTATTTTTTATTTAAATGTCCAACGGAAGCATAGGGTGCGGATAAGCTGACCAGGCATGACGATATTTCGGAAAAACCACAAGTAAAATCAACGCTTTATTCGAAACAGCGTAACTTATTTTTCTGCGTGACGAAAGACATTTATTTATTCGTACTGCTCTTCTTTTTATCTTTTCGTAAAAACGTATCGCGCCATAAAGCTTCGAGCGAACAATTTAACAAACTGTGAAATTCGTTTAACGAAACGCCGGATTCTATTTTTATATACAATTAAAACTCGCCAAAGCACTCGGCCACGTTTTCCGCCCCTCGATTTATTCTCAAAATATGTACACATCGACTCACTTGTCAAAATAATGCCGCGACTAAAGTTTTAATTCGTCCGTTCGTTTTCAGCGGACGAAAAAATCGAACCATCGAATGTTTCTGATGAAACATGAATGAATCGAGAACAAAGAGTAAGCGTGTGGTGTGTATCAACGTTCCACCTATAAAGTTAATGTCTGATAAGATTCGAGAAGAAGAATCGAAATAGCATTTATTCGCGTATTTACAAAATAAGCAAAAAGTAGAAAAGGAAGAGCAAGAAGCGTCGAAAGTTTTATCAATTGCGCCAACTTTCTCGATACCAGTCTCTTGCATACTTTCCAGCAATCCTTTCGAAGAAGGCGAGAAACTACAACCAACATCGTTCGAATTCCATACAGTCGTAAGGAAATGTTATTTATACAAATAGAAATTGTAACACTGTCGTAGGAATTTTATTTTTATTTTATTATTAGTAGAATTGTCTGATCGTAAGAATATTCCTCTAAAAAAAAAAAAAGAAAAAATAAGAAAACGTTGATCAAAAGAAGATATCACGTTCGTAAAAACCGTAACTCGGGTAATTCTTTCGTCAAGATGGAATGACTTAATCTCGCGGAATGCTTAGAACAAGTTCGCGGAACACCGGTTACTCAACCACTGGCATATAGCGACGGTGAGCGATAGAGAGCACTAATTCCCTTACCCAGTGTCGTCTCGCTAATCATCTTTCCAGCTCTGCACAGTGCTTTAATTTAAGCTTACAAGAATGTCACTTCACCCTGGAACCGCAGCCATCCTCGACTAAAACACCCTTCTTCGTGCATACTGTTACAGGTGCAGATGGTGGAGGGTAAACTGTGCTACGTGAAGAACCTATTCGACTTGAAACTAGAAGAGCTGCCGTGCCCGGAGCCCTCGAGGGAGGATTTAATGGCGTCCGAACAACCTTCGAGTCGCCATGAGAATGCTCGTGTCGGCTCCTCGGGTTCCATATGGTTTTCGTCTTCGCCCGACCTCGTTCGTCTCGACCTGTCCGTCCTCCTATGCTCTCTGCTCCTGTTTCTGTCGGTTCTGTTCACGTAGAAGCGGCTATGTTCGCCGGACGGCCCAGCAAACAGATCGGAAAGACGGCCCGTGCACGAGGACGAGGACGGTTCTCGCTATTCCGAAACATAAGAGCGTGCATAATCGAATCGCGCGAGGTGTGTTTGTGTGTGTATCGTCGCGTGCGTTCTCACCGCTGTTCTCCAAGGTTTCACGCGTCTCGAACGATCCTTCTCGCCGAGGAATTTTTATTTTCTCACTTGGAACAAGCTTTCTCCGCCGTCGTCGCTTGGCAAGATAGATTTTATGGATATTCGCAGAGTATTTGGTATTCTTCCGGTGGAAGGAATTCGTTGTAGCAAGGGTCGTGGGCTAAAGGGGACTATCTCGCCGAATTTGAGCTTTGGCGCGAAATCAAGCGATGTATCGAGTTTCTGGAATTTTTAACGATGGGAATAATCTGGTTGACGACGTTTCTCGATGAGACGAAGCGAGTTCCAAGCCTTGCGAAATTTATAGCCAACGAAGGGGCAATCGATGCGAGGTTTTGCTCTACAAGTTTAGGAATTACGTATTCCAACATTTTTCGAGTTTCAATTTCAAGAAGTTTTATGTTTCTAAATTGCAACAAAGACTCGGACAACTCCATGATGCAGAGTGTTCTTCTAAAAATGAAAAAACAATCAATCTGGCATGCCAAACGTTGCGTATCTCGATCGATCTCTTCTTTCCACTATCCGCAAAATCTAACTAAACCAATGAAACTTACCAACCAATGAAGCGTGAGAACTTGAACACGATGAAACGGACGACTCGAGAAACGTCGATCGTCGGTTTCAGCCAACAAGAAGCCGAGGCGAGTGATAGGAATTGCGAGGCGACGACGAGCGAAACATCAATTTGACTCTTCTCGTAAACGAAGAAGCGTTCAAGTCGCGTCAAAACTGTCCCGGAACGATTGACGGATCGTTCGCGAGACTGGATTCCATCTACGCACGGTGAGGAGAATTTTGAAGCGCGTGCTATCGGACGTCGACGAGACTCGAATCGGATTTATCGAGCGCGATCTCGCGAGATGACACGGAGTACGCTTGGAATATAATAAATGTATCTTCGAGGGGAAAAACACGTTCGATTCACGTTTTTCTACGCACGGACTCGTTATCGCCGCGTACGTTTACAGGCTGCTTAACCAGCTGGCACTTTTCAGTGACCATTTTGTATTATTGACTTTTCGACGTACTTTTATTCTCCATAATGGAGTCCCTTTTTCGAACGATCGATTATTAAATATAAACTCGTGTTTTTCGCGCGACTTTTTCATTAGCTCGCTCGATTATAGAGAACGTTTGTACATAATTGGTCGAGAATGGTCTTCGTGTGCTTTATGGCCGATCTTTCGTATCCTTTCCTCGATTTTTTACACGCGTCTCATGTTAAGATTTATTATCGGTCGGGAAAGTGTCGGGAAAATCGAGAGATTCGGAGGAAAATTGGTACAAGTGATAAAACGCCCTTAACCGATAAGAAAACTCTCTCGAGGCTCGATGTTTCGTAGATCGTAGAAAGAAGTTCTCTTTAATAATTGGTAACAGTAGATATAAATCTTGTCTAGAATTTACGTAAGTAGAACGTTAGGATTAGTATCGATGATTATGATTTAGTTAATTAACCCTTTTAGCGATTTTATTCCGTTTACTGTTCTTTTTTTTTTTTTTTTCTACGCGTTTACCGCGGAAGGAACAGCCTTTCTCAGGAAGAATGGGAAAAATGTCTTCGAAAACTATCAATAAGTAAATTACAGACTGGATTATCGATTACGTAGATATCTAATTCCGACTAATTTCCATCGGATAATCAATCAGCGATAACTTAACAACATTAATTGGATATAAATTCGCAAATGGAAATGGGAATCCGCGATCGGGTTGCAATCGACGAAATTACAGCCTCTGATGAACTTCCACCGATACCTGTTCATTTCATCAATCGCACAGTACCCCTTACTAATTAATTCAATTACATATCATCAAAGAATTCGAAACTGCCTCTTTCAATTCCGTCGTATTTTCAGATTTTCACCGAACGCTTTTCGATTAAAATCCACGAAAATCGTTTTATCCGCGATGCAATTTTTCCTATATTAGATCCTAACAGGATAAAAAAAAAAAAAAAGAACAAGAGGAAGTAAGAAATATCGATATCACGTAATTTCCAACTTTGAAAAAGTTACCATATATTTCCAATTAACCAAATATATCGAATGTATCTAAAATCGCCGATATCTCCAATCGCTTAAAATATTACCACAAATATTCTCAAGCTAAACTTTTTAGATATATCGTGAACGTTTCTGATATTTGTATGTATTTTTCGATTCGCACGAAGACTGTTCTAACCGAGTCTGATTCATCGTTGCTTAAATCTACATACACATATACGTGCGCACACAGAGACACATGTACACATGTAAGATTGTTTCCACGAGTTGGCAATTTCTGGCCAGCCGCGTCCTCGCGAGGCTCTCGGAAGTTCGACGGGAACGGAAGTTGACCGAGGAGACGATCCACCCGAAGCTTAGTCAATTCCCCGTGCAATCGCGCCGGTTTTATCGTTGTGGATCGGTCTCCATTCTCTTACTCTCTCTCTTCCTCTCTCTCTCTCTCTCTCTCTTTCTCTCTCTCTCTCTGTAAACGCACAAAATCCCCTGGAAAACCGCAACGGTAGATCCATCTCGATATGTAGAAACGATTATCGAACGCTGTTAACGTTTCTCTGGATTGCTTCAGAGATAGTTTTAGAGACACTGACGCTAGTATCGATAGCGTTGAACTTTGACGTAAAATTGTAACGACGCTAGAGGAGGAATGGGCGGAATCCGATCTCGTAATTGTCTCACAAATTCATTTGTTACAAATGTGAAATTTTGTCTTTTTATTTCTAGTAGCGAGATAGGTGTGCAATAGGATGAGAATTGATATTTGGTTGAAATTTAGGTCTATAGAAATACCGACGCTAATTAAAACGTCATTGGATATAATATGAAATTTGCAAACTGCAAGAGAAAGTGACGTAAAATTGTAACGACGCTGGAGGAGGAATGGGCGGAATCCGATCTCGTAATTGTCTCACAAATTCATTTGTTACAAATGTGAAATTTTGTCTTTTTATTTCTAGTAGCGAGATAGGTGTGCAATAGGGTGAGAATTGATATTTGGTTGAAATTTAGGTCTGTAGAAATACCGACGCTAATTAAAACGTCATTGGCTATAATATGAAATTTGCAAGCTGCGAGTGAAAGGACGATTGAAATTCGACTATTTTTTCGAAATGCTAAAATAGGTTTCGAATAGGAGATGAAAGATATTTGTTGGAAATTGAAAGATAGATTTACAGAGACGTTAATTAAAACGACATTGATTGCGGTATGAAATTACAAACGATACTGGAGGAAGACTAGAAAAGAGTGGATCGTGACTGGGAAATTTATTTCTGGCATAAAGATGGAATACAGTTGCGACGGCTGGTTTATAGATCACGCGGTCAAATCGGGGTAGAAAAGGAGAAAAACAGATGTTTGCACGATGTAACAGAAGTAAAAATACTTGTCCGATTATTTTAATCTTTTGTACGATATTAGCGAAATTACGAATAGTAATGGAGATTTTGGTGGAGATTTACGTGCGAGCTTCTAACCACCTGTTTCGGATTAACCGAAACTGCCCCGGAAAATGAGATTTCGCTATCGATTTATCACCTCTAACCCAAAACTAAACCTAACACGGACCTAATTTAAACCTCATTCATTAACCTGCGTTTTACCAAAGTGAAATACGAACTAGCTTTTTAATCATTTCCAACCTATCTCTCGAATTTAAGATATATATTAATCTACTAAAAAAAAAAAAAAAAAGGTTAACGATGGAAGCTAATAAAGTAATTCGTATCTCTGAAAAAATCGGTGTGGAATATTCGGCAATGGGAGAAATTCGTCATACGTTTCCAAACAGGTCGCAGTCTCTGAAAACTTTCGAGCGCAAATCTGCCCATCTGGAAACATCGGTTCCTGGCGATCGAACTGAAAATCTCGCGCTCGAGGACTCGTATTCCTCCTGCAGCTGCATAATTCGCAGCAGCGAGGACGAATCGAATTCCCCAAGTGAATCGTGTTTCGAGAGCTTCGCGCGGTTTCGCGACATCCAATGAATAAATTAGCACAGTCTCGAGTTATCACAGGGCAGAGGATGATCCGGCAAATCCTTCGTCTCCGTAGCTAGCTTAATTACGCCGCTAATTGAACGTCAGACAATCGAGAGAAAGAAGGAAGGAGCGAGTGAACTGATCGTTCGCGACGATATCACACAGCGAATCGTCTTTTCTTTTCTTTTAGAGCCGCGGAGAGCAAACGAGACGATAAAAGAAGGAAACGCGCGACGGTCGAAAGAAACGGCTATAGTTTCTTATTGTACGATAGAGAAGCTGTGTTCCAGATTGGACGAGTAGGTACCTGTGTTTTGCTTCTCGACCGATCCCTCAGTGCCATCCCTTAGCTGTTAACTTATTATTCGTAGAGATTAGGTTTTATCGAGATTCGAACGAGCAGGATAGTTCGGTTAGGATTTTATCAGCAAGTTTCTGCGTTTTGGGAAAATTGCAGGGAAATCGGTGGCAGTGGAGTTTCGATCATCCCTCGTTTCGAATTATAAATTCTTGAAAAATTGTGAATTTTGGAGAAGCAGCGAAATACTGAAATTGTCGAAGGAACGATAATTTATCTTTGCATTTCTGAAGATAAAAATCGCTGAGATTGAAATTTTCGTCGTCCTTGCTTTCGAATGAAACTTTTCTAGAGATTTACGTTGCGAAAGAGGGAAATAACGTGGTGAAATCGTTCGAGCGAATGTTTCACAACTTATCTCGCTGTTATTTTAATACTTTATTTATTTAGCTTCATGTTTTTAGGGTTTGCGAACATTATTATCAACAGATGATGTTGGTAGCTTAACTGCGTTAGTAAAATATCAGCGTGAAATTCTATATGAATAAAGTTACGTAAGTAAACAATCATGGTATCGAAAATTTGAGTCACGCGCGTTGCACTTTGTCAACGGATTAATCGGCTTTGCGTAACGGGAGCCAGCTCACACAATCGACATTGTTTACCCAATCCATATTCGTTGGATCGATGGTCTTTTTCGCTTTGTTGTAAAAAGAAAAGCCGGACGAACAATTTTATATCGAAACCTATAAAAATAGTCACTCGATAAAACTTGCAAAAGCTTCTATATTTACGAAATACCGTTTCCGAAGGTTCTACCAATAGAATTTACTTCCTTCGATCGCTCAAATAAACAACGAAAGATACAAATATCGTACTCATCTACCGTCTACTCGCCTACTATCGTACGATCGTGAAAATTCTCCAAACAGAGATTAAAATCTAATTTTTCGTTCTTAATTCTATTCGAATAATAATTCGATCCTGCAAAACTCCGCATCTCCGAGCTTATTTGATCGCAAAATTTCTCTCATCGATATATGTTTGCTCCATTGTTAAGAAAACACAAAACTAAAGGCGACAGGTGACAAAAAGATGTGGAAACTCGATTCTCCCGCCAGTTGATCTCAACGACTTTCCCAAAACGTGCGGAAGAATCGCCTGATACGATATAATAAACGTACGTCTAAGTTCTCCTTCTAATCATACGTTTACGTTAATTTAAAGCGTCTGTCTATCAAGAAACAAACGTGAAAGTCGACGATTTACGCGCACGAATGAAACGAAATTGAAAAGAAACGTAAAGCTTCGTATTGTGCTTTATCGTTCGTTTTCTTTTTTCTTCCCCGTAAGGTAGCCCGCGCGTCGCTTTTATCGTAACGCGAAACGATCGAAGATAAAATAGCGTGTAGGGTCGAAAGGAACAATCGCAACGATGAGCAACCCTTGATAACGGCGGACGAACGATTGATAACGTGGAGTATCGCTTGCCCCGCGCGATCTAGAGAAAGAAAGTAGAAAAATGGAGAATTATCGATGATGTTGAGATTGTTTGTCATAGTATATGCGTTATCATATATATAGTATCGCGATATATAGTATATGAATGGTCGGACTGCAAAATGACCTTGGCTGCAGAGGATGGGATTGGTGAGTTGATGGAGAAAATTCGATTATAGCGCGCACTGAAAACAAACCTCGATCCATTAAGGGACAACGTTGCATTTACACAATGTCGTTTTTCGCTCAATTTACGTTGTTGCGTTCCGGTGATTTCAACATTGAAATTGGCAAACGAGATACCAAAAATTTATTTCGTCCTATCTACGATGAAATATGTAGGCCATAGAAGCTTGCGAGGGTCGAGGAAGTCAGAAATCTTCTCGACTTACGTACAGAGATCCGATTTTCGTACTTTTACGAATTATCTATCGTTGTAATACGCTTCTCTGTCTGTGTCAGACAAATTATGTTTAAATTATTCGACGATTATTTTAAGATCAAGATTCGATATTATTTCTTAATCGATGTTGATCCTTAATCGGTTAATCGAGCAATTTGTAGAAAATGGAACGTAGAACCTGAACGAACAACCATTTTTTCTATTCCTCTTCTACTTCCTGGTATTATAAAGGAGGGAAAATGGAGCGCGAGACGAGATGAGAAAATTTGGGCAGCGTTCTTTCCTTTTCTCTTTTAATCTTCTTCTTTCTTTTCCATTTTTCTTTTTCTTTTTTTTTTTGCAGATTTAGAAGGAAATAATTTAAGACAAACGATTTAGATGAAAAAGTTTGAGGCAGGCGAACTGGATTCTTTTGCTAGCGACGATCTTGAGATTGGGACGAGCGAGCGAAGCTGCTGGGTAACGAAAGGATTGGGGGATTTGACCGACTAAGATCGAATGAAAAATACGTTTTCTCGGAGATTTCTTGAGATAGAAATTCGGCAGAATTCGAGACGACTGTCAGGACAACGCGTAGCATCGGGCGAATCAAAATTTAACAATGGCGAGTCAAAGCTTTAGACATTAGAAGATAATTAAAATTGGGAAACGTGAACAAGAGCAAGTAGTAGAAGTGGCGGTATCTGTGAAACGAAGCTGATTCGCTCTATTCGATATTTTCGATCAATCTCAAGATCCTCTTGCCAACGTAGCATCAGTCACAAGGTCTAAGAGTACGAAGTTGCAGAAATGAGTCTCCTGGTTTCTCGTCTTCGATCGCGTCGTCTTACCCTAATCCAATTCTTTCTCATTGTCATTGTTCTTCGCCGACTTCATTGTATATCGTCATCCATGCGTCCTGCACGATGGCATTTTGTGGCACGACGTCTGTTGTCGATGGAGACGCACGCACGCGTACGAAGGGAGACAAAAGAGATACAACAAAACGAAGCTAAAACAAAAGTAAACGAAAATGAAAAACCAAGGGACGAATAAAATTGTGTACCAAACGGGGTTGTCGCGTGCGCCACGTTATTTAAAAAAAAAAAAAAGAAACAAAAAGAAACGAAAAGAAAGGAATTACCAACTATTAAAGATTGCGGATATTTATGCAAATCCATATTTTTATTCGTCCGATTGAAGATGAATTATTAACGGGGCTAAGGGCAGATTGGTTTCGCCTAGTAATTACGTATTAAAAATTACGTTACGTGTTGCTATTATTATCAATCGACCGTGAATATTTTATACATTTACGCGTGTTATGTGCGCTTTACGCGATTTTTATATAATTTTATATTTTCCATAAATGCATAAAAATCCGCAGTTTACTAGTAACGAGAAAGTTAAAGGTAAATCCCATAAATGCACCGATAGCCGATTTCCCATATTTCACGTGTGCGTGGAGCGTTCTCGCTCGAATCGAGGATATAAAAGATGTTCTAGAAAACGTTCCCAGTTTTTTCAATGATTCTCGATGAGCATAGGATATAAAAGAAAAGGAAAAAAAACGATATCTTCTAAGCTAGGCTTAAGTACGATTCTGTCTAAAAGAAAAATAACAAAAAGGTCTGTCTATCTGTCCCTCTCTCTCTCTCTCTCTCTTTTTCTCCCCCTCTCTCGCTCTCTCTTTCACACGAATATAAAACACACGTACATACATATACACCCATACGTTACACACAGTCACAAGACATACGAATTCTCTGGAAAAAAAATATTAAGCTCGTAGGTAAACCAAAGATAAGGAAAGTTCGGTGTTAGTCGTTAGGAAAGCTCATTAACACAACCGGATATTCATCGTCCGCCTTTGATCGATCACGTCTTTTAAAAGCAGAATTAATACTCGAGTCATTACCGAGGAGCTGTAGAGCCAGTCGCTCTAAAATCGCTCCGATCAGAGAGAAATGAAAAAAAAATGTGAAAGATATAAGAGAATATAGTATAAGCACGTTCGATTCTTGTATTGTATTTAAATGAGAGGCGGGGCCATTTTAAACGTCGTCGAGCGAACGACGACGATGCGGTCCCCCGTTTTTTAGCCGTAAGATCGTACGAATCTTGTTTCCGTTTCGTATTACTAAGAAAGAAAAGAAAATATTATTCGACGAAACACAGCGAAACCTTACGATTCGTGATCGAAATCGTGTGAATTTCGGTTTTCGTATTATCAACACGGAAGAAAGAAATTATTCAACGACGAGATATAGCGAAAATACGATTCGTGATCGAAATCGCGCGAGTTTCGTTTAGTTTCGTATTGTGTAAAAATAAAAAAAAAAAAAAAAAATGAAAAGAAAGGAAAAAGAAAACTGTTTAACGAAAAACACAGCGAAATTTTGTGACTTCCGTATTTTTTCTTTTTTCTTTTTTCTTTCGTTACGCGTATGTAATTACGGTGATTGTCGTTGTTTCTATTTAAAAAAAGAGGATAAAACGCGGAGACGATCAGACGCCGAATTCTCGCAAATCGTGTCGTACGTGTGTATGTATACGGCACACGAGGTTGTCATCGATACTTTTGCCGTCATGTGTACTAATCATATACACCTGTCCAAGGAGAGTAAGTACGCACGTACGTATGAGTTCTTTCTCACACCGAGTGATTCTAATTTTTAAGCTAACACACGAGCGTGAGTGCGCTACGATATAAGTTCTAAGGTTTTGAATATTGTACTACTTATGAATTCACTGTCAAGCCGTAATATGTATTATATGTTCTTTTGTAAGATCTAAACGATAAATAAATAAATCGTCGAGAAAGAAGAACGTTGCGAAATGTACATCTTTGCCTGCTGCAATATCGATTACCTTCGAGGATGAGAAAATCATTTCCAAAAACATGTTTCGATAACTTTTCCAGTTATTATCCTTCGTCCGTCTATCTATGGACTTTACTTACTACCTTGCTACTTATGGCCGAAGCAAAATATTATTTTTACCTTTTCAACGGTATCTTTGCTTGCCTTTGTCATCTCGACAAAATTTCATTTCATTAGAAAGTCTCGAACAAGAGGGACATCGACGTTTTTAATTTTTATTTATAATTAAAAAAGCTGTACGGATACACATATATATTATAAAATATTATGATACGATAGAATCGATTTTTACAACTTAACGCGCGACAGCAAAATCAGTTGTTCTGTGAAATTCTATCAACCTACACGTTTTTAAATTTGCTATTAACTCCTGCATTTATATATTGTTGCTCTAAATTGGCAAAGATGTCTGGATTCTTATGAGCTTTGCCTTCCCTGGTTATTGCATTTCCTGCTTTGTAATTTCCTTTTTTAAGATCGAGCAAATATTAAACGGAAGCAATTTAACGAGATCAAAGGTTGTCAGTGGCTTGATAAGAGTCGAAGCGGAAAACTGGAACAAGAGACGACCATAGAGACGACCACCTTCTTCACTGCCATTTCAGATACATTAGAAAACAAATAAATAATGAAATTAGTAAATCGTACGTGATTCTATAGTCCGTTTATCCTACGGCAAACGTGCTTTCGCTAATTCCATGTGCGATGCGCATTTAAGTGGCATATTTATTCCGTGAATCGCGCGACTAATTTCGAAATAATGGTAACACGTTAAATCTGTGGCATTTTTATTTAGCTTCGTTGAAATATCTTGAAAATACTTCGTTCTCGGTTCCTATCTATTACTATTTTTGTTCCCTTGGTTTTTTGATTCCTATATAATGTTTATATTTTTATTTAAATACCTATATATTACACGCGACATTTTTATCGGTTAAAAACACGTTTTACCTTTAACTTGCCAAACTTTGAAGCACGCGATAATCGACTTCCTACGACTCGAGCGGAGCTGTCCTGATTTTAGCTGTTCGTCGCAATACATAATCGTCTGAGTATACACGATCACCCATCGATTCGTGTTCCAATGCAAATCGATCGCGTGTCATCTGTCGGCATTGAACGACTGTTTGCTCCGAGTACGTGCTTGTCCGTCTTCGAGAGAACAACCCAACGATTTCGTGCGATACCATCGATCTTGACGAAAGTTTCTGCAGAAAAAGTACACCTTGATTTACCCGAATTTTTCAACTTATTCTCCCTCATAAATCTATTTTATCGTTCGCTTCTCTCATCTTTCTCACTTCTCCTTCGTTGTTCGAATTTTAATTCGGCAAAATTTAGCAATTCTAATTGTTCGTAACTGTAATTCGTAAAATTGCGCGAGGCATCGATTCGCGAGTGGCAAACGAACGACCGGTTTTAGCGTGAATTTAGAGCGAACGAGAAGTAGCCGATATGACGGCATAAATTACCACGGAGTGGCTCGCTTCCATCCAAGGCTTTTCTACAGAGACGCGGTAAGCACGCTGGGAAATGTGTTCCCGTAAGTAGCTCATAAATATAATAAATATCTCCGTGTTCGATTACCGGGCCAACGATGTCGCGAATTTATGGATCAACATCGATCAACTCCGGCGAATTGCCTGTTTTCCGCTTCATAGATGGAGAGCAAGGAAGAAATTCTATCATCTATAGCTCTACGGTTACAATCCATGAAGCAATTCTATGGATCTTAAAACTCACTAGTGGGAAACCTGGGAAATTTTCTACGGACGGTGACGTTTCTCACGCGGAACTAATATTATTCCGGTATCGACGACTCCACAGAAACCTATTCTATATCGGTTCTTCGAGTTCTCAACGAGAACTCTAGAAAATTCTATAGACGTTGAAATTCCACCTTGGTGGGAAAAATATTTGAAGATCGTACTAATAAAATTCCAATATCTGTAATCTTTAAATCTTGAATGAGATTTCCCTCGCTCGATCAACTACGAGTTTCGTTACACCGTAAACTACGAAATCTCGAAATTCGTTGCTCGTTTACCATCCGTTAAAGATTCTGCTAAATTTCTATCGCAAGTAGAATTAAACCTTTATATTTCGTAATAAATATTGATATTTCTTAATAATGACGTAAAAGAAAAAACAAGATAATAGGTACTATGGCATTTACAAGAATTGTACTTTTACTCGATATATTACATGGTCGTGATTTGCTTAATTCGAAATTCCTTAGGTTCGTTGTTTACACGCTAAATCGTTAAAAAGTTGCAATAAATTTCCACTCTAATCGGAGTTGAATTAAAAGTCTCTTACGTCTCGGTCATCAGAATTACACCGTTACGTTATGTATCGCGTGGTTCTGGTTTGTCTAACTTGAAATCCACCTAAATCGTAAATGTACCTCCACATAACAGGAGATCTTTAACCCCATTACTCGTGGACCAGACTGTGCACGCATCGAGCGCTACGGAGATTAAGTGAAACCAGACTCTCGAAAGCATCAACACGCAGAACGTCGGCTGTAAATTACAGCGAGTTATACAGGAGGGAGCTAAAGCCGCGGTAATTGGTCCGCATTTACAGATTCGATTTAATTTATCTCAGCTGCGCATATCGATCTCCCCTGCTCAATTAACGATACAAGTATAATACCTCGAAACTAACCGTATCGAAATCGCAATCATCGACTGCAAACCAGACGTTTCCACGTCGTAACGATCTTCACCTCCTAAATGAATCGTAACTCTGTTAGCGACGTTGTAACGCTGTTTTCGATATCGCGCGTTATTATCGATAACCGTTGCGTTAAAAATTTCCACGCTCATAGAATTTCAGAAGATTTCGTAGAATTATCGTTTAGCGAGTTAACGTTTGCCAATTGACTCGAGGAATATTTGATATGTCGTTGAACGTATCGTACAAATTTCTAGAAATTTTGTACGCCGATGGATAACGAAGGACACGAAGTACTCGATGTCGGAGTTTCTGAAATTCAGAAACGTTAGATTCGACGTGTAGTTGATGATAAATATGTAAAAAGCCATCGTCACGCAAGTATCTTGCAACGGTATTCTTTCGCCTCGAGAATTTCTCCGTCTCGCAGCAAGAAACCTTTTCGCTTGCAATCATTCTTGGAAGGATTTCTCGCAACACGCGCAATGCAACACCATTCTTCTCGGCCACTTGTTAAAAGCGTCTAAAAGGGCCCTTTTATAATTCACCTATTCCCAATGGTGCTGCAGTTAGAAAAGCATTCTGCGTCGCTAAGAATTTCATTAATTTCCTTCCCCCTTTTTTTCTTTTCCAACCAAACGTTCTTTTACGCTGGAGAAATCGAGCTTCCATTTCGTTTCTCTTGGAAACGAAACGATGTAACTTCTTCAGAAACGGAAATTTATCAAGGCAACGGATGAAGATAATTATTTGCTGCTTTTTTTTTTTTAAGAAAATCAACAACGCGTACGAGATACAAAGCGAAGAATTATTGTAGAGAAATAATTACAACTATCAGCGAGGTAAACTGACGCGTCAATATATATATATATATATATATACTGAGAATATATATTGTCAATATAGACAAATATTTGAACAAAAATTTTGGGAAATTTGATCATACTGGAAACAAAAAATGTGCTTACACGTACCACCTGCGCCTGTTTAAACAGTGCTTGTAATTTTTATCTTAGAAATTTTCTTCCATCTACAATTTCCGATTCGGTAAATATATGTATATCGCGTGACTAATCTTGTATAGCGTATGTAACCATGGAATTTATCTTAACGAACGATATATTGCGTTACAAATAAAATTGCATAAAAAAAACTCATAATCCCATGAAATTCAACTTGAAATTATATAGTACTACGTTCGAAATAATTAAAAGAACCGTGTATTTGAAGGAATACTTTGAAATCTTTTCATCAACTTTATTTAAAAGTACAAAAATTATTTAAACCGCACGGTATTCTTCTTCGTATCAAGAAACTCGTATTACGTGTAATAATTCTTTCTTATATTTTCAACCATTTACGACGTGCTTCCAGTATATCTAGTTACAAAAGAAACAGCCTGTGTAGAACGAGATTGAAGAACACGATTACGATAGAGACATCTGGCACGGAGGAAACAAAATGAAAAATATCGAGTAACGGCGTTCACCTTTTTCATTTCGAGGCTCGTTGACAAACGTCGAAAACACTCTGCCGCTGAATCGCTGCATTTGAAGTCGCGGTTCGAATATAATTAGCCAGGAACGATTCGCGGATGAAAGACCGATGGAGTCGACCGATGGCGACCGCTCGATTGCCTCGATTCAATCTCACTTCCGGTAAATCGTGCCACGACTGCGGATCCGTGGAGAGAATTTAAAAAAAAACCTGCTGGAATTCGCGAGAAAGAGATCGACCGCGAAAAAATGTCATTTGACAATTTTTGACAGCGACTTTCTCCTGTGTTTGTTATAATGCAAGAAATTTGAGGAGAATTAGAAAGATAATTCTAAAAATGGTATCACGAACGATCCTTGGAACGTTACAATTTGAGGAAGTCGTTGTAACGTTAGAATTTTGAAAAATCCTCGAGATATGAAAATTTTGAGAAAATTGGAAAATCGTTCGTAATGAAGGGAAATGCAAATGCGATGCTAATAAGGTGCGTCCGGACGAAAGGAAAATAATTCTGCCGTGAAAACCACGTATTATTTCAAGAAATCAACTTACGTAAAGAATAATAAACATAATAAACGAAATTACATGAATTCGCATGCAAAATAAATCTCGTGATATTGCTGTAATAAAACATAACAAATATAATATAAATGTACAAGGTTACAGATAAAAAAAGAAACATTCTAAAGAA
The DNA here is from genome assembly GCA_014737365.1 of Bombus soroeensis. Taxonomy (NCBI): domain Eukaryota; kingdom Metazoa; phylum Arthropoda; class Insecta; order Hymenoptera; family Apidae; genus Bombus; species Bombus soroeensis. Next base: position 2,097,636 of record JACXIL010000236.1, read on the forward strand.
GGTCGAATAAGAAAGATTCAACGGACGTTAAATATTTCGTTTCGAAAGTTTCACGATCTCCTGTTTACAGGGATGAAAGTTGCATTAACGATCCGGAACGAACGCCAGCTTCACTTTTCTTTTCAAAAGAAAAACAAAAGAAATTACATAGCGCAAAGGAAAGCGTTAGGTGAAAGAGCGATTAGCCAATTAATTTATCATTGAACGATCAGTCGTCGAACACGAGTCTAAAAATCCCCAAAAAACGTATAAATTCGAGTGCATCTGGCATTCATAGCTTCGACATCCGATTTTTCGGTCAAGAAAGAAATCTTCCTCTGGAGCGAAAAATCTTCTCGTCCTGAACTTCCATCTCGACTTCGTCCATGTTATTTCCACCACGTCCATCGTCTCGTCGTCTCGTTGACCTTCCCTCGCCGTTACATGCGTAACACAGCCAACCAACCACTCGTCTTGCGCGTCATTAGCGTCCAGAGGACTGGACACAATAAATCCTCATTCCTAGCCGGCCTACTTTCAATTAGTAAGGCTAATTGTCGGCGATGATACAGTGGCCCGAGTGGTTTCGCGTTTCAACTTGAGAAATTCAACGCGACGTCGTGAGATCCTTGCTGCCCGCCTATTTCTGGAGAAGTAAACTGCCTCCGCATGGTCATCCACGCAGAATTATGTAAAAGGACCAATTATCGCTAATTCACGGAGTTTATATAAACCTGTTGTACGTTCTTGTCGGATTACTCTCGTCGTGTTTTGTGCTGTTTTGTGCGCGAAAATCGTGTTTTCTTTATTTTTCTTTTCTTTTTTGTGTCTAGGGAAGATCGGCGGAGATTCCTTGACGAGGCGACTCGAGATTCGAGATTAGTAAACTGCGGGTGTTCACGCGTTTATGGGAAATTTGATTGTGTAAAAAATGTGGAGAGTGTAAAGAATGGAAGGGGAAATAAGAATATCGTAAAGCTTAACTTTAAGAGCGTTTTTCCCTTAGAGCGTGAAATTTCTATTTAAATTCTATTTCTTTAACTGCGTCCAGTTAATGTAAATGAAGAAAAGCCCGCAATCTATCGATTACATTGGACAAGGTGGATTTGACGGTTTGGTCGAAAGGGTAGAAACAAAATGGATAACAGTAGTTTGGATGTTTGGTCGAAGAAATTTATTTGATTAAACGTAGAGAACGATTGACCGGATAAGTTAATGACCGAATAAGGGCAGATTTTGTTCTCAGTCTGTTGCGTATCGTAGGTTTTTCAAGGTAAATTTCAGGCTAAATTTTTTCCCTCTAAATTGAGATTTATTTTGTCGTTAGTTACATTAATGAGAAGGTATTTGGAACAAGGTAGCTATACGAAACGCTCCATAAAAGGAAATTAAGCGTTGTAAACGTTTTTCTGACAGACAAGGAACGGGATTAAAATGCAATTTCTTTCGTAGCTTTCTGTATTCTATTTCTGCAATGAAATTTTCCACTCTTTAGGATCATGCTTTATGGCGACTGTAAAATGTATCATAGTGTCTGTCGTAATATGCTACATCGTATCAAATAATCTTCAAATATCTTACCAAATGATTTAGTTTCGTTGAAAATATTTTAATAAATACTTGATTCTACATATTTTCAAGCAAATTTCATTGTAAAAATTCCTCACCAGCGAAGATAAAGCAAACTGATTTAGATAAATACAAATAATCAACGGTGTAACACGCGAAAGTGATGAGAAGAAGAAGGGGGATGACGATAAATCGAATGATTTAAACGAGTCCGTGTGGTCGTTCAATGAAAAGGAAATTCGATTTCTTCGCTGTGCGGTCAAGGAAATATCTTGCGTGAGCCGAGAGGTTCGTAGAGAAGCAAATTGATTTTCCTGTACCTTATCCAACCCTTGCGAAAACGTGAAACGGTCCTGGTTGGCGAAAAATAGGGGCGAAAAAATGAAGAAAGAAGGGCGGCGGATGCTAGTTACTCGAGCTCATCGTTATTCTAAAAAAGCATCCGCGAGCTCTAAGATAAATCGCATAATTTATGAAAGCAGCTTCCGTATAATCCTCTGCAGTGTCTGCAGCCGTGATTTGCTTCTGTTTCCATCGGAAACCCATTCCACTGGCAGAGTTTTCCACGTGGAAATAATTGTGCCGCTCACAAATCAAGCCCTGCCCTCCTTTCGCCATAAAGGAACGACGATTGAGACAAAGGGATTGGCTTGTTTCTTCCACGTGTTAGCAGCTATTCGCTATGCAAAACGAGCAACACAGGTAATTTTGTGTTTCTTCGGTGTTGGTTCCTTTGATACTAATTTTCGTATCGAATATCCTTGAAGTACGCGCTGCAGTATTTAAAAAATTCGGAAGAACAATTAATTCGAGAAATTTGTAAATGAGAGCATTCACGATGGAACTAACGGAGTAGTCAGAATAATCGAATGATTTCGAAGAGAATTTTTCATGTTCCTCTTTTGCATCATGTATCTTATCGTGTGTTTTTCATTTTGATTTGATACAAATTTTTTATTTCGGTCGTTAATAGAATTCTAATGTTAATAGAAAATTGTTTTCAGCGCTGATTGGGGATAAAGGGATTGACTTGGTTCTCCGACGTTCTGGCATTCGTTTGTTATGCTAATCGATAGAGGAAATTTGTCTTTCCATCGATACCAGTTCCTCCAACGCTAATTTCGATACTGCGTATCATTGAAATATTAACGCGTTTAATGGTCTTAGGGAAAGAATGGTATAAATAATAAGTATGTTGGATTTTTTGAGAAATTCGTGAGTTTCGAGTCTCGATGTTTCGGTTGTTAGAGTGGTCAAAATTAAGAATTTACAATTTTTCATAGAAAATTTGTAAATTCACAACGATTAATTTCCGCAGATCTCGCTGTCCGTGTCGATAGTTTGGTTGCCATCGTTATAATTGTAAAATGGTTTGATATTTTTAACATCCGCACAACAGTAGAATATTTCTGGAAGAGTACACAGATAGAATAACATTTTTTCGTGCTTTCTAGGCGTGGAATTTTTTGTAGTATGTTGTACAAAAATATAAAAGATAGGAAAAAATAATTTTTAGAAAAAGGGGGACAATTTAATCAAGAGTCGGTGAGTTTCTCTATTCTATTCGACATACAGCAACGTAATACCTGTTTTTGTCGGGTATTGATTTTTATGCGATTTAAAAAGAAAGGAACAACAGAAGAGAGAAAGCAAAATGGTAATAGCAAGAGAAAAAGGAATGTTTTGGGTAAAGGTTTGAGTTACGAGTTCCATATTTTTCCGGCGGGCCGGAATCACGCAAGTTTTTCAGCCTCTCCAGTCGATTTTCCATTGAATTCGAGAGCTTCCTCGCATACAGATATCGATATTTTTCTTTTCTCTCTATTTATTTTTTTGTTTGTTTTTTCCGCATTGTACGAACGATCGAAGGAGGACAGTATCTAACGTTTCGCTTCTGAGCGCCATTAAAATCTTCTATACAGTAAAAGCATTTAAATAATGAGAATTCAAACGATAGAAGTTCTTATTATACTTTTAATAAAAATAGGTCGCAATATCTTCTTTTGTCCTTGTTTTAACCCATTAGGGGCTGAGCAATAAAATAATACAGTGAAATTGATTAAACGTGATATCATCGAACGAACAACGAGCGACGAAGCTCTAAGCGTTTGACAATTAAAACATTTTTTAAATAAAGGAATTAAAAAGTTGGGCAGTTGGAAAAATAGTTAAAATTAATTGTTTGATTAGAATATCATCGATTAAAAATTATTTCTACAAAATTATAATTATTATCGTTCGGTCCATTCACCGTTGCGTTAGAAAAATTAAATAGACGAGATATGCTAATTTTTAACTATAAAATGTTCGATTGCGACGAGTTAAATCGTCGTGTTGTTTTCAGAAAATTACAAACAAATCTATCATCTCGTTTCGTTATTCCGTATGAAGTTGTTCACATAGGATCGTTCAGTCACGATTTCATTCCTAATACATTCGATTGCTATTTCGTTTGACGCTCGCGTGACACTTTTTGCATCGTCGACGAGAAACCGCCTCTCCAACCGTCGACGAACAATCGAACGTTAGTTTGCGGTTACGAGTTAATCGCGTAATAACAATAGCCGATTGACTTTCCGTTTTATTGATTGTTCGCTGGCCGAACGAAAACAATATCGTGCGATTTTAAAACAGAGAAACGTGAAAAACGTTGGCAGCTAAAGAATAAAGTAAATTAAAATTCAAGAATCTTTGCAGAAAGAATTTAATAACAAGTTTTACGATACTCTACATTTTTTAAATATAAAATTTCCGATTTTTCCAAAGTATTTGTATCCGCACAAACACTCGCAGTTCAATTCCAACTAAGATTTAATTCGATCAAATTTCAGTCTTACGCGACTTAAAGGAGAATTAAGACTAATTCCACTACTCATTGCGCGTTAATTAATCACTGGAACTGCAAGTACGCGGCAAGAACAACGCGTTCGAGAAATCGTTTACTGGCCAAACGTCCCACGATGAAATATTAGGCGCGAACGTTTTCAACGATCCTTTCTCACTGAACTGTACGAGAAATCGATTAACACCAGGCAAGACTGGATAATAACGTTTCTGTCGAACGGATCGCCTCCGTTGAAAAACGCTATACGTTAGCTTCGCGACACTGTTCGCGCGTCAAACGTGTCGGCATTAAGGGAATGGCGTATATCCGTTGGGGAGATTTAGACGACGAGGTCAATCAGGATCAATCGTGATGTAATTGGATCGTCCATCGTAGAAACGGATAAACAATATCGGGAACGAACCGATATATCGGCCGAGAATCGTTGATTTCACGGACAGATACTTTTGTCCCTCTGTGTGTGATTCTTCTACAAACCGCTCGGTATATCGCGAAACTGTCGTTCCTGTGTTTATTGGGAAATAGGTTTTGATGGGTTACCGATAGCAAACCAATGTATTTTTAGGTTGTTACAGTAATAAGCGTCGTTTCGGGACAAATGGTATCGATAGAGGTGTAATTTCTTTTAAAATAAATAGTTTTATTCAAAGTAAAAACCATCCGAGTGATAACTTCTTCTTTAAATATCATTTCCAAATAAGACGAATCGATAGATACTTATGTTAATTTTTATTTCTTTTTTTTTTTTCGAAATTTAGAACTTGATAAAATTCACGATAGCATTGTACTATAGAATATTAAGTATTACAAAATTATTGTGATATAAAATATAAAGCTTAAATAATGTAACGCAAAATTGCGAAATCTATCCTTTCTCCAAACCGTTCAGAAAATTCACAACCTCGAAAGACAAGAATTTATTCGAACGACCAAAGAGTCCTTTTCAACGCGCGCGCCCAACGATCATCGTTACGTCGTTTACAGTCATCGTTGCATCGATCTTTGCCCCGGCACAGTCATTCGTCAACGTCGTTCGAATTAAGATAGCCTCGTCGGGGAACACGATCTGCTCCATTTAGACGAACAGTTCTCGGCGAAACGAAATTGTGAAATAATAAAAAATCTGTCGCGTCAGGCGAGAACTATGAGTTGATCGACGGCCAGTGAAGGGTGAAACGAGCTTTTTGCAACCGGCCGCAAGTTACAAAGCTATCTAAATCAAAATGGTAAAAATATTGCCTGAACGATGTCGCCGCGAACGACGGTGTCATCGTGAAATTTGGATACGAATTGCTTCGGTGCATGATCGCAGCTTTGGATCGATTTGTTCTTCGTTAATCAGTCTTTTTTGAAAGCATGTGCACAACCTGATATTACGTGTAAAGTTAGGTGATAAAAGTGGAATGAAGTTTCTTCGTGGAAAACCCTTCTTCTTAAGAGAATTTAAATTAAGAAATTATCTTCGTCGCGAGATATGCAGAAGAACAAGTAATTCAAAGATCCAGTTAACTCGTCCTCTTTGGTTAACGGGTTATTCGTCGAACGATTTTGAAATCGAAATATCGACGAATTTTCGTTTACAATTTCCTCCATATACGGCAAGATACGAGTATCGGAGTCGGCGAGTAAAATAAACAACGAAATAACTTGGAAAAATAGAACAATTGTACGATAAAATATCATATAGCCATCATAGAACTATACTCTTGTCCTCGTTCTCGATATTTTTTCTTGCTAAACCTAAAATATTTGGTTGTCCGAAAAGTGTCTTTCTTTTACAGACGCGTCTTTTACAACGATGCATCTTTATACTAAACGTGAAACCTAATCTGTCGAACGTTGTGATCCTTATTTTGATAAAATAATATAAAACGGAAAATATTGTGCATCTATTATTTCCTTATAAAACGACAGAAACTTTTCGGACCACCTAATACAAATCATTTCCTCGTTCTTTCATTATTGTATCAAAGATTAGTAGTATAATCTCATAATACGCACCGAGTTTCGTTATTCCGTGCAAAGTTCAAGATCGAATCCTAAAATGTACAAAACTTGATCGACTCGAATAATTCTACCTTACATCAGAGAGAGACGAAAAACCTGAAGCAGAGCGAAATTCTCGATGAAATAACGTCTGCGTGTACGTATCGGGTTCATTAATTTCATTCTTGCTGGTTCCGCGTTTCCCGCTTCCAATTATCGGCGGAAAATCAGCATCGAAAGATAAAACGATGAAAACGGATGGAGAGTGACACAACTGGGAGCGATGCGACTGAAATTTCAGCTTTAACATTATATGGTATCATTAAACCGAGCAACATCTACCTGCATCGCTCACGTGCACGCAATTTGCCTTACAAATATTATCTCTGTAAACGATTAACGAATTATCGAGTTTTCCATCGTACCGCGTTTGCAATTTTTCTACTTAAACCTTCGAATAATTCTGCCCAATTGCAACCATTATCTCCTTTTTTTCCTCCTAGATGACGAACATTTTACATTTATAACGCCGACTATGTACAATATCACGAACCGTTGTATATTTCCTGACGATTTTTAAGAACAGATTATGAGAATATTTCGATCTGTTATTGTATGTACAGCTGCGATACGTGTAACAGTTTGAGATTGTCGAGGATATAACATTTGTTTATTGGAATTTCCGTTTATATCTATATTTACTAATTAATTTGGTCGTAATATAATAGTGTAAATATGTTTATACAATGTATTTGCTGTCTTGTATCGGAACTTCGCTATTAGATTATAATTGATACACAGAGTGTGTATTATGATTGCAATATTGAATAATCGAATGATTCGTATCGAACAGATTAATAAAGGATAGAGAATGCCATTTGTTTGAAGTAGAACCTTGTTGGAAAGATCGATTCTAAAAACGTATAGTACGAAACTGTAAATATTTTCCCGAACAGATATAGTTAGAAATGTACTTGCAATCGCTTAGCAACTTTTCTGCCATCGTATTAGATATAATCGTAATAATTAGTCATTAATCATAATATTATTCGTGAATTATGTCCGGAACTTTTCTGCAAACCTTCGCAATTATACTACTCTTGCATCCTCTCTCTCCTCTCTCATTTAATTACCTTCATACAATCCCTCTACTATCCGTAAGACCGTGTGACTTATAGGAAATGTTTTCGCGACTCGAAGAAATGTAACGAATGTTTTATAACAATAAACGCAGAACACTGTTTTATACAGCAGCACGACCTACACCACTCACATTCTCAACTCTACATATGATAACGAGACTGCAAAACGTTTATGTACTTACGACAAATTTGATGATACAACAACATCCAAAGTTATATAAAATATCTAACGTGAGATAAATAAATAAAAGGTTTTAATCGAATTAGGTTTCCTGCATTGAAGTTGTTGTGATTCGTGGATCTTTATTGCCGAAATAATGGTATAGGAACGCTAAATTTGTAATTAAAATTTATATTCAAATAGTAACATATCTAATAGATCAACAATTTCAAGGATATTCATCGATACACACTTGCACGCGTCTCAACATTTTCTTTGTCTCACCATACCGGACTGTTAACTGACTGAACAGTTTACATTCCTTTGTTTTCTAGACGCCGTGCACACACATACTTCCACACACACACACACATATTTATATACATGTATCACCACCACACAGATAATCTATTGTAGCACATAAAATTATACATATCTCAATAGAAGTTACATAGATATTCGCGGTCTGATAATAATAGCAAATATTGCTTGTTCCACGTAGCTAAACGATCTACGGTAATTAACGTTAATTGCTTTAACGATAGTACGTTTATTCATAAACAAAGGTCAGATTTAAAAAACGCTTAGACACGTACCCGGCCAATAACGTTCAGCTTACAAAAGACTTCTTAAGACGTGGCCGGTTATTAAAGCTAATGTTAATAAACATTTATCCAGTTTTCGCTAAATCCTTGCTTCTTTCATTAGGGAATGTTCTCCGTGAGTGAAAAGCAACAAGTATGCCAGCTGTTCTTCGTCCAAGTCGTCCTAATCGTCCTAATGGGCGCGTTGATGACGTACGGACCCGAGGCGGACGCTAATTCGCTAAAAAATCACGGACAGACAGGTCTGTATGAGTTCCATAAGAGAGTGCATACGAGCAACGAATTATACTCGACGATGTAACTTATCACAGCAGCCAGTACGCCGTTATTATCGTTGAATATGTATCTCGTGACGTCGCGTCGAAAAATATACACGGTCATTGTACATTAATTTTGGAAAATTTTCATTCCTGATTCTCTTTACGATCCAATGATTACGACGCGAATAAATCTTGTGCAACAACGAGAATACGTAAATAAATGCGAATAACCTGGTTGTTCTGGCACATGGCGTCCGTAAATGTTAATGAAATTGATAATACAGATGGAATTTGAATAATTTTGTTTGGTCCTTTACGAAGCTTTTTCTTTCGTAATGATCGAAACGTCGATTAAACGTAAAGAAATCGATAAAAGTTGGCGAGGTTAAATAACGTAGAGAATGTTGTAAAACGTGAAATGAGGTAACACGGAATGTTCGCTTTTAGTGATTTTATGGTACAGTGTATTTTTTTGGTGACAAATTGATCGTGAAGTTACAGAACCATCGTATCGCAAAAGGTTACAATTACCATTTTTTAGCATTTACATGGGTAAAAATTTGATACTTCCAGTCCAATGACTTTGCTTTGTAAGCGTTAAGTATAGAAGGTAATTAAATATAAACGGTAGTACACGTTTCCTTTATCAGTCTAATTTTGTCTCGGTGAACGAAGAAGGAAAACATCCCAAGACGAAGAAACTGTCGCTTCTTCCTTCCTTCCTTACCATCAATCTACCATTATCTCTAGGCAAATTACAAGATACACCGGGTGAAATCAAACGAAGAAAGGAAAAGACAAACGAACAAGATCCAGGAAGCAAACAATTACTCACCCTCGTCTCTGTTTCTCTTTACTTTTCTTTTTTTATTCCTTTACTCGGTCGCGAATAAAGTTGCACCGTGTCGTGTCGCGATAAATTGAGAAGGAAACGACCTTTGCGTCTTATTTTCCTTAAATATTGTTTCGTATATTTCGTATATAATTCTGGATGACCGGACCCATTTTCTTCTTTCACTCACAATCGTAAAAAATAAATAGATCGAATTTCCATAAATATCCACGGTTGAACGACGAGTCGAAATATGAATGGAACTTGTACGTCGAGTATCACGCAGTTCGCGTTCCATCGGTCTAAATCAAAGTGTCACGAGAAATATACCGTTCTAAAGGTCGTTAAAGTAACTTCTCTTGCAAGCATCGTTATCCTCTGGCAACGTTAACGTAGACCACCTTGAGCTACGTATCTTGAGCAGCGTTCGAAGAGCATCGAAGGAGAAAAAGCGAAGAACGTTTCCGTTGTTCTCGACGAAGGGAAAGTAACGAGAAAAGAAAAATGTCCCCCGGCATGGATCCGGTGGATATTCATAAAATTTCCTCACCGTCGTGGCGCGCATATAACTGAAGGAGTAATTAAACTTTCAGGCGACCACGGCCGGAAGCACGTCAAGAAACCGGATACGGACCCGTTACGAGTTTATCCGAGTGAGTATCCGAACGAATTTACTTAATTCCATATTTATATTCGCCCCGTGAGAAACGAATCCCGGAGAGCTGTGTCTTTGCCTTAACGAGAACGAACCTCGACCTCGACTTTGAAGTCTAGCTTGTAACAAGTTCGGGTTTTATGGCTCCTCCACCTGTATACGCTATACTTTGGCAAACGGGGAATATGCAGAGTGTTAGAATTATGTTACCGGCCCCGTAGCACAGGATCTTCTTTCATAAAAATGCTGATCTCGGTTTTATATGCAGCTTTTGTGTTCTTTGATTTATAACGCAGCAGTTTCTGATTAGTTTCCGTACAATTATTAAGAAATTACGAAAACTACTTCTATCAAGAAAAGAGAAACGACGTGACGTTTGAAATGGCTCTCGAATTTCTTCTGATTTTCGTTATTTACAAAATAATTATATACCATCGCAAATATCCACATACGATGTTTTAAACAAAAATGGTACCAACGAGTATATGAATTTATTCGTAAACAAAAGTTTATGAAGAGAAGGGATAAGGTTTTGTCGTTGGGGTCTACTTCGTCCATACGTGAAATCTGAATTATCTAAACTGCATGAGAATAATCGATAGCAAGCAGATATTCTTGTATAAAATTACTAACTATTCTTGTATAATAATTCCTCGCTTGAAACGATATTAACCCAAGTGATAATTTTCTGCAAATCTCAAAAATCCGACTAACGCGTCGCAGAATTTCGACGTCGATAGAGCAAAATGGTGGTCGTCTGCTTAATAATAAATCCATTCCGGGCATACTCTTTCGCGAGCTCTATTAATTTAATTCACTCTTTGACTCTGACCGGACGTTTATTCGAGGTCGGCTCGAATAATCCGTATGAATTCGTCCATTTACTTTGTCGCTTGGAGAATTTGAATAATGCCACGTTGATTTCATAGCTAATGTCCCCGTGAATAATTTTATCGAAGATAAAATAAAACGCGATGAATTTTCGAGCGAGATCAGAACCAGCCGATGTGAAAAGACTTGGAAATCGAAATTTAGATTCTATGGAAATATTTTAATTAACGTCGAGATCGTGAAAATATTCTCCGTCTATATATAAAGCTCCGCGTATTTGCTTACCTCGTGACGATAATAAAAACGATGGCGTATAAAACAATTTATCGTGTGAATTTGTTTTTGATATTTATGCGTAAAATAAGTAGTTTATTAATTGCGATTTGTCTTGAAATTTCCAATGTGTCTTCATTTAGAAGGAACGCTGTGATTCGAAATAAAGAGAAAGCAGTTGCGATTAAGAAGATTAGAAAAACAATTAACTTGCGCTAAAGAGCAAAAGATTTCACACAATAATTTCAACAAAGTTCACGAGAATCGTTTCACACCGATATCTCCACCAGTTCGGTCTAACAGATACAAGAAGAAAATATAAAAGAAGACAACATGTAAAACACGTTCTAACCGGAAATATTCGCAACGTATGAAACTCGTGAAAATGGTAGCAGAGGCAACTCGCGCCGCGAAATAATAGAATTTGCGAGACTAGGATCGTAGTAGAGGCCGTTTAATTGGAGGCTGGGTACCAAAACGTAAGCACAGCCGGAAGTTAACAACCGCGCCGGCATTATCCGGCAAAGAACGACAGTGACTGGCGAGAACTTTCCAGGATCTGCTTTCACGCGCAGCGAAACGCGTAAAACGCGAGTTTAGGTGTTCACCAGTGCCGTCTTTTTAGTCTTATAATTAGATTTTTCTTTGCTCGTAAACAATAAAAGTTATATCAATATTTCCGAATCTACAGTAAGAAACAGTTACATACCGATAACTTTGCAAGATAGCGTGAAAAGTATTTTCTTTTGGAAAACACGTAATCAGCCACGATAGTCTTTGCCCGTTATATAACGAGGCTATTTCTATTGAAACCAAATTCTATTAGTTTAAAGAGTTGGTGCATATTAAGCGAAGAAAATCGACGAAGAATTACTTTGAAAACAGAAGAACAAGCTCAAAATGTAACATAATCTGTAGCTGGAAAGTTGCGGATCGCAAACTTCTCTTTCGCAATTTTATAACTTTACGTTAAATAGGATGATTTGTAAACTTCCGATTTGTATAATTTATGAAGTTCTCATAGAACTTTATTGCTAGTTTAATTACTCAACGAACGAAGCCAATTTACTGGCTATAGTTTTACTAATACGTTGGTTTTACCTTGAATAGTATGACCAACTGACTTGTGATCTATAAAATTTTCTTCTGAAAAATTTGCTTTTATAATCGAACTGTATTATTCCTTAACTAACTACAGTTACTTGACTCGACTAACTTACTTGCAGAACTTTAATCTTCTCGATACGAGCGTCGGCTAAAGTCAACAATGCTGTACGCAGTCGCTCTCCTTAATCTCACTAATTATATTGCTTCAACTATACAAAAGAGAGCCCATTTACCAACGTTTCAATCTTACCGATTGCTAGCAAAAACTCGCCCTCTCGCCAAACTGAAACCACAAATTACGAATATACCAAGATGTATCGAACGACGCGTAAGCTCGCACATAAACTCGCATATTAGGTCGTCGGAAAAGTTTCTTTCGTTTCGTAAGGTGATAATTTCAACAACAATTTCTGTTTTGTATTATTTTATTGAATTAGGTGTAATCCATTTCGTTCTATCTCTATTATTATATTCGTGCATAATTCAATGAACCAATATAAAACCAAAAACATTGTGCGTCTATTATTTCCTTATAAAACGAGAGAAACATTTTGGACAACCTAGTACATATCATAGATAATAACACAGCGAATGGAGCCAGGCAATCGTATATTAAGCAAGATGTGCACTCGAGACTTCGTGGCGATCGAACTTCCATAAAAAGAGAAAGAGCACGCGTTTCTTCCTCGTCGTTCTTTCGTGTCGTCTGGAATCGAATTCATTGGAATGTTTAGCGGATAGGTCATACAGGTTGGCGACACACCGAGACGAAAGCGAAGAAAAAGGCCATAGGTTTCAACTCCCTCATTGCTTTACAAAATGCCACCGATTTTTATCGGGTTTATTCAAAAGACCGTGGTTCTCCTGCGTAGCTCGTATATGTACTGTGGCATACCAGAACCCCGTGGATGCGCTACGGATCGAGTATCGTAAGAGTTACCAGATAGAATTCCGATAAACAGTGAACAGAAGAGGTGGTCGGTTACCCAACGTCCTCCTTTGCAACGAGAATCGACGGTTAAGCGAATTCGACGTGCGTTAACGAAGGGGAAAAAGCTGGATACCATTTCAATAGGTTTGTTTCTCTTTATTTTTGCGCGAAATCGATACAGCTCGCGTGTCTTCGTTCCTTCCCCTTTTTGTCCCGTTGCTTCTTCTTTTCCTTTTTTCTTTCTTTTTAATTCCTCCACTATCGTATCGTATTTTATTACGAGACAAAAGAATAAAAACTTGATTAATACGTTCGGAGATTTATTAAGTTAAAAACGTTCTAACTGGAAGGAAAGTACTTTATCGTTGTGAAAGTGACAGCTACCCATCCAAAGTTCAGCGTGATCTATCAAAGTAACGTCCAAACGTTACCGTTGTATTATTCGCTGTCTACTGAGAGATTCGTCTAAACTAAAGGACTCGCGAACGACGAGGAAAGGAAATTCGATCGAATCTGACTTTCCTCCCTTTCCAGAAGAGATTCGCGTCGTTCGAAGAGCTTAACGTTGAATCGAAACGCGTGATCCAAGTGACGAAGATCCATCGTGACTGTCACAGCCGGAGAATTAACCCTTTGCACTCCTACTGTGACTCGACATCAGTTTTTATCTCAGGAGCTCCTTTGTCGAGTCCCACTCGACATTTTTTCAATCCCATCTTTTCTTTCGTGCAACGCGCGAAAGAAAACCAGGATTGTATCCTGGAAATTGTTTCAAGATATATCATACGCTTAAAAATTACAAAATACAACGATAGTGTGAATAAAACTGGTATTTAAACGAATTCGTTTCTTCCTTTGTTTATTGAAATTGTCTTGTTCTTTAGTTAAAGTACATTTCAAATAAAACGCTTAAAAGCGTTGAGAGCTGCCGGTAACGAAATTGAAATAAAATTCAGAGTGCAAAAGGTTAAAAAACCCGCTTGAAATGATAACAAATGATAACGAAACCTCGAGAGCTCGATTCTTCTTGAATTCCGTGGAGAGAAAAGGAATGCAAAAATCCTTACCTACCCTATCGTCCGATACTAATCAAGCATCCTCGCAACCAATCAACCCTTCGAAACCCTCTAAAAACCGAGAAGAAGTTCGATATAATACCGTGGAAACGATAACTCCCAGGGGACGTTGAACGAACGAGCTGGAATCGTGGTTCGACTCATAGATTCGATTCATAGATTCGATTCATAGAAACGAGAAATGGTTAAACCGTGGCTGTGGCAGGTGACGAGGCTACGCGGAGAGGAAAAATCACTCCCTGGGTGCCAGAGAGTGCCGTGGTAATTTCGCGGCCAGCGTTGCCCGCGAAGAAAAGCTTTCTCACGAGGGTAAAGGGAAAAGCGGAGGAAAGGATGACGATGAGGTGTATCTCGCACCTAGGGCGCGCTATCGTGCTCTTCTTTATCGAGGGCTTTCTCCTATGCGGTTTTTTGGCTACGTTCGATTACGCCCCCGAGGCGGACGCCGGTAACAGGCAGAACAGCTACTCGCCTCATCTAAATGGAAAACCAAGCTCTTTGCCGGTCACGTACACACGTAAGTCCTACGATCTCGGTCTCTCTCGATGGGGACCACCCACGGCTTTCTACCCTTATTCGTCTTCCTCTTTTGTATTTTTATTCCCTTTTCCTCCTTCTTTCTCATTTTTCTTCTTTTACCTGATTCAACGTATCCGTGGTGGTTAGTTGGTGGAAGTGGAACGTTCGTAATAAAACACGATCTTTCTCTTATATTTCTAAATAATACCGGATTAGTTACATGGTGCTGTAAATACACGATCATCCGCGTAAGCGTTGAAACGCCCACGGCCTTAATTAATCGTGAGACGAAAATTAAAGATACCAGAACTACTTTGGAAACTTCTGTTTCGCGAAAACTCACCGAACCAGATGATATCCTTATCCGTCGTTTCGAATAATCAAAGAAAGCCGAAGCTCCTATCGTTTTCTCCGTGCCGTCTCTGTTCCCGTCCTTTAAATTTCAAATATTTAATCGTATTTCGCTTTCGTAAATATTTAGCCATTATACCTGTGCAACGTAATTTTACATAAAAGATAAAAATCCACCAACCACCTCAAATATGTATTTATATCTTGAGAAACGAACAAATGCCAGACAGAATATCTGAACTAAAGACGGTTTCTTCTTCAAACGCGGTTTTCTTATTCCTGATTTTTGCCTTATTTCGAACCGCGGAATCTCCCCGAGCACGCTTCAACCACGAATTTCCACCCACTCTCCTGTATATACGTTTCCTTCTTCATTTTCTCGTTGCGATTTTTACCCCTCCAACGAGAAACTACGCGTTTTTCTTCGGTCTTCTTTCATCGTGCGGTTTCGTGAAAGATCACGAGCAACGAAAGACGACGAGGGAATCGTAGCCAGTGAAAGATAACGAGAGGCAGGGAGACAGATACGCTTGCGTAATATTCCGTGGAACTCGTGTATACCCGTGGAAGGATGTAAAGAGTCGACGCCAGGGCTTAACTTTATCCATGGAGTCGGATAAAGTACGTATATTAACGTCGTACAGCTACACCAGAAACCTCTTTATAAGATATGACCGGCACTGTGTTTCGCCAAATCGTTCTGCGCCGTCGTTGAAAACGACCAACTCTCCGCGATTACGAAATCGTTGGTTTCTTCGCTAACGATAATCGTCATAATTTCGTATCGAGGGTTCTTTTGTTTTCGTGCGCCGGCTATTCGTCGAATATTTTAGTTCGATTGTCTCTATTTCGCGAGACGTTCGTGTCTATTCTACGTACGTTTTCAAATATTCGAGATTTTGCGAATCAAACGCACGTGAAAATGTTACATTCTTTGGTAAATTCAACGCTATCGAGATGCCTGCGATTCTGGTACGTTTGAAACAATTTCAAGCTTCGAGGATCGTGTCGAATTTAACTTTAGTCGAATATTGTCAATTTTTCGCACGAATCTTTGTAACTCTGACGAACCTTAAAAAATTTGAAGCTACCATAAGCGGATAAAGTTTACAAACGACTGGTGATGAAGTTCGTGTTGAATTTATTATGATTTTACTGAAATATTTACAACTTTCCTTCTGAATTCTGAGAGACGCAAAATAGCTGTTTTTTTTATGGATTCTAAGAGATTCAAAGTATGAAAACTGTGAAAATCGGATGTGTTTGTAAATGGTTGATGAAGGAAGTTCTATTGAAGCTGAGATCGCGTTTGATCGTTGAGATGGGAGTTCGTGAAAAAAGAATGGAAACGAGGATGCTTGTTTTTTATGATAGACGCCTTTAGGGAAATGAAAGGAGAAGCTTCCAGTAGCATCCAGAGGTGGAAACGTGCCATTCCTTCAAAGCAAGCGTTTCATTGTTTATAAAGTCTGTTACTCAAACGTTCTGTTCCACTCGTCTTGGACTGGCAATTTCCTCAAACGCGTACATTTAAATATTCGTTAAAAACTCGCAACTTGAGTCAAAGATCTTACCACTTGGCGAAGAAAAATATTTTTTCTTGAAAAATATTTCCAACGCTCGATCTAACGATTGATCGCGTAATTTAGTAGTCGTCGGTAAATGTCCCAAAATTTTCTCTGCCCTTTTTAAGATCGTCTTACGTAAAATAACAAACTGCTATATTATTGTACGCTTTACGACAAGCCACGTCCTTGTTGTTGACAAAAATGTCCTCTCTTCCTAAAGTTATAATTTCGAAGCATCTTCCATCTTGCGTTTCTCCGTTAGAAATGCGCGATCCTATGGGACAAAACGCTTTGAATACGCGTACAAAAATACAGATATTGTAATGTAAGATTTTAATCTTAACACATTGACGTCGCCAGATGTGAATCCACGTCTTGTGCGATTCTCCAGCGTCGCCGATGGCACACGTGGAAGGACGTTCTTTTTATTTTTTCTTTTCCCAACGTTTCCACGTTTTCCATTTACATATTTACTCTGTAAAAATGTGCGGGTGGTAAGACTACGTGCACGCGGCAGCATACCGACGTAGAGCGTTAACATCGCAAGGAACGATATCAACAAATTCTGCAACAATCCACCTATTAAAGATATCATTCGGTCTAAAAATTCCAACGTTCAAACATCTTTCATGTTGCGTCGAGAAAAGTTCTGCAAAAAGTAGTACCAATAAAAGCGTAGGTCTAAAAGAACTGGATTCAAAGCGACGTATAAAGGTACATATTGCAAATCAATATCTCTAATTTTAAACTCGCGAGGAACAGCAGCGGAACAATTTCTATCGCAACGTGTGCGTTAAAAATATAATTGCACAACGATTCCATCAAATATTAGGATACGATTAGTTTAAGATATTATTTGGAAAAAACAGTGTACGATAAACTTCAGGATAAATATATAACACGGAAAATAGAAAAACGTAGCAAGAGAGTTTGGTAACGACGACATTCGGATATAACTGTGAGTCGACAATTTGATGTGGATTCGCGAATTCCAGCAAACGATAATAACACGGTTAAGGAGGTTATTACACGCGTAAACGTAACAGAGACGCCAGTGTCTCGGGAATTTCGAAGGCGGAATAACGCGGATGAGCACGTGGTCAACACTTTATCCGGTGGAATCTGAATTTCAAAGTGATACTTTGCGTAGATTACGAAACTGGGTCTGCGGGCAGCGGCATAATTGGCGGGCTAATCTCGTTGCTTCTCAAAGATTATAAATTTTCAGACGTCTACGGCCAGCCAGGCGCGTGTTTTCTCATGGAAATCGGTTTTCGAGCGCGCCACCAAATTTCCTTCTCATGGAAATCGCGACTGTTAAGGAGAAACGCTTGGGAATGGCCTGCGAACGATACGGAAATGTAGGCGTCCTATTGTCGTCTTCCGTTTGAATGCAACATCGAGGAACAACGCTTTCTCTTCGGCGAAACGTGGCAGAAAATGCGGTAAAAGAAATTTGTTTACTTATCGATTCGTCAACGTTACTTTTATCATATTCAGAAACGTGCGCTAAAAAGACGAAAGAATAATTGGAAAGAAAAGTTACTTGGTATTTTCGGTTTCTGAAAGCTCCAGTTCTCACATATATACGAGATTAAAATTCATTTTTCCACGAAGAAACGAAAGATAATTCGAGGCTTGTTAAAAATCGATACGCATTTGGTAACGCGTGCCTTTGAATAATACGAGTAGCTAATAACGATCGGTAATTGAAATTCTTGCATTAATGTTTCATAAATGTTATTATCGATATTTCCAGCAGAATGATTTAAGTCTCTTTTTATAAATTCATTTGTAAGTTCACGTTTTTTATAGTGCGCTCTTAAACCAGCTTTATACCTCTATAAACCGGACCCGACAAAGGGTTCTTCCACCATAATTTCCTTCCAATAGGAACTCGTAACGAACAATTTCTTCCCCTTTCACCACTTTGTTATTCGTTCAACGTACAAAACAGCGTACAATGTAAAAAGGAAGAGCAACGGTGCTCAGCGGGGCCGAATAAATTGCATTCTTTAAAATTGTACTACGTAATCGAGCGACGATTTTCCACTTTTCGTTTTCGCAACTCGCGATTTTTATTTATCCTATTTTTACAACATATAATAAATTTCTTTCATACCGGACCAATGAAATATGCGATAAAAAATAACTCCTCTTCCGTGGAAAAGAAACGTTACAGCAACATCTAGTGTAATTAGTAAATACCAATATTCTCACCGAGGACCCTTTTTACACGGTTACGTGTTTAAATTAAATTCCGAAAAATAAAACCATAAACGTATCCGGATATAAATGAGAAATATCTATGATGTTAACGATATCCACGGGTGAAATAAAGGGATCGTGCAAATGAAAACGACAAAACCAAATTTTTGTGCAGAGACAATGACAGATAAAAGCGTTCGTATCGTCATTTTATTGCGAGAATTCACGCGAAATGGCAGAGATCGATCAGCTCGAATTAACGATGAAACGGTCGAAATTGCGAATTTTTAATACGACACGGATTTCTCGATCGCAAATGGATGGATCGCGAATCCTTTGTTTATACGTAAACGTATAAAAATAGAGACGGTGTGGTAGAAATCGTGCTGGAAAATCGTTTCTCGTGCGAAAAAGATACGCAGCGGCGTGAAACGTGTAAATTTTGCCATTCCGGGAGAAACTTTTGCACAATCCATGCGAAGCTGGACCAAGTTTGACACTGTACGTAGCTGTTTATATACAAGTTGCAGGCTTAAGTTTCGCCAACTTATACCAGCTGGATTATGCCACGCTGGAGAACGCGCGTGAAAAGGTCACGGGTTTTGAAAAAAATCGGAACGTTGGCTGAGAGTTCAGCAAAGTCTAACGGAACGTTTGAATGAGAAAATATGGTGTTGCGCGACAGTTTCGCGAAACTTTGTGATTATTAAACCGCAAAGCTTTCGGTGTAACCACCGCGGATAATATAAAATTATGAAAGCTAGCGAAAGAATCCTTGGATTAGCGAGAAAGTTATCAAATTAGCTAAAAGGGATATTCCGTTCTTTCTTTTCTATTCAGAAAATACGATTTATCGGTATCTTCCCATTTTTTTTTTATAGGCGGCAGAGGCGTATTATAGGGTGGAACTAACGATAAACGTCTTGTTCGTTTTTGATACTTTCTTTCCATTCCGTGTATTTTTGTTTAAACGCGTGCTTGAAAAAAAGCCGTGTTATTAAAAATTCTTATCTTATCATTTGCATATCTCGTCCAATTAAAATTTAACGCTATAAAAATGATCCTAAGAAAATTGCGGTATTATCAAAGTGGAAAGAAAAATAATAGCGAAAAAAGGTGGAAATCGGGTAACTTTCGAACAAACAACTTTCGAGAGGGGAATTAGATGATTTTAACTACTCATTCGAGGGAATAATCGAGTCACGTCGACGTCGGGGCCAATTATCTTTGGTTTGAAAGTCGGCTAATGCGATTCCGCTGCAACTTTATCGTCGTCGATTCCGTTTCCCTCGCTGGCTTTTCAAAATTACCGTTTGATGGATGCGAACGAGCAAAAAGAGAAGCCACCGTCGAACCTTCCTTTTCTCGCCCCCCCCCCTCTCTCTCTCTCTCTCTCTCTCTCTCTCTCTCTCTTTCTTTCTCTCTCTGTTTCTCATAAAAGTTACGACAGCGACAGCGATGCCTCAAGTGATAAATAGATTATCCGGACGTGACTCGAATAATTTCCACCGGAAACCAATGGTTTTCTGCGGCGTAAACGCGTAACCAAGTCTTATCCCCTTCGTTTTCCTTTTTTCCCCTTTTTAGTCGAATTCGCGTTTTATATTTCGTCTCATACTTTTTCTTCTTTTTCGGT
This sequence comes from Bombus soroeensis, assembly GCA_014737365.1. Lineage (NCBI taxonomy): Eukaryota > Metazoa > Arthropoda > Insecta > Hymenoptera > Apidae > Bombus > Bombus soroeensis. The sequence goes on from JACXIL010000236.1 coordinate 2,118,169, forward strand.
GGCTTCGAGTTGAATAAAAATATCGATGGTGATTCATCGCGCGTTTAAAGAACCGTGAGATCCAGGATTTTTGTTAGAACGGTTTGTTTAGTGGCGAGAAAAATTCGACGGATCGACGGAAATGAGATATCTTCGTTAGCGAAGGATATTTATCAGGAAGTTTGAATTTTTCGTATTATCGTGATTTAATTGAATTTCATTTGTAAAATAAAGGAAAAACGTAAAATAATCTCCGACTGGTGGAAAAGATGGAAAGAAGAGTTCTCATTAATTATTAACGATATCGATGGAATTCATATTTAAATTTTAAGATCGAAAGTCAAAAGTTATTCATATTTATTCTATTAATAATTCATATTTGTCCCTTTTCGTGTAGAAGCGCAGCTGCACATGTTTCGAAGCTTCTTAATCTTCGTTTTCTGCTGGCGTTCTCTATATCTGTGACGACGTCTCGATGTATCGATACGATGTATGCACACGCTCGACGAGAAACGAGGCGCTCGAAGAAAAGCTCCTCCCTCTTATGAAATGTGCCTCCGACCCACTTGAATTTCGACTTGACTCCTCGATCATCGGTTATCCGCATATAAATTACACTGGTGACAGTGACACCGCAATACCTATGATAAATAAATAGATCACCGGTACCGGGAAAGTCTCCTCTTCTTTCATACCGTTCCACTTCCTAAGGAAATGTTGGAATAAGTTGTCCGCCATTCAGAAATTCTTGCACCGTTCGCTCTCGGAAATACGTACACCGAGAATATTATTAATCCTTTGACAACGCGATAAAGCCACGAAGAACGTTAAAACGAACGATTTACAAAGTAATTATCAGATCATCGCATAACTAACGTCGTCTCTTCCTTTCTTTTTTATTTTTTTTTTTTTCGCGTTTCGAGTTTCCAAGATGAAACGAATCGCTAGCTAGCGAAATTCACACCTCGTGATTAAATTAATAATCGATATTAATAATTCTACTATTTTGTTGTCAACGTCTTATCAAAACCAAGCAGATATCCAAATACGTTCAAGTAGCGATCTATCATTCGTCGAATAATCACCAATTCTTTCACGTCTTTGCTCGGCCAATGATCAATGACAGGCAAATCCAACTTCGAGCTGCAACTTTCTTCGCGACGAAAATCGACGGAGGCCGATTTTCTTGCATCAACGGTGTTCGAAGGAATTACAAGGGAAAATTCGAATCCCGCCACCAGTCGCTATCAGCCGACTCGTTTCCCCAGCAAAAACGGTGACCCGGATCAGCGCGATTTTCCGGTTATTATGCATTCACGGTGAAGCAGCGACACCCGGTGATGGATGAGTCCCGGGGCGAGGCGCGAATTATCTGTTTCGAAGCGAATCCTAAGACGTCCGCCGGTTTCCCAATGATTTACGAACATATTTTACAGCGGAACGGCCGGTGTGTCGCCTCTTAATCCAACCTCTTTTACGTGTTTGATTTATTCGCGCTTAATTTCGCCCACGGATGAAAATTCAAACCGGTGAAATCGATTACGTGCAGCGGCGAAGAGTTACAACCACGACCGTCTACGTCAGGGGATAGAACGTCCGGATATCTTTCGCGCGGAAGGTTCACGCGAACCGGAAGCACCAGGTTTTTATCGTGAAAATTAGTATCGATTTCTTGAGCGGCGACAACCGGTCATCTTTTTTATTTCGGTCTCTGTGTCACGTTTTAATTAAGAACGCGGGATAGAGGAGAATTATTGAAATTGATAATGTTAGAAGAGTTTGTTATTTCTTCGTACGAAACATTTTTGTTATTTGGAGTCAGAAGAGAAGATCGTGCATATTTATAGAAATCGTAGGAACAAATAACGTACGATACGACGATTAGAAATTCTTTACAGGTAGAGCTATAGAGAAAAGAGTCAGGAATTTCGATTAGGAATTTTTCAAACGGCGTTGTATTCAGTTTTTCAAATGGAATGTCCAACTTTTCTGTAATAAGATTCCGTAGAATATAGGGAATTCTGAATAGGAAAGTACGAGGACACGTTTATCTCAGAACGTTTATTTTAAAAAGAACACAATTGCCTGCAGACTCCTCTTTACGCTTTTACTTCCGGTAAAAGTTCCTACTGCGAATCGATCAAATTCTACCGTTGCTTATATAGATCGACGATTATCGATAATTTTAGTAGCTGAATACATCGACAAACGTAACAGTGTCAATTATGCGGAACGATTTTGATGTTCGTTAAACGACGGAGAATTAAATTATGGCAACGTGTCGGTTAATGTGTCACTCCACGTAGATCTCACTGATACATAATCAACCACGTTAAATCAATTCTTCGACGTAACCAACGAAGAATTGTCAAGAGGTCAAAGTTACATGGCCAATTAACGCTTTTCACAGGAAATTCGGAAATGGTACTTAAAAAGATTCCAAAAACAGATACTCCAAATATCTGTAAATGAAGACGCAATAGAAATTTCAACGATTATTCTCTGACAAATACGTAAAATGAAGCACGCTTCAGAAAACCAAAAAAGAGTCGCAACAATGAATCAAATTTAATCGAAATCGCTCTTTGAGCTGTTTGAGAAATGACAAGAAAAGAAAAACTCTATGAAAACTCTACGTCAAATCTTCTTCCCTACAAGAATGATTACCCTATTTACCGTACATAAAACCTTAAACATGTATTACATTACATTATTCACATAACCAAACGAACTCATCAATCAAACCATACTCCATACCGCTGAAAAAAGAAGCCCGTGGAAGCTTCGAGTCTCTTCTAGTATAAAAACCATTAAATTATCCTATCTGCTTTAAGTGATACCTTGAACGTATATTACGTTATCCACTTAACTGAACCAGATTCCACCCTCAAAACACGTTCATCCGGCTTCTCAAAAAATTCCATCGCGAAAAAGAAAAGACCAACTATGCTTTACCATTTAAAAGAAGTCGTCCAATTAGTTTTAAATTTCTTGCATCGTACTACTCGTCTATTAATATATCGGACATGGGAATTAACGATCCTTCGTTACGCGTAGGAAACTCACAAGCAGATACCTTTGAGTCAACGAAAATTTCATCCCTCGTCCTCTCAAAAAATTCTATCAAAAAGACGAAAAAAAGACAAAAGTACCAAATGTCAATTCTTCACTGTTACGAAAGAAAACGCACGATTCGCTTTGAATTTCTCACATCTTACGATTCGTCTATCAACGCGTTTCACCGACGAGTTATCCTCCATCCGGAAACACCGATGGATATACCTGGCGAAGAAAGCTCACACAGCCGTCTTCGAATTGCCCCAGCCATTTCTGAGAAACCGCGTTCTTCCTCCGAACGGGCCACGTAATTACAACGATCAATTAACGAGCGATTAACACCGATCTCCGGCGAACAAACGAGCGAGCGAGCCAAGCTGATTAACCGCACGCGAGCTGTGCATGCGCCTACAAAGAGCTCTTTCTGTTTTCCCCTTGTGCACGCGTGCGATTTCGGGCCACCGTTAAAACGGCTCAGTGTATCAAGATGTCCACGTGATGATCTGGATCGGATTCGGCTTCCTGATGACGTTTCTAAGAAGGTACGGACAAAGCGCGATAGGACTGACGTTCCTACTCGGCGCTATTTTGATCCAGGTTGCCATGATCTGCGAGGGAGTGACGAATTTGCAAAAGGACAACGTGTCTTACTTGTCGTTAAAAAGGTTGGTGAGATTTTTATCACGATATTTATGACAGTTTTATTTTTATTCCTTGCATTATTACAGCAATATCGCGATAATCAATTTCCTATTACGTTTGTACGAATAATTTATATTTACATCTGTTATTTAACGTCGTGTCTAAAGTTGTGTAACACGACCAACCGTAGGAAATTACCGAAAAAACCGGATAGTCTAGCCGTAAATCGGAGAGCCTATGGTTAATTCCATGGAAAAGTTTTTCCAATGCATATGTAGCTGACGAAGCGTTCCATTAAAATAATTAAATGAAAACTTCCATCGTGGAACTCGTAGTTTTAAAAGTTTCAAACAAACCTCACGAATTATAGATCGTTTGGCTAAGCTTCGCTAATCCACGAGCTGCTTTCGAAATTTTGAATTACAAATTACACGGCTGATGGAATTATAAATGGTGATTGGTTCTCGCGCTTTGCAAATACATATATGTAATGGGAGCGCTAACGAATTTGCATAACAATTTGCGAGGGGAGAAAAAGCACAGGAATACAACGGTTGAATAAAATCCACTGTAATTTTATTTAATTGTAAAGCGTATTTTATTTAACTCCGCGATTCTTCGCGTTAACGTACAACGAGTAAAAAATTTCCTCCGACTTGAATATTTTTCACGTCCAACATCCAAAACTAAAATATTTACAATAGCGGCAACTGTTACAAAAACGCGTATAGCGGATAATACAGTTGAAAGCTTTAAAACGGAAATATTCGTAAATAATAATTTTACGCAAGGAACAAAGCACAGGAAATTTTATTCTTTTTCGATCGCAGCGCTGATTCGTTTGTAATCCGTTGCGATGAAACGATAGAAACGTATTTCGCTTTTGGTTGAAACATATTATTAATTAAGGATGATGTAAACGAGATTTTCAAAAATTTTAAGTCAAAGGAGATTCGAAATTACTGGGGGTAAGATTTTCACAAGGATCACGGAAACGGAGAACGGTGCTTTGAGAGGCAGAAACTAACGAAAGCGAAAGTAATTACTCTCGCGGCTAATTATGTCGTCGCATTCACAATGAGGATATTCTGAATCGTTGAAAACTTCCTCGCTTGACCAGATTCCGAGTCGGAATTATCATGGAATTAAGGTTGTAAGCAAGCTAATTGAAACATATAATATTCATTACGCGACTTTTCTCAGAATTAAATTAACTCTTCTCGAGCATCCTTTTCATACACCAGTCCTTTCCATGATTTTACTTTAAAATCTTAGGAGACACGGTATCACCTTTCCGTATACATTACGTCCATTAAATAGTAGACTTCATATTTTTCCAACATTCGTACTCTAGTTAACAAAAGTCTTGTCGACTATTTTTCTTTTGTCTCGCTGTTAATAATATTCCGTTTTAACAAAGAATCTAACATTCCATTTCACTCGGTTAGTCGCTGTTATTATTGGTAAAGCAAAAAATAGGAAACGAATTTCGATATTTTTTTCCGAATAATCGGTATATCATAGAAAACATGAAAATGTCGTCAGACACGTTCTGACAAATTCCACGGACTTTTAAATCATTGTTGCAACGCTACGAACTTAACTGAAAGTTTTTCAAAGATGTCGTCGATCTACAGATTTACTACAACAAAGTTACAAACTATCCTACAGTATTATGGATAGCCTATGATATTCAAGGGTATCGTAAAAATGTTTCCGAGTAACATAGCAATTCCCTAGAGAGGGAATTCCAATATGCAACTACGTTCCAAATTATTCTAAACTATTTCTGAAATGTTCTACGTATAAACCTGCTCTACTGTGTACTGTAATACACCACAACAACCTACAAAGTCAAAATAATAGCGTGTATGGTGTGTAACGTTGAAACTGTTTAGAGAGAGGAAAATACGATTTCGAAATACTCCAAACTGTTCCAAAACATTCTATAAACTTGAAAAGTACTCGATATTGTTTTAGAACATTGCAAATAGTCGCACTATTACTGTAATACGGAAACGTTCCGCAGAATCTTTCCTACTTGCAACGATATTTCAAATCGACTCGGCCACGTTTTAAAACGTTTTATAAACTTCCAATGCGTGGAAAAGTTACTGCGTAACGTCGCGAGATTTTCTCGCAACTTTCGTACGCTTTGATGCTACACGATCTTGCAAGAAAGTTGGAAATAATTTTAACGCGAATCTAGCGCGTCACGCGAGACTCTAAATTGTAAGAACAATTTTGGAGTATACTGTACGTATAGTCTGTTGCACGATGTTACATAAAGTTTCTTTAATCCACTAAAGATTTTCTGGGTATTCAACTTGAAGCATTCTTAGGGCCTAAAGCATCTAAGGCACCGCAACAATATCGCAGAATGTTATATAGCTTCCCTAAGTGGTTTCACGATCCACGATAGTGTTGAACAAAGTAACAAAGCGCGCAGTTGTTTGCCACAAGCTTCTAAAGCTCGCTGCTTAAGACAGATGTATTAATTCCATATTTCCTACCTTCCCCCGCACAATTTACAGATGCTTTTCCATTTGAATAATCTGACTAATTACGAAATACCATTGCAGACTCTGATATTTCAAGTTACTTTCTATACGCAAGAGAAAATATATTAAAGCGAATCCGGGAAACCCGAATTTCCTTTTTTGCAAAATATTCCCCAAGATTCGAAAGTAAAATTTCAACAAGAGTCAAGATATTTTTAAGAAATGAGAAATTTCGTTGTGACGATGTTGGTTCAATGATGTAATATTACGAATCGTTAAATTTGTTTTCGAATAAAAAGAATAAAAAATAAATAAGAAGAAGGAAATGTGCATGTAATAGACTAAAAAACAATATATTTACAATTACTTATAAATAGCAATTTATAGGCTATTCGCTTTTGTAAAAAATTATCATGGAGAGTATCTTCTCTTTCGAACTTCTACCGCTTCGATCGAGATTTATTCAAATATTCGGAAAATTATCGCGATCGGGAGGAATTTTGGAAATTTTTGCGTGACACAAGGCCGAAGTTTGCGCCTCGTCTACGTCACCGTATTCGAAAAACGCATGGTACACGTACATATATAGCTATCGGAAACAAATAAATTCGTATAGCAGTCCCGGTAATATACACATCAGGTTCCTATTGGCAGAAAAGTCCGAGGATATTTTTGTCGGATACTGCTGCAAAATATATTCGAACTGGCCGATGCACGATTGAATGCCAAAGCCAGCTTGTAGGATTGTGTTTACCTGATGCATGAATAGTTGATAAGCCGAAAAAGTGTGCAACGAATACTCTGTGTTTCGAGTCCTCTTTTTTCCCTTCGTCGAGCCTCGAATTCACGCTGGCCTATCGCAATAAGAGAAAAAGTCTACCTCGAATAACAGTCCGCTCGAATTTCCAAACGAAAAGTGATCATAAAGTGGAATATCGCTGTATCGCTGTTTGTTAGTGTAATTACTTTCGCAGTCTCTACGTTGTTCGTTCGTATCTGTTACAACGATTATTTACTCGTATTAAGTAATTCGTACACAAATACGTGTAAAAATGCATTGAAAAATATATAGAAGGGGTAATGGAACGAGAGGATCGAGCGGAAATAAAAGAGACATTTTACGTTGAATTTTTACACAGAGTGTTTGATCTGTGTTTAATCTGCGAATAAATTCTACGTTCATTAACATATGATACGAATGAAACGCTACAACACTGTAGACGAGTTCTTCAAAATGTATAAATTCCCAGAGAATAATTATCGTTCGATAAATATCTGTAGGTACGATATTCTCTACCTACAAAATCTTCTACGATCGTCTTATCCTTTGTATCGCATTAATAATACATCGCATCATGATAATTTAACATCACCTTGTTCACCAAATAGACTAGTAAATTCTTCGTTGGAACGGTTAATATTTCTTAATCACTTCCTTCAGCCAGGATTTTCCCTTTCTTCGACTCATCCAAAACTTCAATTTATTCCCATCTCAAGTTTCGTTCTGCGTATCTTCGCTTTCTAAACGCGGTGTTACGAACAATTTTTCTCTACCTACATTCTTACCAACTATTGAGTTGGCAACTAAGTGATCGCGGATCTTGTCAATGTCACCTAATGACAAAATCCGCAATCACTTAGCTGCCAATCCAATAACGTCGGAAATTATCCACGCGCTACCCGACCGTCGCTTGCCTCTCACTGACAACCGTTGTCCCAGTTACCTCGAACAGCGTTAAAAAAAACAAGGATAAAGAGCAAGGTGGCTGGGAAGCTCGTTCGAAAGAAGCAACGTCCCATCTTCCATAGTATTGCAAAGGAATAGAAGTAGAAAGCGAAAAGAAAAATAAAACGTAGATTCACTCTGGTTGCTATACACGAGCCGCAGAAGCGCGGAGGAATGGTCGCGCTAGGTCCGCGCGAACGAACCACCAGGATATCACGTCCGTGTTCCGGTTCCGTGATCCGACCTGTTTGCATAACAGTCGAGATCGCGCATCCATGTTATGAATACTGATCTCCGGTTTTCGGGGCGACTAGCAGCCGGTTAATAACGCGAGTATCGATCAACCCACGTGGCAACTTTCAGCTTGCTGAGCGCGGACGTTGCGGTGGCCACGCCGTTGATATCCATGGGTGCTTTGCTGGGTAAGACGACCTACATGCAGCTCGTGTTCATGGGCATTCTCGAGCTGATCATGTTCACCGTGAACAAGTACGTGGGAGAGCATCTGCTCATGGTAAGTCAACTCCTGCTTCTTCGGGCGCGTTTACGAGCGTCACGCTCGATTTTCAAACGACCCGTCATCGAGAGCGCGAGTTTCCGCTCGATACCGGAAACGACCTGTTCAACGGCACGTAGAGAGGCTTTCCGCTAGACGCGTTATCGGCTTCTGCGGAAGAAAATGATGGATATTGGGTGATGGATGGAGCGCAGAGATCGAAGAGGAATTTTTGCTAATAAAATGAGATTGTCAGCGGTGTGCGGGGTTGTTGGTTAATTTGAAACGTCGGTTAATTTTGAAAGAATAGAGGCAGGAAATTTCTTGTAACGCGGAGAAACTGTCAAGTGTATGTAGAGGCTCGCTAGTCGATTTAAAAATAGTTAAAATAATAGTTTTTGAAGAACAGCGGAAAATTGGTACGCGCGTGCTCTTCTATAATTATCGAATGCATCTTTAGGGAACAATTGAATATTTTACGTATCATTGAAGATTCTTTATTTTTACCAAAGCTCGAGCATTTGAAACGTTTATCTATGAAGTTAAATTTAAGACTTCTATATGATAAATTTTGGATAAGGAAAATGGAAGAGAAGTTGGGAAAATGGGCTTTCTTAAATTCTCTTCCTCAAAGACGGTATGCTGCTCCTTTTCTTTTTTCTATTTCTCAGAATAATCGATATATGTATAAAAGTGAAACATCTACTAACATACGATTGAAACAGACATTTATATCAATTTTCTTCGATCTACTTCGATCTCTGTTCGCCTCAAAGTTTCAAAAAGTTCGATATTTTCGAGGGAGCAATCGCGTGCGGTATAATTTCAAAAGTTCCGTAAATTTCAAAGTTTTTAAACGATGCGACGTTGGAATAGGATTAGCGAATACTGATAATTAGAAAAGTTGCGAAAAAGTATTCGAAGCGGTCGATTTTAAAAAAACAAACTAAAGTCGGCTATCGTGTAATCGATAGCCAAAAAAGTACAACGAACACGTACTAATCAAATCGTTTCTCCTCCTTACTTTCGTTATTAAATTTCTTCGAAAGTTTCGTTTTAAAAATTACTAGAACTTCGACCAACACACGTTGAAATCACTGTTGACAGTGAATGTTCGAAAGAGTCGTAAGCACGATGTGTATTACTGGCGAACAAACATGTTTCAACAGTATTCCATATTGTCCTGGCGCATCGAACTTATTTACTTTCGCTATTATCGATTTTATTTTCAATTTACTTTGGGATTTTTCTCGAAACAGAAATGAAATCTCTACTGTGTTACGCGTGTTAACGTTTATCGATGAAAATATCGTTACTCTACGAAACAGAAATCTAAACAAAATGATTTAAAAAATAAAAATCATAACTACAGATCGAGGAACTCGTAACAAAGACGAGTCCTGTCAATTTTTCTTTTTTCTTTTTTTTTTTTTTTTTGTCAAATGAATTTTCATTTCGCAGGTCGTAGATGCAGGCGATAGCATGTTTGTCCATGCGTTCGGAGCGTATTTTGGACTTGCCGTCAGTTTCGTATTTGGAATAATGGACAAGCCTAAGGAACATAATCTCGAGAGACCGTCTTACAACTCTGACATTTTCGCGATGATTGGTCTGTTTCTCTAATTTTTTTCTCCGCTTCACGATCGAGAAACATCGCTAACTTCGTCAAATTATACGCTAAATAATTAAATACTCCAACGTTAAATAATCGTTTAAGTTCGACGAATCTTACGGAAGGATCATTGACTTATCGAATCTTTGAATCTCTTTCGATCGACCGATACTATCAAATTAAATTTTTTAACACGGAGCAGACTATGTAAGGAAATTCCAAAGATTCGTTCGATATCTTTCTTTTTTTTTTAGATTCCACAATTTTATGAAGTTTAAAGTAGTTGGAGTATTTATATCATTAGTACACACGATATATCGTTGCTTGGTCTTCGGTAGATTAACCATTTGCGCGATTGAAATTAAACGAAATATTCCACGTATTATTAGGTTGTCCGAAAAGGATCTTTCTTTCGCAAACGTGTTTTGCACAACAGTGCACCTTTATACAAACGTGAAAGCAAGTCTGTGAAACGTCGCGGTGTTTATCTCAACAGAACAAAATCAATCCTACGTAATTCGACAAAATAATATCAAAGAAAAAACCTTGTGCGTCTATTATTTTCTCATAAAATGAAAGAAACTTTTCCGACAACCTAATACAAATAGCATTGAATTTTGTTCGAAAGTTCATGCACGCGATAATCACGAAGGAACGATTTATATCGTCTTAAAATGAAACTGCATTTCGCTAATAGCTGAAGTAACTTAACCACGCCTCTATGCTAAAAGCTACTATCAAAGATATAGCCATCTCTTCAAACATCGCGCCATTTCTCGTTGCACAAACTCACGTTCCACAAATGCACGTATCGCAAGCAAATTCATCGACGTCGAATACAAAGATAGTATCTTTGAGGGAAACGGAGGAAAGGAGAACATAGTTTGCTTCGACAGGCACCGTGTTCCTGTGGTTGTTCTGGCCATCGTTCAACAGCGCCGCTCTGGAAGGAGACGATCAGCAAAGGGCCATTATAAACACTCTTCTGTCCATCTCGTCCAGCTGTGTGATCGCGTTCGCGACCTCCGCCCTCGTCTCCAAGGATAGCAAATTCAACATGGTGCACGTGCAGAATTCGACGTTGGCCGGCGGTGTAGCCATCGGCACCGCAGCAGGTACAAGACGATCTAATTAATCGGAGATTTACATTGGACGGTACTCGATCCGTGCGTCTAACCAGCCGACATTTTCTGAATAAATACAGGCATGATGTGCAAACCGGTAGGTGCTTTGGTCGTGGGTGCTCTAGCTGGACTACTCAGCGTATTAGGATACAAATATCTCACGGTAATTGGCTCCTTTCTTGCTTTAAACGCGTGTGAAAAAAACGAACGAATCGGATGGGTGATGAAAGTTTCGCTGATAGTTGGAACGTTTGAGGAAAAAAAGAAACGAGAATGCAGAATGTTTGAGATTGTGAGAAATAGACGCGCATCGATCGATCGGAGACAAGCAGTGGTTGAATTGATTTTAGGATTCGCCGTTGGTGAAGGTAAGTATTATAGAACGCCAATTATTTTTAGAGGATCGATGTTGAAACAAACGGATTTTTTTGAAACTACGACGGCGTACGGGTAGCGAGATTTCATGGGAGATGGTAATTATTTCGAAACAGAAACGTGGTTACAAAACGACCATGACCACTGTACGTACGAGGATTGTAAATCATCGAACGATGTTTTACGTTTGTTATTTTGAATGATTCGATATTATTTTTGATATAATGAAAAGTCGTAGAGTGTGTAAAATTAAAATACCAACGACAGTTAATAATTATACGATTCGAAACGTAAAGCTGTTGTGGTAAAATTAACTACAAAAGAATCAGAAGTGACGGTACGATGTGATATTATGTAATGAAAGTAAGTTTAAGTTAGAAAGGTGAGTGGTCCCGTTCGATATAATCATAGTAGAAGCTCCGTGCAAAGCGTTGACGAGGTCGACTGAAATTTTTAAGCTGCCAAAGTGGCGGGAAAAGTTCCCGCGAGGTTCATATACGTGGGCAACATAAATTTCGCGGAAAGTGGGTTTCGTCGATGAAACGACGTGCACGTGAAGCCCGGGAAACGATTATGAATCGCGAGCAAATTAAATTTACCGGCACGTGATCGGCTCTGACGTCGGTTATCCTCGATGGTTACCTCCAACAGCCTATATCACGTTACTTTCGTATTTCGTTAGCGTCCAGTAGCCAGATTCTCGTTAATCTTGTGTCAATGCCGTGATTTCATATCGTAAAAATTGCCACCGCGATTATATCTTTTTTCTCCAAATTAAATCGTAATATACTTTGCAAAAGAAGAAAAGAATTTTTTTTACTCGCCATGCTCCTCGCTAAATCCAGTTTTTCACCGAGTTAGGAACTTTTGTCTTCTCCGAAGTTGCACTTATTTTACGGATGTAGTAAATGCAAAAAAGAAGAAATATACGAATAAGCGTTGTAAATATAAAGAGATGCAATTCTCGTTGAAAATTCTTTAGACTTGGAAAGTTTATGTTTTTTAATTCGATTAAGTTTCAAACATCCTTCTAATTTCCTATAAAATACAGAAAAACGATGTTACATTGACCTTTTAAATGGCGAAATTACTTTAAAATACTAGTATCGCTAATAGCGTTAGTATGAAACGGATATATTTAGAATCTCGATAACGTTTATAAATACTATACTCTTCAATGAAGTTTTGTACTTGTCACGCATTGATAATCGTATTGCTACAATAATTATGCAACAATACGCGCTTTGTATACGATCAAATATTTGTAACCGTAAAAAATAACGTTTAAAATAGTCTTGAAGTTCCTAATTTTCTACAAAATACAGAAAAACGATGTTACATTGACCTTTTAGATGGCGAAATTACTTTAAAATACTAGTATCGCTAATAACGTTAGTATGAAACGGATATATTTAGAATCTNCGATAACGTTTACAAATACTATACTCTTCAATGAAGTCTTGTACTTGTCACGCATTGATAATCGTATTGCTACAATAATTATGCAACAATACGCGCTTTGTATGCGGTCAAATATTTGTAACCGTAAAAAATAACGTTTAAAATACTCTTAAAACATCCCAAAGAAGAATAACACGAGGGGAAGAGGGAGAAAGATCAATAAAAGATAAGAATAATGAAGAAAGAGTATCAAACTATCGATATCACGTAATTTAACCAATTGTTCCTTAATTTGCGCGGAACACAGACTTTAAAATGTTTAAACCCTTTCCATTCGCCCTGGGTCTCGACAACGGAATAGGGAAAACGCGCGATGGCGGTGTTGACTTAGGAAGATCCGCGGAAGACGAATAATCATCGCGAAGAACTTTCGTCAAAAGTTCTTTTAATCATCCGCGCGATTCATACGGCGAGGTTTCCTTCGCGGCTCGCTAATTCCATATTCTTTATGTACTTTGTTCTTCTGATTTCCGCGCCCTTTTCCTTCCGCGGCGGAACTTCCGAACACGTACGGATCAAACGCAGTTTAACCGTATTAATCAGCGATTTTTTTCGACAACGAAAATCTCCTCGTGTCGATGCTAAATTTCTTCGTTGAAAGTTCCCTGGAAATTAGTCTACTTATTAGTAGAGTTACTGCTTTCGTGTGATATTACTAAGAAGAATTAAGAGAGGTAACAGAGGTTCCAACGCCTCTGCGGAAACTCTAATTTATCGAAAACTATAATCCAGAAGAAATAATCTGGAAATTCTAACTTATACAAAATTAACGAGATATTTCTTCCCGGGTTAAAGAATCCAGCTTATCAAAGAGAAAATAATAATTTGTTACAAGCGGATCTTCTAAAAAAATTATATTCTTCTAAAAAATTATCAGAGTATTATACAGAGCGTAAAAAGATAATGAATAAAATTTAAAAGTAACAATGATAATATAAAATGAACATTTATTAAAGGTAAAAAGAGACTAATGTCTTTGCAAGTAGAACGATAAAGCACATGGAAGTAATATTTTGTACGTGAAAGTCGTAACGACGAAAAAAAAAAGGGCGAAAAAATTAAAACTAAATTGTTTTCAACGTGGTACGCATCATCCACTTAGATTTTCCGGTTTTGTTATCTTTTGCCCGTTTAACGCTCGCGTAGATCTATGCTTTCCACAGAACAGTCAGTGGAAAGCATAACAGTAAATATAAGCATATCTGGGAAACGCGTAGGTAGTCGCGAATTTGCGTGAAATTTAGGAGGAACAATTATCGTACGTTTCGGATGCGTTATTATTATTAGCGTTAATAGCGATTAACAACGTATAATAAAATATAAAGGAGAATTGAAAAAATATGTATGAAACAATTAATAATCTTGATTACTCCAACGAAATGCATTTTAATTAAACGTTATTCAAATTGCCAACTTAAATTTTCATGTTCTTCTCTCGAAAAAAATATAATTAGTACAGAGAAAGAAACAAGAACGTAATAGCTACGATTCTTTTTAGTCTCTCACTTTGATTGAAAAACGACGAGAACAACAAATATACGAATGCTACATTTTCGTACGAGATACATTTTTTTTCCATCAACTTTTTCTCTCTTAGTTTGTCCTCCTAAATTTTGTAAAAATGAAAATTACGCGAGAGTAACATTTTTCGACACAGTGCGCGCCTCATGTTCAAAGGAAACAGCGATGTTAAGTGAAAAAAACTAAAACAAGGAATAGTAACAAAAAAAAAGGGAGGGAAGCGTTCAGCTGATGCAGGAAACAAATTAACAAATTGGTTTTCCAATAAACTGAATGCATTTTATTCAGAGATAACACACAGCAGAACGACAAACGAAAATCGAGGAAATGTAAGACCATTTAGTCAACCACTGTCAAATTGCTTTGAACAGTGACCATAAAAAACAATGTATGCTAAATATATGTTTAAAATGATATTCGACATTTTATTGGTATTCTAATAACAGAAAAAAATCAAATTCTATTTTTAAACGTCCATTGAGGAAGATCGACACAAGATCAAAGATGATGTCGAAAGAAATTGGAGAAGGATGATGAATGATCGTAAAAAGAAATTAAAAAAACAGATAAAAAGAAACTGGAGAAACTATAATCACTTGCAGAGAGGTAATGTTTTATATTAATAAAAGAAGTGAATAACGAACAAAAGTAAATGAAACAGTAACGAAACGGAATAAAATTTTTGCAGAGATAGAAAATTTACAGTGCATATCTTTTAAAAAACTATACGACCAATTTATCGCACCAAAAATTCACAAACTACTCCGTGAATCGGTTCAAACCCCCCACTTGTCCCCATTAGTGCCCAATCATTACCTCTCATCTACACCCATCATCAACCCCAATACCCTAATTATAGCCTCGACTTCATCCTTACTATCAACCCTCACGATTCTAACCGCCGTTCCCCGGAAGTCATCCACTTTAACTTCATCCTGCAATTTATCTTCTTAACCCTCGTTCATTCTTCGCATTAATCTGATACGTTTCGATAAATATAAAAATACCGGCTGTACGCTTAATGCAATGTTCAATTTTTCAAAAACCAAGCGATTGATATGAAATTGGTATTGTTCACGATTTGGCTATTATATCACGTATTTGTAAAAAATATAAGCAATCTTGTGCCTCAATATATAAAAATCATACTTTTTCTCATTACTTTTCGATAAAAGAATTTGCAAATTTAACATCTTGATCGTATCAATTCTTTCAGCTGCTACATAACCTATTTACGAACGATACAACAAGCAATCTTATGCTTGAACATATACGATCCTTTTTTCATGTGCGATAAAAGAATTCTCAAATTTACCTATTCGTTATCATCTCATTGTATCAACTTTTATCATCGTGCCTTCCGTATCAATAGAAAAATCAAATTGATAAAAATGAGGAATGGCTTGACTCACCAGTTACAGTAATCTCCTTCAAACTTGCAATTTCCAGGCTTTTGGTCACGATTCTTCCACTTTTTCTTCCAGCCGCTGATCCAAAAACGTCTGAGGATTCATGACACGTGCGGCGTGCACAATCTCCACGGCATGCCCGGCGTTTTAGGTGGTATCTTTGGCGCACTGATGGCAGGCCTCGCCACTGAAGCCTCTTACGATTATTCCCTTTACGAGGTACGTAAGTTTCCTCTTCTTAACGAAGGATTAATTGAAGACTGGCTTTCGGGTAATTGAGTTCGCGGAAGGACGCTAAATACGCGACTAGCCGGTGAATAGCGGCCAACTTCTGTCCATTCTACGAGGACGAAAAGCCTCAGAGATCGCTTAATCTATCGGTCGTGAAACGGATATCCCGGTAGGTGAACGTAAGAAACTCGTGGCTGTTGTTGTTGTTCGCTGGCCAACGTAACTTTAGTCTTTCGACCTAAATCCTAGGGGACGATTGCAGTGATCTTTGCTCTATATTCTCTGTGCGGTGAATCTTGGTATCTTCTACCAAAACGTTGTTAAGAGAGGTTAGAAATGATTTTTAACATTTCGATCTATGCTTCCCTTTTCTTTTGGTATACTGGAAATTTTTGATGTTAGGATATAGAATACTGCGTGACCGAATCACTGCAAGCCTGTATAAAGACCGTATGCAAGCATACATATGTGTCGGAAGTTCTGAAGTAAGCGCTATACTCTGTGCCGTACCAGAGAGCACTATTATGTTCTCCATTTCGTAACTAGCTATTCTAGGAACGATATTCCTATTTCTCAAGACACATTACTTGTCGATATTCCTATTTCTCAACACAATCATTACTTGCCATCTAAATTCTCTTGTTATAAGCAATCACACACTCAATCCCCGATAGCTATGTGACTTCAAGTTACTATATAGATATCGTCTGATGTCTACACATTCTCACTCATATTTTCACTGGCTAAACGTACAATCTAAATATCTGTTATAACTCGGCTCGAGGTACTGATCAATTTTTTATGCGATCGGCATATTTTTTTGATGACACTATTAATTAGTCGAAGCATTAAATATTTAAAGCCGCCGTACTGCCGCCATCCGACTTTGAAAACAAATTTTAAATTTCTCTTCAAAGATGGATGTCGCTACAGTAGCGACATTTGAAATTTGTCTTCAAAGTCAGATGGCGGCAAAGGTTTAAAAAATAATACGTCGTTATTATAAAGTGCACGTTGAAGGCTCTTGATTATTGTATAAAATATGATTTACGTATGTAAGTTTATTATTATTACTGAAAGATTCAATCATTATGATTATGCAATTTACTTGCAATTTACTTTCGCAATCTTCAATTCGCATATTGTTTCATAGAAAATTCATCTCGCTTCTTCTTGTCAGATCTTCCCCGCGCGAGCACCAAACTCTGAAGCAAAATTGGCCGAGATGAGAGACAATTATGGTATATCAGCTGGCTTTAACAGAACAGCAGGGGAACAGGCTGGCTATCAATTATTAGTACTAGTAATTACAGTGGGAATCGCCATCGTTTCAGGATTAGTAACAGGTAATCGTTTCTCATTGATAATCCAGGTGACATTTTGAAAATAATAAATTGCACAACTCCTCGTTGGATCTTTCTCGAATTAAAAGAAGCAGCATAAACAGTTACTAGAATATTGATTGGCATCTAAATATTTACTCAATTTCACAGAATCAACAATGCAAATTTATAAAAGTTTCGAAATTTCTTTTCTTCCAATTTTAATTGTAGTCACATTCTCTAGGACATTGTGTGTTATTCTCCTTTTTGTTTCGATTTCTTTCTTCTTCTGTAAGAGGATACGCAGAAAAGAAATGTAAATTTATACATAGCTCGCTTTAAAATCATATCGACATCGCACTGGGACAAATAAATTCTTGCGCAGGTTTAATGATGCGGTTGGTGTCGATCTGCGGTTCGATTTCCGAGGAGCAAAAGTTCGACGATGAAGCCCATTGGGAATTGGAAGAGGAAGCCTCGCAGGAGTCAAAAATCAAGGAAGGCAATGACGGCAACCAATTAGCGATGGCCCATATCTGAGACGAGTTCTTGTTATCAACAACAGCAAAAGTATTACGCTTGCACGTGAATGCAAATAAATGACAAAAATAGAACCCTGAACTTAGGAAAACTTGTAAAATTTATTAAACAATTTGTTAAACATTATATACACGACGCATCTTCACCGGTGCAACAATATTCTTGCAAGAGGATCAGTTAATTTATATGCTACGTATTCAACAAGTGGCAGGAAAGTGAAAAATCAATATTACAGACAGAGCATACAAAATAAAATAATTGTTGAAAGAAAAGCGAAGCATACGAAAAATGTATGGCATTCTATCTTCTTTTTTTAATCGCATTATTTATATTTCTTAGAAAACACCATAAATTTATATCATAAATCATTTACAACGAATTCAAGCGATTCTAGGAATAGCAGTATTTACCGAGTCGTTTAAACGCTAGCGTATTAAAAAATTTATCATAAGAGCAATATAAATCGATGAAAGATGATCAAAAATAATACATATGTATTTAAACACGATAATATATTATTCTTGCTAAACTTTTTGTATATAATTATAATTATTATTATAATAGAGATAATTAATTCCATGAAATAGTCGATAACAATCCATTGAAATTTTAATTAATTTTTTTTTATATAATAATTTTAATATCGTCTTTTATTATTCAAATCAACAATTACTTCATTAATGCATGTACCACGGCTTTTGCGTTTAATGACTTCAAATCAGTATAAGTTTGCCCTGTCCCAACAAAAACGATGGGTTGTCCAGTAATATACGTCATAGAAATTGCCGCGCCTACCTGAAAACCAATAACAATAAACAGTATAACAATATATCGTAATAAATATTTAATTATATCCTGTTGATAGATTCTACTCACCTTATCATCGATTGTATCAAATTTAGTTAACACAATGCCATCAATGATATGAGGATTGGTGGATTGACTATGATCGGCTAGTGCTTGATTAAATTTTACCAATTGATCAACAGCTTCGTTTCCAACAAGAGCTTCGCCAACAAAGAGTACTAAATCTGGTTCGTTTACTTTGATCAACTTAGTCAAGGCTCTCATTAATGGTTCGTTATCTTGCATTCTGCCCGCGGTATCCACCAAAACTACATCGATTTTCAGATCTTTAGCAAAACGGATCGCTTCCATGGCAATACCAGCAGCATCTTTTCCATAACCTTTCTCATACAGTTGAACCATAGATTGATTTTCATGCTTCTCTGGCGGATGAAGAGCATTCAAATGGCGCATATGAGTTCTCAATTGTTCAACTGCACCAGCTCTGAAATAAAATTATTTGAAAATACAACACGTCTATATTAAAATAAAAAATTAATGAAATAGGAACTGTGGTAAATAAATAAGGCACCTAAATGTATCACACGCTGCAATTAGCACACGAAAATTATTCTCTATAAGCCAAAAACAAATTTTCGCTAGATTTGTGGATTTTCCCACCCCATTTACGCCGCAGAAAGTCATAACATAAGGTCTGTTATTTTTTTTTGCTTCCATTGCGTCTCGCAGAATATCCACACGTCTCTTTGGAGACAGTATTTGCACCAATGCGTCGGTCAGCGTGGCTTTGACGGTACTAGTCACGCTATCGAACGTACCAAGTACTTTTCCTTCGAGCTTTACACCGACAGAATCGCACAATTTTTGAGCAATATCAGCTGCTACGTTTTTCGAAATCAAGTGATCTTTTAATTTTTCCAGAACTGGAGCCATATCCTCGTGTTTCAAAGACTTGTTACCGACCAAACTCTTGAACATTGTAAACATACTGTTGCTTTTCTTTTGTACTTGGGGTTTGGGATTCTCCATTTCTTCGTCAGACTCATCCTCGGAATCACTTTCAACTACTATATCACGAATGCCACCTTTCATCTGGCCTACTAACTAAAAAGATAATTTTGAAAATTCCATTTTTTAATTATGAATAAATTATTAAATATAATTATTTAATTAAAAATAAATGATTTATACTGTTTTATCAGCTCCCACATAATCGCCACTTTCTTCTGGTTTATCTTTGGTGCGTTCCAAAGCAGCAAGATCTTTGATAGTCCCACCTAATTCCCACACACGGGGTTTCTTGCCAGCTTTCTCAGGTTTTTGGCTTTTTCTATGAAACATAAATATTGTATATAGCATATTATTTCGTACAATACAAAATTTATTGTTTCTAAATGGAAGAAACTCACTGTTTATCAACTTTTTTCTTTTGATTATTCATTTTTTGAGCCAATTTCATACGGTTTGCGATTAAAACTTCTTCATCCATTTCTCTGTTATGATTTACTTGATTGTTTGACAAATCCTGTTTAGGGACCTCTTGAATTTTCACTGTGGAATTAAATAAAGGTCAGAACATAAAAGACTAAAAATTACTGAAAAGAAAAAGGAAAATAGACAAACGGTTACAGACATTTAATTATCTTTTTAAAATTTAATAATTCATTATTGGGGATATTTAACTTATATGACAACATGGAAGATATTAATTCTTTCATAGACCCAGTCACTGTTAATTTATAAATCCATAGCAGTAACATATAATTCATTTATGCAGCAGATTATGTGTGTATGTAAAATCCAAAATCACTTACTTTGATCATCTCTATTAGTATTAACTCCCGTCTTCCTTTTACCTAGAAGCGAAGATCCCCATTTCCTGTTAGTGATACCCACATTGGAAAGGACATATTACTACCTAAATGAAAATTGCTTGTGATTCTATATTAAATCCTAGACAAATATCCTCAACAGCTTAAAATACTCAACATTAAAAAATAAACGAAAAGGCTAATAAAAAGTAATTCTAGATTACTCCAAAAAACCATTGGCAATGTTATAATCATAAATAATAGAACTACTCATATTATATAAAGAATTATACCTAAACCATTTTAAGCCTGCCAATATAAAGAAGAAATAATAATTTAAAAAGAATATACAGATAGTGTTAAGCTACAGAAACAAAGTAATTAGTAATATCTTAAGCTTATTAAAGGCAAAGCATTTGAAATAAATAAAAGAGACATTGAATAAGATCTCCAAATTACATTCATTACATACCCTGCTTTTTATTATCTTTGTCATCTTTCCGTTCAATCATACTAGCAACAGTCTTTTTTGATTTTTGACTTTCATCAAAAGTACGCATTTGTTTAGGTATCTTAGCCTGAGTTCGTGCCCATTGTTCAGCCATAGCAAGTACATGCTCATAATTATTTTGAAATTCGAAATTGTAAAACCACTTAGAGTTCTCCAATTCATTTTTGAATCTATCTCTAAATTCTAAATGGATATCGTTTAAAAATTTGTCTACATACGACAATTGTAGTATTTTTTGATATGCAACAACAAACACTAGCTCAAACTCGTTATCGAGTTTATACTGTAAACGTAAGGAATCGTATTCAAAAGTATGATTTCCCGTACGTTCCTGCAAAAAAAACATACGAAATGTCATTATGATAAATATTAGTTGTTTAATTGATCGATGGTTTAAATATGGAAGCTACTCCTTTTTCCGAATTTAATCCCTCTTCGACATTAGGATCAAACTTTTAATAGTATTCCATATGGACATAACGAAATTCAAAAAAATAAATATCATTGACAGCAACACTTACTTGCAATATGACACTTCGTATTAAAGCGTTAACACTAGGAGCAAATATTTGCGAGGTGCTTTGGAAACACCATAGAACAATACCACCTTTACTGAATATAGTAAATAAGTCGAGCATGATTATACGATTTCTTAGTAATAAAAAAATGTTTGATTTGATGTTACAATCTAACCTACTGGTGATCGTGCACTTTGATTTTTGTACACGTCAGACAGACACTGGAAGAAACCTTAGAACAAAAACTATAAGATACGATGAAACGTAAACACCGAGAAGTTTTAAGGCAACTGTACATTACAACGGAATGCCATGTTAGTGCCACAAAAAGGCGCCACAGGCAAGACCCGCATATTTTAAGTGCATATATGAAATGTTAGATGTACTAAAATTTAGAATACTAAAAATTCTTAATCTTGATTATGTAATATTGTTAAATGCACAATAATATGAAGTATATTATACTACTACTAAGTATTAATAAGTATTATTATTATTAATAGACATTATACTATTATAATACATAAAAGATACATAAAATTATTCATTATTACTTTTACATTGCTTCATTCCTTACAAAAATAATTTAAATACGATATTATATGTATATATATACATATAAAAAAAAGATTAATTTAACATTTTTGTCCAAAATATTGATTTAAAAAGTATGATTGAAAAGTATCATAATTATATATATACATATATGCTATGTTTGTACATATTTTTTTTCTATTAAATATTCAACATCGTATAAATTTGCAAGTAAACATTTTTCTATTTTCGAAAAACAAATCTAATGTAATTATAATAATAATTATAAAGTATTAAACAATTTTCTACAATTTATTATTCTCTTTTTTACTTTATCGATACAATTATTCTTTGAATCGAATAATGAGTATATCTTCATAATGCCTACAATCCTGAACGGGCAGTGTACGATTATCACGTATATTTAAGCTTTCAGTGTATATTATACATTATTATTATTATGCATAAAGTAAATATAGAAATGTATGTGAAAACAATTTCACTAATATTATGTACAATAATTACAGCATGCTTTACATAAATTAACAAGATTTACACTATTCTAGATTTTCTATAAGGCTATATTAGAACCATATATCATCTGAAGAATTTGAAAGTTTGAAGACATCTCGTGTTCACTTCTGTACACTACTGTAGTCGAATAAAAATATGTCATTATGATAGTGAGAAAAACCTGCAATATAATAATGATAATATAAGGCATTGAATATTTAATATCTGTATAAAGATATATACTAAAAAAAAAAAAAAAACACTTATAGTAACAACGACACTCTAAATGCTTAGAATAAAACAACATCCATAATTTTAGGAAATTTTTATATAATTAAAAAAAATTAGATCAGAAAAAATACTGCTCATGTATAAATGTACAAAAAGATATCTTTTACATTTGTAAAAATACACATTATAGATTATAGGAAAATTAAAATGATGCTCATACATCACCTTATACGCAATTTCTAAAATGAAATTTGAATATTCTTTTCCGAAAAGGAAAAGAAAAAAACAATTTATGTATACATATACAAACATATATGTAATTACATAGATACAAACATAATGCTTTGGCATTGTATATGTTTTTCATTGAAGTAAATTGTTAGAAATTATTGTCAATACAATAATGTAAGGTTGGCCGAATTTTAAGAGTATTTCTTTGCAAAGATACAACATTAACAGATTCGTAAGAAATTTTATAAAATTGTAACATTTAATTGCAACATTTAATTTAATTATGTTAAAAGAACAGTCTTTATATGATATCAATAATACTGCAACATAAACACTCTTTCTGATGTTATGTAATACAACATTTTACACAAGCTTTAATTAATCGTAAATTCTATAATTCCACTTTTACATACATCTTACTCCTAAATACGAAATATTCTTAGATCTTTGTAAAAATGCAAAAAGATTCATTCTTACGGGTCTTAATAAATAATCGTGTAAATTTGTAGACTAGAACTTACACGCGATTAATATCAATTTTTATAATTTTTTCTAGATAACCTAGAGGTAAAGTTAAATCATATATACTTTGTGCGTGTTAAGGCGCTTCCTCCTTTCGTGGGATCCATCATGCGATCCCAATTTGTATGACCGACTACAAATCCTACAGCGCGCATCTTTTCTTGTTCTTTACGTTCTTCTAAATCTGCCCAACGTACCTATCAAATCCAACAGTTCATGATAAATTTATCTGTATATTTTATCGAATAAACAAACAAAAATATACTTACACGTTTTTTACCAGAAGTATCTTCCATATTATAATAGTCAGGAACTTGAAGGAAATCTTTCATAGTTTGCACCTTTCCTTCATTTTTCTTTTTTGCAAGCCCATCCAAACGATCTATTTTAAATTGATATAATTAATAACGTTAGACAAGATATAGATTGTTTATAAGATATATTAATATCTTATAAAGTATATAATAACGTACCTAATTTGTCCTCGGCTTCCATACGTTCCCACTTGCTAACCCCCTATAAATGGATAACAGTATATATATACATATACATATATATTATATATCATGAACCTAATATTTATAAAAATATATATGTATGAAATTGGTAAATTACAATAGTATCTTGAGTATCATCTTGACTATCTTGACTATCTTCATTTTGTTGTGGAGATTTCTCCTGGGTTTCTTCAGTGTCTTCCATATGAACCTAAAATCAGGGAAATAATTAACATGAACCTGAAAAGATAAATATACAACCTAATAAAAAAAAATATACTTCTTCAATTGCTTGTTCCTGTAACATAGAATTAACATCCAATTTCTGATGATAACTTGGAGTTGGCTCAAAATAATCTATAATTCTATTTATTTCATCTTCTGTACGATTGTGAATATTTCTTTTTAAACAAATTTGTAAGTCCATTTCCATCTCACAAACATACACCTATAAACATTTATTTAAAAAAAATATTAACAAAGAATTGTTCTCTGTCCTCATTTATTCGAATTTTGATGCTGCAATGAAAACTTACTTTGAAGCCTTTTGTTTTAGCAAAACTCCACATTTCTTCATAATCGGATATTTTTTCGTTGATGCAATCCAATATAATGAAATTAAAGAAACCATCGGTAATATTCTTTTTAAAAGCTTTAACAAGAGATGTGATGTAACTTTGCTCCATTGCTTCTTCGTACTCATAGACCATTTCCTATAAAGTTTATTAAATCAAAAAGTGCTGCAATTTATTTGTATTTAAAACTTTAAATTTAATTTAAAACGTAATAATTTGTTTTATACCTTAACCGTAACTTTCTTTCCGTTATCATCTGTAGATTCTATCTCTTTCTCTACCAAGAAATAATCATCAAGACTTAATATTCGTGGTGCAGAACCTCCTTGTTCGACTTCCTTATCCTATAAAAAGATATGTTTGAAATTGTATCATTATTTATAAGACAAAGTAAATTACATCTTAATAAATATAACTTTACCTTAATAAGTTTCGCCACAAAAGATTTTCCACTGCCTGGTGGACCCCTTAAAATTATAGCTATTTTTGGTGGTCTGTTCTGACGACCTGGAGGGCACAATAAGTCATCCACCATTGTGCAGTTTGGTGTTTTTGCCAATTCCAAAGTTTTTGGCGTTGATTCCAACACATTATGCTGAGCATCTGTAACACTGTAATAAACAATGTCAACTTATTTAAAAGGTTTTTATATAATCTACTTATAATTTTTAAGTATAGAATAAAGAACATATATTACTCTTTTTGTATAACATAACGGAAAAGAAATAACAATAGAGATAAATAATTGTAAATAGTAAGGACTGGTATATTCAAATTTAAATGTGCAATATTTGATGTCTTTTGCACAAGGTATTACAATATTAAAAAGTTTCAAAATTGTATTAAACACAGTAAATAAGTGAAACCTTCTGGAAGCTATTTTAAAAAATAGCCATCACCTGAAAATAGCAAATGTTTTTCCATGTTGTCTTATTAAGGTAAATGAATTAAATCACAAGAAACATGTTAGCACATAATACGAACAGATTAAAATGAAACGTGTTTGTATTATGCCGCTATGTGATCCGTGCGTTTAATTCTAAAAAATTTTACAATATATATTATAAAATAGCAGAAGGATAAATAATTTTCAGAAATAGTTTTCATTTGCATTACGCATATAAATAAAATTTTCATGGTTTAATATGTGGTTACATAATATTAATTGATATAGTGGCATTAATAATATAGCCACATAAAAATACATGTATATATGTATATATAACATTGTTAATGAAGAAAACCAATGGTTTTCGAAATATTTTATGTGCCAATAATATTGACACGATGAATAAAAATATGTATAATGACATTTTGCAACTGCATTTTAGCAGTTTAAAAACAGAGAAAAAGAGAGAGAGAGAGAGAGAGAGAGAGAGGGTATGAATTTGCATAAATAAGTCTTCATACTTTATGCAAAATGCAATACTTATCAGAAACATTATATCTACAGATGGACACCAATGTGTATCGAAATGTAAATTTAAGAACACAAAAGTCAGGAAAGCGTTTATTTTACAATATTTCAAAGACTAAAACATTTAGGACGCATTTAGTAATCAAAAAAACATACCTGGTCTCTGATGGCTTTGTATCTATGACGTTCTTGTTCGAATTCTCCTGCCAGTTTATATTTCCTTTCGATCTAAATAAAGTTGTATATTTTCAGACGTAATTAATTCACATTAATGTTAAACAATATGAATAATAATTTACGGTAGTTTATTTATATACATAAGTACGCAGATAAATTTATAAATAATATATTTGTTGTACTATACCTATCTTCATCTTTGTCATTCTCTTTAGTCGTTTCCTTTTGAGATGGTTCACATCTCTCCCGCGTTCTTTCTACATTTGGGAAAAATGATAATAAACATAAAATTGTCTATACAATTTAAGAACTAAATATCAATAAATACTTATGTATTTTTTCTGAATATATTTTTACAGATTTCAATAATAATACTTGAAATGAAAAACTGTATATTTTTGCAACTTAACATCAAATTACCTTTAATGGGACTCTTATCATAGCGGTTATCTTGATCTTTGTCAGACGTATGGTCAAATATCCTATCATCACGTTCTTTCACTTTATAGTCCTCCTTCTCTCTGCGTTCCCTTTCAGGTTTTCTATCGTCTATGAATTCTTCACTATTTCTTCTTTGTTTGTAGTCTCGAGGGTGTCTAGATTCTGTTTTGTTCGCATAACATTCGTACCTCCTGATTTTCTCTGTATAATCTTTTAAATTCTGTTCATTCTCCTCCCAATTTCTAAAATCTTTCTTTGGGTACACTTCATGCTCTGGCACTAGAGGTTTTAAATTGCCATGTCCATAGTCGAAACATTGCACAGGAGTTAAGTGATCTTGATTCGATGATCGGGAAGTGTGGGCATAATCTATTACTTTAGCAGGTATATGCTCAATAAATTTCTTGTCGCTGCTAGCCCCGCTATGATTATAATTAAATTGCTTCTCTATACAAAATTCTTTCACAACTGAACACCTGACTTGGCTTTGCCTGTTATCCATAGGTCGTTTCACGTATATATTAGAGTTATCGAATTTTGCATAATCAGAACCTGATGAAGATTCTGTGTATGCAGTCTTATAATCACTCACCGTTATATCGTTCATATTTCTCTCTGATCTTTTATCAGAAGCGTTACATTTATTTCCATTCTTAGGAGATCGTCGTTCTATGTCGTTCGCTGTACTCTGATTAAATGATTCATTTTGAGGCAACATGGATTTATCAAGATATCCTCTTCCAGATCTTTGATCTACATCTCCGAAGCTGTTTTTAGAGTATGGTTGCCTCCAGACTGAGTTCTGCACATCATTACAATCGAATTGCCTCTGTTGCATACTTTCATCAATTGATATTTGCTCATTATTAGCGAATACTCCACCATCACCACCTATTTCTGAAGTACCCTGTATCTTGGAACCAGAATTATTATCAATTGGTCCTTTTGATCTAAGTTCTCCAATTCCTCTGACATCAAGTTGTCGATTATCAAAAGATCTGTCAGGTTGACCTCGAGATAAGAAAGAAGTGTCATTTGAGCTGCCTATTGGACCTCGTGGACCAAAATATGCATCATTAGAACTCTGTGAACCAAAGCATCCATCAGTAGAATTATCAAATTGTTTTTCATTATATCTATTTGGAAACTGGCCGTCGTTTGCACCTTTCGAACCACCTGGACTTCGTTGATAAGATGGATCATTGCGTCGTGAACCAAAAAGTCTATCATTGAGTCCTGAAAATCTTGGCTGTCCTTCGTTAGGTCCTCTGGGCATAAACTGATCGCAAGGACCTCGATTATCAAATGGTCTATTATTAGGCCCGTGGGGCCCGAATTGACTATCGTTTATCCCTCTAGGACCGAATTGTCCATCATTAGGTCTGCTTAAACTTAACTGAGCATCATATCTGGGGCCAAATTGTCCAATATTCGAAGGTCTAGGTCCAAACTGCGCATTATTAGGAGCTCTTAATCCGAATTGATTTTCAATGGGACCTCTCGTCCCAAATAGTCCATCATTAGGACCTCTTGGTCCAAACATTCCATCATTGACACTTCTAGGACCAAATTGTCCATCATTAGGTCCCCTTGGGCCAAATTGTGCATCGTTTGGACCCCGTTGACCGAACTGCCCATCATTGGGAGTTCTTGGACCAAATTGTCCATCACCAGTACCTCGAGGGCCATATTGTCCATCACCAAGACCTCGAGGACCAAACTGCGCATTATTCGAAGCTCTTGGACCAAACTGTCCATCGCTCGGGCCTCTTGGGTCAAACTGCCCATCATTCAAAGCTCTTGGACCAAATTGTACATCATTGGGTCCACGAGGACCTAATGAGTACGGATTTGGACCAGAAGAATTAAATGGTGGTTCAAACATAGGAAATCTTACATTGTTAGGACCTCTTGGACTCAAAAAAGGTGTACTTGGTCTAAATGGCATTCCCCTTGGACCAAATGTAGAATCAAACGGTCCTCTTGGTTCAAAAGATTCAGTGTTACTTACAAATGATTTCAAGGAAGACTCTTTTCCATCATATGGTTCATCTGTTCTTTGTACAGAATCATTAGGTTCATTAGTGTCTGTAGGAACAGGACCTAAATTGGGTAATTCAGGCGGTGGCTCCATATTTAAATCTTCAGGTTTTAGATCATTTTCTCCCATAAAAGGTAATACTTCAGGTTTTTTCTCGGTATTTTCACTATCATTATTAGATAGTTCTTGCTTTACCTCTGTTTGTTCTTTGAAAGCATTCTGTGGATCCTGTTCTGAAGAGCTATAGTTTGTAGATGGAATTTCTTCCTCCTTAATACTATCCTTCTGTAATATGCTATCTTCAGGAAGTTGAGCGTTAACCCAAGGTGGTTTTTCTAATAATGGAATGTCTTTCTGTATTGAATAATTCTCAGAACTGTCTTTTTGTGCATTATCGACGTTTTGTTCAGTCGATTTCGAATTATTTACCGCAACTTGTTCTACTGCAGTAGTAGATTCATTTTTAACCTCGTTTTTCACATTCGTATCGTTTCCGATATTCATCATTTCCGATCTAGGTTCGGTATGCATAAGATCTTGCATTTGTTGTGAACTAGAATTCGATCCTTTGAATGAATCCCGCGAATCGAACGAATTGTTGCGTACAATTCCTAGAAGAGCACGCGGTCCAAAGTCAGGATTCCCATGAAGCTTAAAATCTCCAGGTATTCTGAAATTACCAGGTGCGCCTGGTCCAAAGTTAGAAGATCCACGAGGTCCCAAATTTTGATTTCCAGCAGATTTCATGAATGGAGAATCACCTGTAATCTTCTTAAAGCTTTCACTCAGTGAACCAACGCTGCTACTTTTATCAGAATCAAAATAGCTTGGTTTGAATACGTCCATCGCTGCTCTCCTTTTCTCCATAAGCTTCTTTAGTTCTGGAGCAAATTTATCCGGTGGTTCGAATTGATTATTCCTACTGAAACCCCTTGAAACATTTGGAAAACAATCACGTCTATTATCTACTACGTCTTTTTGGTCAAAACGATCCATACTATTCCTATTAAACCTATCACCCCCAGGACCATAAGATTCATTATTTGGACCAAATCGATTATTGTTTGTTCCAAAACGATCATTAACAGGTTCAGTTCCTTGTCCTACCCTGTCACCTCCTGGTCCAAATCTATCATTTCCAACAACGAATCTGTTATCTCCAGGTCCAAATCGATCATTTGTCATCCCAAACCGATCGTTTCCAGGTACAAATCTATCATTCGTTGGACCGAACCGATTGTTTCCTGGTCCAAACCTATCGTTTCCAGAAGCAAATCTGTCGTTGTTAAAGTTCATTTTCTGTTGATTGAACTGATTATTTCCGTGTTCTTGATAGTTCCTATCTTCTCTTCTAAATTGTTCGGCTTCAGATACTCGTTCATCGTTTAATTTATAATTTTCATTTCGTTGACCAAACATATCATTGCGAAATTGATTACCTTGTTGATCATTTATACTATCTGGACCAAAACGTTCTGCCGGTATGCCTTCCTTTTGATGTCCAACATCATTTATACCGAAATTACCCTGATGACCTACTGAGTCAAAATTGTTCATAGAACCAGGTTGATTTTGACGTTCGTTGTGTATCAAATTATTATCTGGACCTTTACCAACATTCATTCCGAATGAAGGGGGTCTTCCTTGCATGTTGGGTGGAACTGGCGGTCGTACGTTGTGATTCTGTCGTGAGTCGTTGCTAACAAAACCTGGCGGTGGTTGTGAAAAGTTTGGTATAGCTGGAAAATTTGGTGGCGGTTGCGTAAAGTTTGGTGGAGGCATTTGAGTTGGTGGCATATTGAATGGAGGTGGAGGTACTCCAGTCATAGCTTGGAAGTTAGAGAAATTCGATACGTTCACGCCTGCATTATACTGTGCTGTCCATTGTTGAGAATTCCAAGGTGACGAAGTCATATTAGAAGACATCATGTTCATGACTGGTAGCTGAGTTGTCGACGACTGTGATACTTGAGAGGAAGTTGCCGTTTGAATGTTAGACGCTACTGTTTCTGTTGCTGGTGGCGGCGGTGGCGGTGGAGGCACGTTAATACTCTGCTTTGCAGTTAAGCCAAGAGTTTTTCCAATACCCAATAAATTGTTGATTAATCCTTGATTTTCTGTACTGGATAGAATGTTCAGTATCTTATCATCACCAGACGAGCCTTTATTCTTTTCAACATCTACTTTAACAACAGTTTGCTTTTGTTGCTCGCGTTTCCTACGCATTTGTTCACGTCGTTCGATAAGCTTCTCTCGCCAGGATGTCCATTTAGCTTCGTATTGTTTGTATTGGGTCTATAATAAAATAATCCCTTTTCGAATAAAACTAGAACTAGCAGTAAATCACTTACTGATGTTTCAGTCATCATATTTGATTTTCTCTGTAGCCGATATGTGATAATAATTGTAATATCACTTACCTTGTCTGGATGATTAGCATTTTGCTGTTTCCACTTATTAAACTGCTCCTCCCACTGTTTAAACTGAGCATCAAATGTTTTCTCGGCTTCAGTTAGTTCTTCATCTTCAATTTTCAACTTTTTAGCACTATTAGATTCACTACCGATACTATTACTGCGTTTACCATTTAAACTATTATTTTCTTTACTACTATTGTTATTTTCAGGAGGTAATGGTGGCTGATTTGGAGGTAAAGGGGGATTTTGAGGACAATTTTGTATATTTGTTTGTTGCATTGGTGTATTCGCGTTTTGTTTAACGGGAAATAATGGAAGATTGTTTTGATGTGGAGGAGGCATGCTTGTAAATTGATATGTGTTCATATTATTAGGAGGTAATGGCGGTTTTGTGTCCTCTTTTGGAAGAGGTGGTGGAGGTTGTACGATTGGTAACTGTGACACCTGATTAGCTAAGCTCATGTTCTGGGCTGACATGTGTTTCATTGTTTCTTGGTACTGAAACAAAGTTCAAAATTGAATTAATGAATGAATATATTTTTGTGTCATTTATGCCTTTTACATACCTTCTCCCCATACTGTGCTTGCCATTGCTGGTATTGTTGCTGCCATTGCTGCCACTGAGCCCAGTTTTGTTGTTGAGCTGCAGCCCATTGTTCGGCTGTATAACCACTAGGTGCCTAATAAAACAGTATAATTGTGGTATGCTACATATATTATATAATACAGAAATATTTATATATTATGTTAAATAAATTGATAAATTTATTAGTTAAATGGAAAATAAGTACATATGACAATATTTTAACAAAATTGTAATTAACATGTCAAATTTTCAAAGAAAATTTCATATATATTAATTAATGCAAGATTTATTTTTTTCATATATTAGATAGAGATATTTAATAAAATACTTACTGGTTGATTATAATATTGCATGTATGCTTGCATCATAGCCGTAGGATCTGTTCCTGGTACAGCATAACCAACTGGTGGTTGTGGCATTGGAGTAGCAACAGCACCGGCTGACAATTGCCATTGGTTCCAATTTTGCATTTTTTAAATCTCTCTCACTCTAGCAAATGGTTTGCTAGTGCATTCCAAACTGTTTTAAGGGCCGCAGTCCGTTTGGACGCTATTTTATATTCAAAGAAAATTGTTATAGAGTTACCACCACATACGTGTATAAAATATAGTAAAAATCTCTATTCAGTTATTTGTTTTCCTTTTATGGTACAATCACCAATCATACATAAATGAAAAAATGTCTCAGGAATTATTAATTAAACATATTAATAAAAATTATATATACAGCAGTTTAAAAATATCTGTAAGTTTTAGTCAATATTAAGGCAGTTTTACAAAAATATAAAAGTTAAAACTATGTATATAAATATAAAATGTGTTTCAACCATGTGTTACAAATTACCTATAATTTTCTTAATCGTCACAATAATAAAATATGTAGAAACTTATTTCTTAAATTTCAATAATAATTTTATTTTTTCGTAATAGGTAAAATATAGAGCATCAAAGAAATAGAAACACTCGTAAAACGGATGTACAGAGAACTACACATCATCAGAATACTTACAAGTCAATAAAATAATACAAAATATGTTCTGTATAAATCAGAAACATATATTCGCCAATATTTGTACAAATACATTAACATAAAAATATAAGAAGTTAAATGTTCAGTCTATTAATCTTCTGCACTTAGTAAATAGTTATAAGATGATTATCATATCCTACAAAAAGTTACTAAATGCAAAACATTACAAATTTTGTAGATATAAGATTCATTGTTAAAATACAAACAACAATAACAAACAATTTCATAATTATGCTATTATTTGCTTATATACTGATATATGTACAATATATTTCTTTGATAGATAAGGTACATTCATTTACAAAATATCTTGCAAAAGAATCTAAAATCAGTAACATATTTATAAATAACATATATGAAATAATATATGAAAATTAATAAATATCTGGTAATACAAATGCAATATAGCATTAATACACAGTAATATGTAAAAAAAAGCTATAGATAAAGAGATTTACTCTAATAACTAGACTATTTAAAAAATTTAGGTTCATATTAAGACTGAATATATATAAATATTTTTCACATTTAGCTAATATTTATGCTTTTCCCTTTATCAAGTATAAATAAAACCTTTTAAAAGTTGATGTTATGTAAAATAATTATATATAAAACCAAAATTACGTTATATTTTTCCATAGATGTATGGTAAAATTATTTAAAGGACAAAGAATTAGATTTAAAATAGAATGAATTAAAATTATTATGTTAAATATCATTCAGAATATATGAAAATATGCTTTAAATATTTATAATTAATATGCTTTTATAAATATTCAAATTCATTAACTTAGAAGAATATAAACAGTATTATAATATACCAAGATATTACACCCAACAAAACATATGATATAAAACAGATACGTGTTTTAAACATCAAAACTGTAGTTGTTGGAAATAACCTAGAGCCAATAACAAACATACTGCAATATTTATTATATTTCACAAAATGAAATACAGAGTGATCGAAAATACATCTTATTACATAATATATAAATAGTGCACAAAAGTATTGTGCTATATAAACTTGTATATAAAAAGAGAGAATATCCAATATATTAAGTTTGTAAGAAGTCGAATTGGACCAAATAAAATGCATTAATCTATTCGAGAATAAACACAATAATAAAGAAAAATACAGGGATTAAATGATTTTTCCCTAAATAGGTTAATGATGCTGACGAAAACTTCAAAATGCCTTCGTTAAGTATAGAAGTTTGTAAACTCCAGGAGAACGTTCTCATAAGCATCCAAATGTGATCGCCATGATTATTGAAGACGTATCAATTTAAATTTAGTTAGAATATATCCTTCAAAATTGCATTTATAATAATATAGTAATTTCTGATAAGATAACATAGTAACTATAGAAGAAGTTCGTGTATATCCGAAAAACTCGCTCGGCAATATCCAACATTTTTCCGAAAGTATAGAACGAAAATAAGAATGCCAGTGTAAGTAGTTGAAATAAGATAGTACTCACGACTGGATGTCCAGGAAGCAGCTACACTTTTGAAATGAAATTCACGCAAAGCTTTTTTTATTGTACAGCAACTAAATCGAAACTTGGCACGAAAACGTCGAAACTGATCGGAACTTATGGCGACTGGAGACTACGGTCGTATAAACACGTCTGGAGTATAGACACTTCGATACTGAAAGCATTGATAGAACCATTCATCTCTTGAGTCGGAAAAAATCAAGATGTAAAGAAAGAAAAGGTCCCGTTTTGCGCAAGCGTAACGCGTATATACATATGCATAGATATTATGAATATTTCACACAATGACAAACTCACTCTATCTATTTCTGTTTGTTTCACAGAACGAAGCTTTTCCTTACCCTTCATCTTGATATTTTTTGAATCAAAAACTGGACGGTTTTCCCTAGTGAGTGTCCAGACCTGTTTCATATGAGCGTTACTAGGTGTTACGTTACGTTTGCAGTTTTAGGGTAAAAGAGTGAGTGGGATGGTACCCATGGTGCGGTAAATTGTTCTGTTCGGCGGAGTGCGTGAAAATTGAAAGAACTTTTGTAGTTCAAATCAAAGATTTTTTCCAAGATTGTATGTACTTAGAAACTAGCACGTGCGAAAGAAAATATCTCACGAGAGATGGTAAAACGTTTAGAAAAGTTTACATGGATTGTTGAAGAAAAAGATCTCGAGAAAATCCAAACTTCTTTACAGACTATAGGTGACTTGTCCCACAATTGTCAATGCGGCTCTCAACTGGACGTTATTTGATGAAATGCTTCTTATTTCCCGAGCTCTGGATTTTTCTTATTCGGCCATTCTTGGTAAATATCTGAACAATGCAGACTTTTCCATTCGTATATACAATCAGTCAGTTTTAAATTTAAATTTAAATTTATGTGACTATATTGAAGGCAAGTTTTCGCGATGGCGTAATATGATTGTACTGGAGATCCGGAGACATTCTGGAGATAAATCAATATAAAATAAACAAATATATGAACAGGTCCCGATATTCGTTAGGAAAAACCATTCGAAAATTGTCTAGTCATAAAAAAATCAACACGGAAAGTCAATAAAGTCCACGTTCTTGCGAAGCAGATAAAGATGAGTGGAATGTTCTCATTTCTGTCTGAAGCATTCATAACACTTTGCGCATGCGCAAAACGAGAACCTTCTATATTGATATTTTACGACTCAATTTTCGGACGATTTTTCCTAGGCTTTGGTATATAATCATCAAGATCTGTTTAAATAATCATGTAGGTATATGAATGTCGAGAGACCTGTTCATATGAATATGGTCTAGACCTGTTTATATGATCGTGGGTGGGTCAATTAATTTTAGGCACTAAACGACAAAAAGAAGTCCCTAAATGCCGTTTAATTCTTGCGTTTTACGCGGTTTATGTAACGAGCTACAAAAATATATTTTTACTCTCTTTACACATTTCTTCGCGTTAAATAACTAAACGTAATGTCGACCATAGGTCGTTTTAAAGCATTGTTAAATAATAGGAATATCAATAATTCTTCTCTCTGGTACTTCTTGTTATTTCTTTAATATGTTTCAGATATCAGTATTTTAGGTTGATTAAATTAAGAAAAAATTTAATAAAATAAAAAAAGTAAAGTTGATAATATTGTATTCATAAGGAATGTATTTTCCATAATTAAAATTATTAATTTTAAGTCCTTCTCTACCTTTTACGAAATGAATCGTTATTACAAAAAAAGTAAACCAGCAAAATTAATAAAAATATCTCACTTGTGCCGATTAAGTCTGTTTTATCAGCGTTCTCATGTCACTGCCATCAAAAAGAAACGAATACATAAACTATGAAATGATACCAACAAACATTTACTACTACATGATAGAGACAAGAAACATATATTAGCATCAATACGTATCGTAATCAAGAAACGTTTTATCTATCGCAGAAATTCTTTAACTCTTACAAAATACTGGGAAAACCAGAAATATCGCATGATATAAACTAATTAATTTATTTCCTTATTTTAGCCAAATATTCTCTTTACTCGATTAAAAGAAATTGAGCGACGATTAATAATTTACGACAATTACAATATTTCAAAGAACAATAATTAATCATTTTTACGTAATTACATATTCCTACTGAATTTTGTTGTCTATAATTAAAATAGCAATTGAAAAATCAAAATTATTGGAACGAAAAATAGATTAAAAAGTAAATTTCGCATTATATTTAAAGATTAATAAGATGCATAAACTAGTTTGAATTTTAACTTCAATTTTTGGGCTGTTTCATCGAAGCAACAATATAAAGAATATACGTATGTATTGGCGATCAACGAAATGAATCAAACGAATTATTAATCATTTCTGTAGTTCATGATTTTTACGTTGTTCGATTAAATGAATAGAGTTTTTTAGCGACAGTCGGAGAATCGCCAATCCGCAGAAGAGTGAAAGATCATTTCCGAGATGGGAGAAGCTTCATAGAGATAAATATACGTTTATATGTATGTGTTTATGCAAAAACCTGTTTCTAATAAGACGCCACGGCAGCGTTCTGCTCCTCAGTATCGCTTGAACCGGTAGCGTCATCGAACGTGGTCATCATGAGCGTTCTCGGAACGAAGTGGCTACTTCTTAATGCCATTTTATTGTTTAACGTAGTAATTCAAGAAAATTCAGCACAATATATTCCTCCAGCAGCGAGCGTAGAACCTCTTTATCCAAAAGGATTACGGATGTCTATTGCAGGTGAGTAGGATTCCTTATTTTTGGTGTCTATCTATATGTATATTTGCTTGGTACCAGTATCTTTGTGCAACTTTAGTGTTCTGTTATTTTTTTAAATTATGAGAGATGTATCGGCTTGTGGTCGATTATCCGGCTTTTTTTCTAATTCTAAGGCATCTTGCTAAAGCATAGAAATAAAAATACTATGTTCTCTCTTTTTTGTCATTAGTATAATTTTAATATTTTTCAATATCTAGTAACATAGTATATTTACTTACAAGTGCATAATTAACTTACAGCTACATAAACTAAATAAATACCAATTAACTAGAAACTTTGGTCATTATTTCTTAATTTTATAATAGAATAAAAATAAAAAAAAGAAACAATTTTCTGTTTGGGTTTAGACGTGTCTGAAAATAATCGGCAATAGTCTTGAAAGCTGATTTATCGGTTAGTCAACTTAGTCGGTGGATTTCTAAAAATTATTCAAATGAAATGGTTGATGGAGGTAACCGTTGAAGATGAACAGGAACAAGGAAAATATTTTACAGTTTAACGAAAAGAATGTCCTTGTTTAAAGGAAGAGTACGAAAATTGTGTATGCAGGAAAAACACTTCAATATAAAATACTTTACAATAGCCTTTTTGTGTTTGATATAACAATTGTAAGTGTAATATTTTAATTCGCAAAAGAAATTACTGACGCATCGAATTGCGTAATTCTATAGTTCCAGTGATAATCTTTGATTGATGACTCAATAGAGAATTTGCATCTTTTAATTTGTACATTGCACGCACATTGATACAAGATACATTAATGCACTTGAAATTTCCTCATTACGATATACAACAAACGATATAACAAACAATAAACAAAATTATGCTTATATATAAAAAAAGATTATTATAAGGTTACTATCTTAAATTGTATATCGCGAGATTAATGTATCTCTAAAATTGACACTGACAATTTTTGACGAAGAAAATGCTTTTTCTACTCAGATGAGGATGGTATCAGTTTGGTCGCATTTCACGTAAAATTTAACGACGATTTCTACAGTCTCGAAGCGGGTACTATTGCCAGGGACATCATAAAAAAAAAAAATGGTCGTTGGACGTATGAAGATAGAAGCACGAAATTAAAACGAGGCGACAAGATTTATTATTGGCTCCATGTCGTTTACTATGGTCTTGGTTATAATTTACTTGACCAACAATATGAAGTCAAAGGTTTGTTGAAAATAAAAGAAATGATTTTGGTACTGTTTCTCTGTAAAACTTTGACTGTTCATCTTACTCATTCTGTCTTTAGAATTTTACAATTACGATGGAACTGTAGTGGGCGGAAATACCGCAGATAACATCCCCTGTTCGACACCATCGCAGACTAAAATCTTTGAAGGTAGTTCTATAAATCAACAGACGAAAGGAAAAACTACCTGTGCGGGACAAACGATCTTCGAAGAAAATTTCGATTTTCTTAATACGAATCTTTGGACGAACATGGAGCGTTTTTCTGGCATTCCGGTAAATATGCTAGCCACGTTTGAATTTATAGATAGACATAAATTATTAAAGAAGATAGGAGAAGACATGTAACATGTATTCTGCTCTCTCTAGAAATAATAAATCTAATATGTTAAGGAATAACAGAGATAAAATCGAATTAAACCAGTTAAAAATTTATTGTTTTATTTTAGAATTATGAATTTGTCGTATACATGAAGAATAACGACAACGTGGAAGTCAAAGATGGTATTTTGCATATTAAACCAACTTTCACCAATGATAAGTTTGGTCACAACTTCGTCACAAACGGAAATCTGACTTTGACGAGGTAAAAATTCAATTATCACAAAGTCAGTCATAATGAAGTCACAATCGTTACGTTAAAAATTTTGAATGTCTCTTTAGCTGTACAGGCGTAGCTAATACCGATGATTGCAAACGAAATGCATTTGCAGCGTACATTTTACCGCCTGTTATATCAGGACGATTAAATACCAAGTCATCGTTCGCTTTCCAGTACGGACGTATTCAAATCCGTGCCAAATTGCCTCGTGGTGACTGGTTATATCCTTGTGAGTTCTATCGTACATTTTGTGGATCTTTATATAGTCATGATATTTCGCTAATTAATTGTTAACTGTTAAATATAACAGCTAATAAACGGTGGAGCCTCTTGCATCCGAACTCTCGTTACGTACTATGTACGTAGATATATGTTATTGAGTGTGTATATTATTATATGATTTATTTTCACATCTACAAAAAATACTTGCCAAAATACGGTATATAGTTTATGAGTGACAAATGTGTCATAAACATATAAAAATTGAGATACATGCTGAAAATTGAACGAATAGATATAGACAGTTATAGATACATCTTAGTATAGATACCAGAATGTATTGTAGAAAAAGCGGAATGTATTATGCAAACCAGAAGCTATCATAAGCCGCGAGGCAAGGATTATGTACAAATAAATGATAAATAATTCGATAAAAGACCTCAATGGCTTCTAGCAGTCAGAGAAATATGAAATCCTTAAATATTGAAACAAATTAACAATTTTTTTTATCTCTATCTTGAGAAAAGCGATCTTTGTTTCTTTTGTCGAAAATTTCATTATCCGGACAATTTTGTCTCCTTATTAGTACGGATATGGGAGGCTCTATACTGTACTTTGCGTCACTATTTTAAAAAATTAAATTATCAAGATTGATTATTTAATTTAGTAAATGATGTATAATTCATTGTTATATTTTAGTACTCACTCTAGAGAACATAAACGAATATACACAAAATTCGCCGCTTTATTCTGCAATCATGGTGGCTCATTCAAACGGAAATCCATTCCTCAAAACGCGAGAAGGAGATGACATTAGCGGGCACATTCTTCTAGCTGGAGCTTATGCGGCGAGCATAACCCAACAACCTCCACGTAATAATCGATTAATGCTTCCTAAAAAGACTTTAACGAATTTATGGTCAGATGATTATCATGTGTACGATTTGGAATGGAAAAGCGATCGAATCACGCTCAAGGTTGATGAAGAACAGTATGGCGATCAAGTAGTTCCACCAAGTTTGTTCAATAATCCGGTTAGTACTTTAAACTGCAAATATGTAACTACTTTTACATTTTCCCCGTGCCTATTCCACCATCTTTCTTTATCTGTTCGTCTTGTAATATTGCTAACAATCTAAGATCACAAAGAAGAAATATGACAAGTCTATTTTTAGTAATTTTCTAATGTTTATACTATTTGGTGGCTGGAAGAAATACATAGCTGAAATGTAAAACAACCTTAAAAAAATGTAAGACTTGGCAACAAATGCGCAATTTTTGTAGAAAAAAAGAAGACAGTAAACTAACTTCTTCACGCACAAATCTTTCTTTGGTTTAGTAACGTAAACAATTAAATCTTTTTATAATAAAAAAACGGCTAAAATACATACATATTTTAATATAAAATATCGTAGTACCTGGATCTAATTAAATTAGAAAATACTTAGAGTATATATCGTACATGTCACGAGTATGTGCATTAAGTAGTTGAAGGGTTGAATTTAAAGATTGCTTCCTTACAGAACAAGAATATGACTTATGCCTTTTCTATAATCTTTAATTCTAAATAGTTCATTTAACATTTTCCATGTTTTAACAGGCTTATATAAACATCGGTCTAGCCGTAGGAGGTCACTTGGTCTTCCCAGACGGCTGTATCAGCAAAGAGTACGCGAAGCCCTGGAGAGACGTCGAATCGAAGGTACATCTACTTAAAAGATTCGACTTCCATTACAAAAGCAGGACATTTAAAACACAATATCATTGATTTCAGGCACTTCTCAACTTCTATACAGCAGCAGACAAATGGCAAGAAACCTGGAGGAACAGTGACACCGGTCTTCATATAGACTACATTAAAATCCTGGCTGTCTAATTCCATTTTTCACTTTGATTGAAAAACACATTTAATCACTCCTTTCTATTTTCTATCGCTTTCGTATTCCTTCATATAAATCCATATAAATTGATAAAATACACAGCAATTAGAAGGGAAGCGGTGGAGGTACCAACACGGAAGCAGGCAACGGTTCTTGATAAGGCACGTCATCCGGATGAAAACCAGAACCAAGCAATTCAATCAGTCGTTGTCCTCGATAGCCATAACGTCTCTGATAATCAAACGAGGCACGAGGTCCATCTTCTGGTCTGAATTCGAACATCATCTTCTTCCTAGTGTCCGGAGAAGCTACCAGTCTCAGAAAACCATCCACACCGTTTCTTGGCCATTCCCAAAATCTTCCACTAGACCATAGGGAACGAATCATGGCCATCCATCTCGAGGGAGACAAGCCAATCGGAAGTGTCCTAGCGACTCGAGTTGAAACAGTTCCATCACACTGGACTACTATGCACAGCTGTACATGCAATAAAACAATCATGAAGCGATTTTCTGATAAGTTTTTACTGTAGATCACGATCGATATATCCGAGCGTAGACCCACTTACCGCGCAGATTAATATTAACGCGTGGCTCGCGCGCATTTTCTTTTATCGAACCTCCAGGTAGGAAGACAGGGAAAGCAATATCCCATCATTCATGGTGCCCACTCACCTTTATGTCTTTCGAGTGGGTGAAAATTTCGTGCATAGAATACATTGTGATTTTTTCGTGATAGAATTGTCAATCGTCGAAGCGTTGAGCAGTAGCGTGGTTCTTCAAACGATTCGCGCCTCCTTCCTCGACATCGGTTTTCTTTACTTTCACTGATTGCATTGCGCCAGACTGCTACGATATACCAACTGATTTCTTTTCCACGGTGTCCTTCTGAGCAGAGTTAGTTGGTATTCCGCACTCATTCCGATATCATCAATCAGGCTGTCGTCAACGTGATCCTACGTGACCACCTCGAAGAGGAACAACATGAATTTCCCTCGTAGTTTGGTAGTTACAATTTACTACACAATTGCAAACAACGATTTTTCGATCGTTTTTGTAGTTTCTTCTCTAAAGTGGTTTTGAAGCTAATAATCAGTTAGAATGAGTAGTAGAGATGTAAAACTTGTGTTTTGTGGTTATTTACAAGGGAAGAAATAAGATAAATTATTGGAATTATTCTATATTTGAACGCAGTGTCACTATTACTTAATAAGAGGGATAAGTTACGTTCGTGCATGACGTGTTTCAAAATTGAATAAGTCGTACAATCGATACGGATGAATTCGCAGAATAATAAGTTTCGTAATAGGTTGAAAAAAATGACACATTTGTGCAAATAGATTAAATTTACTAATATCGTCGTCCGTTGCTAATCTTCTTTCTAATTTTTTGTAGAAACAAAAGAAATATGAATAAAACATTGAGAAATTTAATAAATATAATGTAATAGGATACATAAAAGAAGATATAAAATTGTAGCTCAAAGATTAATAATATACAAAAATAAAAACTGTGAATTTTACATTTACGTAACAATTTCGTATAAAGCACTCTTATACTGATTGAACACGCTCAAATAAAGAATAATAATTTGCAGAATAATCATGCAAGAATACGCGTTTATTATATACTATTCTATGCATATAGAACTAGGATTGAATTACATCGATAAATTTTTGGACATTTTAGACAATTTCGATTTTTCTTGTCTTGCTGCTTAACGCTGATAGAATCGTATCGGTCGCCGAAGGCATCAGCATTTTCTCATTTATTCACGATCTAATTCAGTATAACGTAGCGGGGATACCGCTCATCCACGAGGCAAGTATAACATTCTGTGAAACAGAAAATCAAGGTTAAAATAAAAGTTCTGAGAAAATCTAATTAAGAATGGTACGATTACTTGCATTAAGTGAATGATCATGTATTAATCGTTGCGCAGCAAACACAATGGGACTTTGATCCAGAAGATGGGAAACAGAGAAGAATCAGATACGAGAAGGAAAATGGTCGTCATGGAGAGATCGCAATAGCGAAGATCGGTATGGGAGTCGGAATCCAGGAGCCATCAACAAGATCTGCGTAAAAACTAATAGGAAATCGCTAATCTGCAAAAAGAAATATGTCAAAAATTAATGAGAACTATCTTATAAGTAAAATTGATTACGCTAATTGTTGTAAAAAATCAAGTGTATTTTAGTAAAACAAAAGTAAACATTTTTCTTTCAAGTATTTAACTTGGATAAGTAGTATTCTATTTTGTATATAATATTTTTAAATATATTATACTTTATACTTAAATACAATTCTTCTTCGTCTTCCTTTTTATTTAAAAAAATATATTCTGTTCTAAAAGTATGTATATTTATTTAGATTTCAAGGTCATGCTTTTTTCAAGGAATTTCGTCAATTGTCAATTGTATAATCGACTTTCGACGAATTCCAAATAATAGGAGTGCGTAAAAATTCAATTCGTCGCAATCTTAGCAGGTGCGCGTATGTAAAATGTACGACTTTCACTTCATACAAAGTAAAGACGAAGTGGGGACGGAATGAAGCAAAGTAACGGACTTCGGAATAAGGCAAACTAAAAGTAGAATCAGAAAAACGGAAACAGACCGATCGTACGGGCCGTAGTATCGTCTTCCTCTCGTTCTTTCTCAATTAAAATAATCTACATTATTTATATTTCGACGAAAAACGATACATTGGAA
Source organism: Bombus soroeensis (assembly GCA_014737365.1). Taxonomy (NCBI): domain Eukaryota; kingdom Metazoa; phylum Arthropoda; class Insecta; order Hymenoptera; family Apidae; genus Bombus; species Bombus soroeensis. Next base: position 2,161,892 of record JACXIL010000236.1, read on the forward strand.
TAAAGACACTCGCATATCTAGTGTTACGCTTTGTGACAAACTTGCTTTTCGTTCTGCAAACTGAAAGTATTATCTTGCGGTCACCGAAATGGCAAGACACGCTCCCGTAAGTAAACGAATCCGAAATAAAACTTCAAAATAAAAGTAAAGATAAATGTGCAAGTAAAGAAACATACGCAAATAAAATTATGCTTGTGTAAACATTAAAGTAAAAAGGATTCAAGGAATATGTAATCTTTGGCTAAAGTAGGTCTAAAGTAGGTACTTCTTGACCTGTTTACGGTGCACGTGCCACATAAAACGATGCTCATTTCTTTTTCTTTTTCGTACTATTTATTATGAAACATTTAGTAGACTCATCTAAGATATATGTATACGCTAAATGTAGGATACTTTTTCGCATATCTTCGTTTCGACACGCTAATACGAACTGACCTACTTTCAGTGGACGACCATGATCTTTGCGACAATAATCGTTGCCTGTTTACTTGGATTAATCGTCGAAACCGCGGCGACGATAGCTCAACCAAAGGCACCTAATTTCCAGTATTTCGAACGGTAAGAGATTAAAAAAAAACACACAAAGAGGATAAATTCATGTTTTAAACATATTGAAAGGAGGTAAACAATGGTTCGCTGTTACACAGTTGTAAAAAGGATTACAATGATCTCATGCTACATTACAATTTGTAATATTACATACATACTATTAAGGAAATAATCGTCTAAAAGTGTAAAATACATATGCATCGACTTTTGTTTAAAAATAAATGCAATCACAAGATTTTATTAATTATTAACTGATTATTTATAGGCCTAAATATCGCTACCCATACTATGATGAAAATGGCAGGGGAAAATTACTCTATGGTTATGGAGGACCAGATCTGTATCAATACAAAACTTTCAGTGCCCTTGAGGGAATTCATTAAAATAAGGAGTATTAAATTACGCTATTAAGACATCTAGTTAATAGTCATTCTATGAGTTGTGATTATTATCATATAGGGTGATCGTTTGTGAAATGACATATAGTACATACACGATTTTGCTTCGGATTACAAGAAAATGGTTACATATATTCTATGTTGCACAATAATAACATACAATATAACTTTCAATACTTTGCATTATATCCTTACATCTTTTCTTGTTATCAGAAACACATCGAGTCACGCTATGGAATTAAGGAACATTACAAGATCATTTATTCTCCCAATCATAACCAATTGTATTTTTAAATGCAATCAATCGATATGCTTAATTACGTTGTAAACATGTAAACATTATGTTCGCCGCGGGTTATGAATCTTTTTGTTCGACAATACGAGTTCGCGAAAGTAGAAACGAATCTATGTATTTATCTCAAAAGACAAATTACTTCGTTAGTCAGATGAATGAAAAAATGTGTTAGACATTAGAATATTATGATAAATCGATGCAGAAATTACTACAAATACAATTACGAGTAATATCATTAAAATTGATCGTCTATGAAAAATTTGTGGAATGTGCATAGCGTTACTAGAGTCTATGACGTGTCCAATATAATCACCGTGAAGACGAGAAACGGTTAGATTCTAGCGCCTAGAAATCGGGTATCGTACATTAGAAAGACAGAAAAATTTGTAAAGGTTAAAAAACGCAGTCATTTTAAATCTTAGTTAAACGCGTTTAGTTAGACGCAGAAAATGTTCGTTTCGTGACAAGTGCACATACAAGTTTACAAATGTGCAAGCATAGTCGAGTGTATAGCGAGATATTGTTGATAAACGAATGACTACTACCCGTACGATGTGTATTGGGTATTTTATTCCAAATGATCCTTGTCCGCCTTATCTTCGGCAGACTGTAACTGTCATACAAAATCCATCTCGGATTTATTATAATATCGTGTACCTGCTCGTAGGTTATACAGCTGCCTTTCTATTAATTTCTTTATCTCGCTAATTATGAAAACGCTTGACGTGATTCCAACAAGAACCAAGATATCTGTTGAAAACAGAAACAAATATTTCCTTCAAAAGTTCAAAAATAAAGATTAAGTATTAGGAAAGCTTCGTTTAAAATACGCACCTACTGCCGAAAGAGCTTCGGTTTGGAAAACTCGTTGTAACGGTGGAAAGTAGATCACTAACATCTGTCCTATTACTGATAATGTTACGGCTACCAGGAACATTTTGTTACTAAATAAACCAATAGTAAATATTGATTTGGTCTGAAATGTTTATGACATGTTTAATTCATGGAAAATATATATTACAATGTTAAACAATTTCATTATCTTTTTTTTTTTTTTTACCTGTGACCTACAGCTTAGAGCATTAAACATATCGAAGAAAACGAAACATGTAAATGTCATGGTTGTATCCCTTGCAGTGTTACCATCAGTCGTCATCTAATAAAAACAAGACACGAGAAAAGTTATAAAGTTTATAAAACATGAATGTTCTTTACAATAAGTTTCGTACCTCGTTATTATAAACCCACAAAGTACCAATAATAATAATAGTAGCCGATAACAATACATTAATAATAAGCTGTCGAGTGATCATTGGTTCTTTTGTGTTGCGTGGTTTTTGTTTTAAGACATCCTTATCAACTGGTTCAACGCCAAGACTATAACAAATAATTAAATATATAAATATGATAATGTATCTAGAACCATATAATGTATCATAGAGAATTCTTTTGATTTCTACATTACCTTTGAGCAGGTGGTCCATCCATAATAATATTAATCCATAGAATTTGCATTGCATTTAACGGATTTGGTATACCCATCAAAGTAGCAAGCGCAATTAAAGATAGAGCAGCTATGCTAGTACTTAATTGAAATCTTACAAAATTTCGTATATTATGAAAAATTCCTTTTCCTTCCTCAATTGCAGCACTAAAAGATATATACAATTAAAGTAAAGTGAATGTAAAAAATGTTGAGAATTATTAAAGAAGAAACTAATATGTACATAATAGTTTCAAAATCATCATCCACCAAAATCATGTCCGCAGCTTCTTTACAAACATCAGTACCATTTTTACCCATGGCTATGCCTATATCTGCTTTTTTCAAAGCAACTCCATCATTCACACCATCTCCTGTCATGCCCACTATATTTCCTTCCCTCTGCAAGGCTTTTACGATGCACAATTTGTGCTTAGGCGTAACCCGGTAAAATACACTAACACTATTGATACATTGCTCTAGCTGGTGTTCGGACATTAAATCAATCTCATCTCCAGAGATTAGCCGCGAATGAAGTACATCTAACCCAATCATACTTGCTAAAATAAAAAAATATGTTACAATGCATTATTCTTGCAATATCTTTACAAACTATAAAAAATCCAATAAATCTATGTTGTACCTATTGCGGATGCAGTTTCTTTGGCATCGCCAGTAACCATTTTTACCTTAACACCACTATTTATAAGAGTCGTTATAGATTCACGAACGTGTGGTCGTGGAGGATCGCATATACCAACGAGACCAACATACATTAGATCTTGCAACGATGTACCACGCGCCAATCCAATTACTGTAAATATATTAAAAAATATTAAGTTGGAAATTGAAATTATCATCGTCATTAAAACGTACCTCTTAATCCTTGTTGCCCAATATCATAAGCTTCTGTTAAAAATTCTTCATCTTTCTTTTGATTCAAAGAATGTACTTGACCATTGATAGAATACTTGGTACATAATGGTAAAATCTTATCCAATGCACCTTTTACAAAATATATTTCTTGCTTATTCTGTAACATATATTTACAAAAATACAATAAAAATATTTAATATAAATGGTATTAATAATTAAAGAATTATTTAACAAATTATTATTTACCTCTCCGTATTTGGGAGTACATTTTACAGCCATCATTTTCTGTTCGGATGAAAATGGATATTCTTGTAATCGTAGATATCTATCAGCAACTCCGTACATTCCGTATTTCATTGCCACCGCTATCAACGCACCTTCCGTTGGTTGACCAAGTAAAGTATCATTTTGTAGTATAGCATTGTTGCAAACACATCCTACTTCTAACATGTTGCTGATGGCGGTACGTGCAAGGTCCATGTTGTCACATTTTCGAATTCGTACTTCTCCTTTATCATTATAACCAGCTCCAGTAACATCAGCTATGTATCCTTCCGATGTCATCAGAATGGTTACAGTCATTTCATTCTTCGTAATAGTACCAGTTTTATCAGAACATATCACGTTTACACAACCTACGCATTTGACGACATAATACTTATATATCTTTGTCTAGCTTTGATAAATGATTATGAAACTCTGTTGCATATGTTGTATATTTACCCAATGTTTCCACTGTTGGTAATTTCTTCACAATGGCTTTTCTTTTAGCCATCCTCATAACACCCAATGCTAAGGTCACAGTTACAACAATAGGCAAACCTTCTGGTATAGCTGCTACCGCTAAACTCACACTGATGGTAAACATTTCGAGTATAGCTTTGCCTTGGATCCAGCCAAGAAGCATAATAATACCAATAATGCAGAATGAGTAAAAGGATAATTGAGTACCCAAAATATCCATACTTCTTTGAAGTGGTGTTTTTGGAGCTTCTTCGGCCTGCATCATTGAGAAAACTTCTCCAAATTCACTTTTTTCTCCTGTATTCACTACTATACCCTACAGAATATTTTTTATATGTTTAAATTAATTGTACATAATTGCTACATTATGAATCCATTGAAATTTAGTAGAACTTACTTTTCCATTACCACAACGCACTAATGTACCCATAAACGCAATATTTCTCTTTGTTGTTAATCCATTAGTTTTAAGTAATGGAGCTGTTGATTTTTGTGCTGGTTCAGTTTCTCCAGTAAAACTACTCTCATCAATTGCTAAATCTATTGCTTCAAATATCCTGATATCTGCAGGTACTCTATCACCAATATTTAAGTAAACTACATCACCAGGAACTAAATTGCGAGCGAGAAATGTTTCTACGCAGCCTTCTCTTAAGCTGTAAAAAAATATTCAAAGAATTATTTTGATATCAAAATTTTCTAACACCTTTTAAAACATTGTTGTATATTATAAAATTAAATTAAAAAGTTTAACTTCCATTCTCAACCTAGAACTGTGCATCTTTAAAATTGGGCATTTTAAATAAAGGGGAAGGAATTTCACCTTATTAATCTATTGATTGGGATTGGATACTATATCTTCTGTTTTAAGAAAGCAAAGTAATACTCCATACAAAGGGTTAATATATCCTCCAAAGACCATATTTCTAGACGAAATGTTAATTTAAATAAATGTTATCAACAGTTCTTATCTTTACTATATTTAATATAATTTTACATAATTTTTATTGAACAAATATTTGATAAATAATACAAATTTCCTTACCAGTGACAAGTTGGTGGCACCAGTTTATTTAATTCTTCTAAGGATTTTTCAGAACGATATTCTTGTACAAAAGCAACTGTCACTACTATTATGATAGCCTAAGAAGAGATATACTTTATTAGTGTAAATGTTAATTAAAATGTAATTTGAAAAATATCACGCTGACAGGAACTACGATAAACTTACCACTGTAATACTGACTGCATCATCAAATTGCCTCATACATACACTAACAAAGGCAGAACCAAGAAGTAACAGAATTAGAGGATTTTTAAACTGCAAAAAGAAAAGGATATAATAAATTTTATATTCTATTATTCATATTAATTTAAAATTAAATAATACACTGAAAACCCTTCAAGTACCTGTTCAAGATACTTTTTCCATGTTGGTTCCTCCTCTTTAACACTGAACTCATTGAATCCAACTAACTGTCTTCGATGATCAGCCTCCTGCCACCAAAGACCTGTTCTTATGTCAACATGTAATCTAGCTGCTACTTCCTCAGCACCAAGGCTGGCTGCTTCAGCTGTTGTTAACCACATTTCTGATGTTTGATCTTTCCCCTTAAAAAATGAAAACTAAATGTTTTCTATTCAATATTTTTCAAATGTTCGCCCAACTTTAACAGACATAAAAACGATTTTCTAACCTTCATCACGAACTTTCGTTCATTTTAAAGTAACAAATAACAAATTTAATAAAACTGGACACATTGTATTTTTGACAAAAATTTTTATCTTTTTTGCTATCAAAACACTTGCTACTCCGAGATATATATTGCCGATATTGATGACGCATTGTTAAACCCATTAAGGGTTTTCCACATTTTACAGTATACATCAAAGGATTTACAAAATACCTTTATACAAAAAATATAAAAATAAATAATATTTTGTTTATAAATATATGTACATAATGAAGTTGTAACTGCGTTTAATTTATTTACAGTTGAAAAATGTAAAATAAATCATCAGCGCCAAACCGACGTCTAGTAAGGTGACACGTGTACCTTGTATTCTGTTTGTATTATAGGGCGTATCAATCTAACAGAGAAATGGGTGCAATATATTTACAAAAATAACAAAACATTTATACAATAAACGTATTTTACGATAAATTTTTTTTTAAATAGTGTTATCTTGTAAGGTAAAGACATTGAAATATGATTAACCACAATTTCTAACCTTGAAAAATTCACGAAATTATTGACAAATATATAATTTACATATTGTTATTACTTTACTTCAAATATGATATAAGGATGTTAGTAAAAAATGAATGACTCTATCAAGTATTACGAATTTACTGAATATTACAGATAGTTGTACTCAATATATATAATTTTTATAAATGTTTTATCTATTATATATAGATATAACAATAACCTCTTTACGATAACTAATTAATATATATACCTATTATATGTATTTTCCATTATCATATTTGAAAGTATTGTACTACGCAGTTCATGCCTGAAGTAACGTTCCGATACTTTCGACTGTAAGAACTGATTCCTAGATTACGGAAGGGGAGTTACTTTTCCAGGAACTAACATTTATATAACATATAATTATATCTATAATTTTATACGTACTCAGTTCGAATATTCAATTTACAAAGTAACAAGGGTAACAGAATTTTAATTGTTGGCTGTAAAAGAATTCCATGCAACATCAACTTTAAAATATCGTACAAATTGCAAATATTCGATTTTCCATTCTAGCAATTATCGATCCGTAGAATGCGCAAGGCCACATTGCTACACTTATTACCTTAGGTCAACATGTTCAGAATATTTGCTGCCTACACTATCATTGCAAACATTTCAAAACGCTGCATCATGCCAGTGCTTTAACATTAGAAAATTACTATTCACAATCAATACCATCTATTCTACACTAATAGTTAGGTAATTCTCATTATCTTCAATGTGTTAGATATCCATTCAAGAAAAAATTTATAGATACGTTATAGATACGATTGTTTTCAATGAACTTTTTTAACAAACATAAAAATGACACATCTCAACAACGAAATGAGAATAAGATTGCTCGTAGATGAAATCAGAGGTAACAATAGGAGCTCCAGAAGGTGCTGTTGGCAGGCTAAATATTCGATCGATAACGAAACATTTGAAGACATAATGGTTGCAATGAACTTTTCATGTTAACGTATTCTAAACAATTCTTCATTTGACACTCTAAGTTTACAATTCATTTTAATTCTTTCTTATGCTTCTAATAATAAAATATAAAGAATGTCACTCAGAACTGTTTCTTTTTTAATAAGGAAGAGCTATGATATTGAAGACTAAACCTTGTTTATTACAAAATAAAACAGCGTACATAATGCCGTATAATATAGTTAAAGGAAAAAATACATTATAAAGAATAATTAATATTAAATAGATAAATAAAAAGTTGCATGGGAATGTTTAACAATGCTATAAATTCGATAATGCGATATTATTATAATTTAAAATAATTCTTACCTCTTTCACCGATACATTTTCGTTGCGTTCCTTGTCAGTAGCTGCGGCGGCAGCATCAAGTTCATTATCTTCGAAAAGTTTTTCGTATTTCTTACTCGCTGTGTCTTTCATCTCTTCTAAGCCACGTTCTATTTTTCTTTTTTGTTTCCTAGCTCGATAATTATCGACGATATATGCCACAACGATTTTGTACGTCGCTTATTTTAAAGTCAAAATTCCTATTGAAGGCAGGATTTAACAATATACGTTACTATCCGTCAGTCCGGTTTTACGGTTTCGAAAAAAGGAAACACACAGCTCATGGTCCGAATGAATTCCTGTCAAAACGTGTTGGCATTGAATATATACCGAATATTATGTATGTACTCATGTATTGGATATCATTGATTTCTACTAGAAGTTAGTAGAAGAGTGGTATCAAAATGACCGACATCTAAAATTGAGTCATAAAATAAGTAAAATTACAAAATTGGCTTGAAACAAGAACTTTGAAATAAAAGATTATTTATTACTGAATCATTTGATAATAAAAAATTTTCCTTGGATTTTATGGGTTTTTAATAAAATATTGTTCCTGTATATATTTTACTATTAAAGAAAGAATTAAGACAGCTTTTTGAACTATGACATTAAATGGTATAATTTGATTAAATAAACTTACGAAATAATTTTACCTAATCATAGAAAATAATTTATTTTTAAAATTAATTTTTGCAAATATTTCGATTAACGACTTTTTAAATGTGTCACTCTTCTAGCACACCGTCGATATAGTATTTATATTATAGTTGTATGTGTATGTGTGAGGAAATTAAATATCTGCTGGTTCTCAGTCACGCGAAGGTCAAACGAATGCATTTCTGAAGATCCTTGATAATTTAATTATTGTCAAATAACCAACGGCAAAAAAGACAATAATAATTTTAGTAGTTCATTGAAATGTACAAGTTGGCACGCTTGCTAGAAGATTCGAAGAATTTCGACACCTGACAGTGAATAGAACGATATTGTATTCAGTAGAGATGGATGAATATTGTCCTCTTTAAATGGTCTTGCGACACTTATTGTTTACGATATCTATAAATATTTAACTTGATAGATCATATAATAGAAATTACATACTTATTTCTAATAAACAATCGACATGTAACGTATCGATTATTTTAAGAAGATATTTTTTTCAGTCAAGTTTAATGGAATCTGGAAAGAAGAACCGGCAAAGACACTTAACCGGATAATGCTTACGACTGCTACTAACCTACTTTTAAATTAAACAAAAGATAGCTTCATCGATTTTTTAAAGAAGCATGTACAGATAGTAAATATCCCGAAGATTACCTTAAACGAAATAATTATTCGTCTAGTTTAATCGAAATTGCAAAATACTTTGACTTAAATTTAAATGACGCTCATTGAAACTAATAGCATTACTTACATACATATGTATACTACTACATTACACCAGTCGAAGTAGTCTGTTACTTTATATGGAAAAACGACATTTTAATTTCGATGGAAGATAAACCAACATGCCCACAGCGAATACTTTACACGTGTTATCACAAAAGGAGAAAGACAAGGAACATTAAAGAAAAGCTTCCTATTTAATAAACGATAATAAAAATCAGATAAAAAGTGAACCATATATTATATATGATTGTTATCTGTTATTGAGATAAATAGTTAATTAATCGAAAACACAATTATTGTATTGTTTAGTATCAGCGATGTAATGCACTCGAGCAATTTATAATCAAACACGGGCATACAACTACGCGGTACTTATTACCCCAAATCAATAATGGAGGTTTTTTCGGTAAATGCATATGTACCTACACCAATCTCTATGTTTTCCAAAATATGAATAAGGAAGTGAACGCACACTTGTACAGAATCTCTGAGAAAAATATCCTACCCTCAAGGATCGCGAAACCCTTTTAATATCCGAGGCACGTCGAAGGATCTAGTCTCGATGTGCTGGTAGGTAAAACACGCACAATAAAATTGCTCACAAATCGCAAATTCCGTGTGATTTATATTGCTTTCGTGGCTTCGTCTCGACGAGAATTAATTAAGCGGCTTTGTCTTCGACGAGAAATTCTACGCATACACTCATATAATAAAAAACCACTGTGAATACGATGTTCGGTTAACGTATGACTACCGAAGACCGAGTGACAAGTAGCTGACGATGTAGCGGGCAGCGCCGCTTATACCCTGCTGGTTGGGCTGAGAAAGCAGCTATATGAATGTGCATGTGTGTCGTGCATATATATAGCACGCTGCTGTGTGGTAGAAGTAGAGCAGACTGTGTCGATCCAGCGTACGACGACCTTAAGCTGCTGCAGTTCCAAATTCGCGCATCGTTTCTTTCTGACCAGTATTTTATTATACTGCAATGCATTTATATCTTTTAACAGATAAAATAAGATAGATTATAAGAACATGATGTATAAGCGATGATTATCCTTAATGTTAAATATAAGGACATATTCAATATTATTCATGTGAATTAAAAAATCGATATTAGGCGTACGCGCGGTAATAGGAGTTGGAGGCTATTTGTCCCGCTCCCCAGATTTTTTTAGAAATCTGAATAAAAACATTTGAAGATTTAATTATGATTTGTGATAATTTGCTATAAGTAATTAATGTTAAATCTAAGTGACGGAAATTGATTGATTGAGTAGTCTAAACACACTTCGAAGTATAATTGGTGACATACGTTTGGTAAACGAAAATGTAGAATGCAAAGATGGAGAAACACTGGAATTATTGGTTATTCAATTTTCGCGCTTATCACGTTGGTATAGTACATAGAATAATAAAATAGTTGTATGTATTTAATTGTATCATATTACAGATTATTGGAAGCATTCAACGGTGTGTAATACTATGTGTAATATACCTTTTTTAACCTGTTGTACAAGATTCTGTACAATGCACAAATACAATTCATCTTAATGAAATATCATAAAACGTAATAAATCATACTTTGTTATTATGTTATTACCTAATTGGTCAAATTTTTATTTCATTAATTTACGAGTTTGAAAATGTGAATTCCATTTAGATACTGAGGTACCAAAAGATTAAAAATTGAAATACTCACCTTATAATATTTCTAAATAATACAATTATAATTTTTAAACATTAACAAACTATATAATTACGATTTTACATCTAAATATATAAGAATTTTGTCATATATATATATATATATATATATATTCACTATTTCCAAAGTAGAAAGAATTATTTAGTAAAATTTGGATTTTGAGTTTCAATCTACATAAAAATTTTGATAATAATTTAATAAAATACAGTGGCGCTCTATTACGAGAAATGCAAACAAATATCTCTTCAGATCGATTGGACCAGTCACTTAAATGGCGGTAGTTTGTATACATGTTAAGTGCCGCAGGAAAATAACCTCTAATGGAGAGGATAAAACCGGTAGAAAACGTTTCGAAATGTATCAAAACTATCTGTCCATCGCCGGAAGAACTTAGTGTCATAACAAATAACGTAAAATGTGATAAATGCGGACTCATATTTAAAAATGGGCCCAGATATCGGCTACACGACCTTAAAGTACATCAACGTAAAAATTTAGATAAAACAATAAAAGAAAATGTACAATATCATTGTCCGGTAGAGTCTTGTATTTATGCTCTAAAAGCCGAAAGACATTTTAGTACTATGAAATATCTTAAACAGGTTAGTGTTGTCATCGTAAAACAATGCTTTTTTTATGAAATTGATCAATGTTTCAATTACGACATGAAATTTAATATTCTAAAATATATCTAGCATTACCTTAAAGTACATGCGAAAAAAACGTATGCATGTACTCGTTGCGAAAAAAGTTTCTCTACCGAATCAGCAAAAGAAGGCCACATGAGAGTATGTGGAATTGAATTTGTATGTTCTTGTTCAAAAATTTACAGCTCCTATGAAGCCTTGCTCACACATGCAAAACGATCTTTACATACAATAAATGATAAATATAAAAATTCTTTGAGGTAAGCTGATCATGAAAGATAAATATTTTAATGTTCTACTGTTTGACACATTTAAATACAATATCATCAATTTATATTAATTATTAACATTTTCACAGGCGCACAAATTCTAAAACAGTGAGATTAATTCTATCAAGTAATCAAACAGAAATAAATAAACTAGTTACAATACTACCAATAAATCAAAATGAAAATAAAATATCCTATCCTAATAATAATACAATGCAGAAACTTACATCCGATATTGGTATACAAACTGATGAATGCAAAAAGAATAAAAGAATATCAAGTCCATTAAAGTATGTTAACAATAGTTGCTATCATAATGGAAAGTGTGGAATATCTAAACAGACACAGACAAGTATCCCTCAAAGAATTAGACAAAATGTAATGTCCATGGAAACACAAACGATACAAGCTTCACAAGCATTTAAGAATTCGCTGAAGCTTCAGAAACATGGAAAAAATTCTGTATCTCAAAATTCTGATTATACATTGTTAAAGGAAGACCTTAATCTTAGCAACTTTACAGCTTCAAATTTATTTCCTAGCAGTCCATTACCACTTCGCCACGATGATGGGTTACAAGATTTTTGGGAAGATAAGAGTACATCGGGTACTCAAACAATACCTGAAAAAGATATGTTCGAAGTTCTCAATGATAATGTTACTCAGACAGAGTTTGAAACATTTTATAACCATAGTACAAATCCATTGATACAGTGTACTCCAAAGAGTACGGTTGCTTTAATGACTTTACCTTATGTTGAAGAAACGTCGACTGTTGTTGAAGGATATTCCTTTGTATCCTCAAATAGCATATCACGATCAGATCCCATGCTTACAGACAAAACTTTTGACGATAAGTTTAGCAGCATAGAAACTCAAACGGAACAAGCTTATTCACAATCATTTTTTGATTCAGATCCATTAACTAGATCATTCGCTTTAAGTTCTACCATTGAAACACAAACTACAAATAATCTTGACAACATGGAACTATTATATAGTAATACATGCACACAAACATGTAATGAAATGCTACCGACTGATTTAGGATTATCTAACATTCAAACACAAACACCTTGGACTCAACTCGAGGATACTACTGTTTCTGCCGAAACACAAACAAAATCCTTGATATGTGAAACAGGTTGCAATATATCAATAGGTGCATGTCGTTCCTGGTTGAGTACTCAAACTAGTCACACTGAAACACAAACTGACTTACTTAGTATTTTCGAAGGTCTTCAATAATAAGATATTCAATCTTTATGCATATGGCAGTATAATAATAGATATTTAGAAAAAATACTTTATGTATAAAGTGAAAATAATTTGCATTTGCTATTGTAAAATAAGACTAATTTTTCGTATTGTTATTTAGTACTTTGGTATTTTTTATATTTTGTTACAAACTAATTATTTAAGTTCCTGTATATGTGCAATCTGATGATGGAATATTACGTGCATTGATCGAGAACTGTATTTCTTTAAAAAGAAAATGTTTTGAATTTACTGTATTACACATTAACCACTGCCACGATCTGTTTATACATGTGTTTCCAGAATAAAAACATACACATTGCAGGCAATGTAATTCTTATACATATAACTTATTATTAAAGCTATTAATTTAAAACTTGCATCATGAAAAGTATTATTAATATTCAATTTAAGTTTTAAGGGGGCAAATAAGCCTTGAATTAAAACCTGTTTTTTAACTGAAATATGTCATTTACACACACAAATAATATATGACAATTTGATTGACAATTAAGAAATTTGAAGGTGTATAATAATAGACTCAAGTTATTGCATTTCAAAATAATCTACGCATGTAAAATATAAAATTACTATTACAACATACATATGTTAAAAAAACGCTTTTCATTTATAAATATTAATTCATAAGTTTTAAGATGTTTTTATGTCATGTATTATGAAGATAAGACATTTTGTTATAATACAACATATGGTTTTGAAGTTTTTAACTTAATTAATTTTCTAATACATGTAAATAGAAGTATGATCTTTAGATTGAAATATTTGCAATCGTTCGTGTGTCATGTACAAAGATAATTTTAAAAAATTTAATTTTTTTGTATATATTGTATTGTTACTATACATTGCTTAGAAAAACATTTGTCAATTCGCATAATTACAACCTTATTTGAAAGGAGATTCATGCTTCTGGACTCAAGAGTCATATACCCCCTTAAATAGAAAAATACATAAAGAATCTTGTCTGCTTGAGGTGTAATTGTTTAACTGATAGTTTCAACATTTACAAAGAAACGGAACATGTAATTTGAAACTGTACACGTAACATTGTTACAATAACTATTAAAATATTGTTTTTTTTTTTTAACAATTGCGTTGGAATTATGCATTGAATCCCAACCAGTGTTTTCCGTTATAGCTTCACGTCAAAACGTACATATAAAAGTTAAAATCTTTAGCTTTTTCTTTGCTCGGAGCCGCATGGTGACAGATCACGGTTAAGCTATTGTTTTATTCATGTTTGTTGCTAAGGTTTAAAATTACACTTAAAAGGTCATGCTTTGCCAAGCAGGGACGATATATAATTGTTGTACACCTAGAATTATATAAGTCGAAATTCAAGAACTATTATTAACACATAAAGATACAACAAACATGATATGAATATCGTGCTTTTTAATCGAATCAAATCACTAATCGACTCCAAAACGGGTACTCAACGCAATTACGTGAGTTCAAGGAACTTATTAACACAGGTTGGGATACATGCCATAGAAGTGAAACAAGGGTAGTATGCAGAAAAAGATGTACACAAGAATGTATTAAAGTGCAGGACCAGCAGCATTATCTTCATCAAAATCTGGTAGAAAATCTTTGGTCCGGTCTTCTATCCTATTCATATTTTCAAGTACTGAAGCTAGTACTCTTAAATTGTCCACGCCAGACATTAGTTGTCTATAACGATTCCAATATATATTATTATTTGAACTATTTAATTTAGAAATCTTGCTGAAATATAACTTTTTACCTTAAAGACACTTCTGCTGATGAGGCAGCATGTCTCAAATCACCTGCTAGTCTTTTTACTGTCTGATTCATATTTGAAGAACCATATTCACTTGTATTTCCCGCCGCAATAACAGTTCTAAGCTCTTTGTTTTCTAAACGGAGTAACGATATCTCTGTCTGCATTAACATTATGTTTTTCATTTAATAATCAAGTGCGCTATAAGATATTTAAAAAGAGACGAAAATCTATACCAACCGTTAGAGATTTAATCTCTTTTTTCAATGCTGAAATAGTACTTTCTGCATTTACCGCTCTCCTCTATAGAAACAAGATATATTATAGACATAAATTTGGTATATAAAACATTCTTGTACTCACTGTACTATCTTCAACTTGTTCCATTGCTTTTTCAAGATAGATTGTCTCTTCATGATCCACTTCTTTTCTAGATACCAATTCTGATTCTAATAATTGAATCCTGTAACAGACATTGTATAAATAAACTAGAGAATATATTCTATTATTAGAGATAAAAGAATTTTGAAAATTTACTTTTTCGATTTCTCATTAATCTGTTTTTGAGCTAATTCTAATTCCTGCTGCAATCTTTCATTTTCCAACAGTAACTACAAAAAGAATCGATATTTTATAATTATAAAAATTATAATAAATATATCATAATTTAAAATTCAACATTATTCATACCCTCCTTTCTGTAGTCTCTGCACTATTTGGAATAGATCCAGACTCTGTTGATAATGTTGTCCTATTATGAATAGGACCATCATTTAAAAAGTCTGGTAAAGATTTTGGAACATTTGGTTCACTTGCCCCTGAGTGAGAACAATCTCTTATAATCACATTCGACTCAGGATCAGGCTCAACTGTAGATATTGGTAAATCTAATGGAAACCCTAAATAATGAGATACTATAAATAAACAACCTACATAAATCATGCTATGATTAATAATTAATTTTAACATATCACTTTATAAATACCTAATGGTTCTGAAGTTTCAGTAGATCCTATACTAGATCTAGCAAAAACAGGTAAATTTAAATGGGCAAAAGAACTTGTATTTGGTGAAGATTGATTCCTCTGAGGTATTGCTTTGTCCAAATTTCCAGTTAGATCAAACGAAAGATCACATGAAGCAGTAGATCCATTCTTCTTCGATTCATTTCTAAGCCGAGCTTGCCTCTGTTCTACACTGTTTAATGCAAAATCAGGAAGATTATCCACATCTGAAATTGTCTGTTGTTTGGGCTCATGATTTAGATAATATTGTTCTATGACCAAATGATCTTGCACAAAGTCTGGTAATTCTGTTGGATTACGAGAATAAACAGCCGAACTTTTCTCTAGATTATACTGTGTTGGAGATGAATAAACTTTTGGACGAGCTCCAGCATTTTGATAATTTATTTGTGAACCATTTTTTAAAAAATGCTTAAAGCTAAAAGGATTCTCTTCAATTCTCGACGTATTTTGCCCTGTAGAAAATAAAAAACAACAAATATTAATCTAGTTATCAGCTAAATTTTTTGACAAATACCAGGTTAAATCTAACCTGTTTGAGGCTCTGTCTTAGTACGATTCCTAGCAAAGTATTCTTTCGATGTATTTCTACAACTCCGACATCCCGTTGTTACCTCTTCTTCGGAAGATGAAGATGACGAAAACATGACCTCTCTGACGTGACGCCTCGCATTTCTAGATACGGATCGAGACGAATCATTACTTTTTTTACGACTCGCCATCATCTATGTAGAAGATCAACTTTACCGACGACCGTATCATTTGCGGTGCAGTCAAACAGACAAAACTGCACTTAACATTTGTCACTCTCTGTCTGCAGGTCGGGTCAGGTTAGTCATACGTAACTTTTTCTTCTTTTTCATCACTCAGTAACTCAATGTGAACGTAGGAGTGGCGTATGTTTTAAACTTTTCTATCTGCATCTTCTATTTCGTAATATAAAGTTATTCTTATATTCAGTTCCGTATCTGAAATGAGTTGCAAGTGATCATGTACATATAAAGGTATACATGTGTATATACATAATGCTTATATCAATACATATTCAAAGAAAATTAGCTAGTAAAACACTTATCGTGAATTGAAATAATTAACGATAAAAATAACTTTAAATGATTGACTTAGTAAACATTTGTTATTATCGAAATGTGATACGGCAATATGAAATATTTATATGTTAATTTTTCAACGTAATAGGTGCGTGAATTATAATTTTTTGATAAAGGTTATCTTCCACGTGGAAATATCGTTAATTGCAGCAATTTTTAAACGAATGTATACTGCGATTTTAAGTACAAAATGTCTTATGAAAAACCTTGTCGTGCATGCATGGATTTTAAATCGTGGGCAAAGAATCAAAAGAAGGCTTTCGATTCTGAAAAGGTATAAACAAGGATTTTTTAAATAAAGCTGTGTACGATACATAAAGTATCTTCTTTTTAATAGTAATGTTAAAAACTAGTACCGATTAGCTTTTGAAAAGTGAAAAATAGTATTACACTTTATGTTGTGAAATAAATTATTTATTCTCACATATATATTTTATTATGTCAGGAAACTGAGAAAGTAGAGAAGAAAAGTCCACCTGTAAATAAAGTTAAACGTGATGATTGTCCATTAGATAAAGATGAATTAGGTTCAAGAACATGGTCATTTTTACATACCATGGCAGCATATTACCCTGATAATCCAACTGATGAACAAAAGTTGGATATGTCAAAGTTCTTTCACACATTTTCCAAGTTTTATCCTTGTTATGTATGTGCAGAAGATTTACAAGAGCAATTAAAAAAAACTCCACCACAAACCAATTCACAGTCACAATTGAGTCAATGGCTTTGTATGATACATAACGAAGTAAATAAAAAACTTGGAAAACCTGAATTTGACTGTAAATTAGTTGACCAAAGGTGGAGAGATGGCTGGCTTGATGGTTCATGTGACTGATGATTATTAGTTATGATTGTAAATTTTGTAATGAAACCTATATGTGATATAAAAAGCACCATGTAAGTTTATTGTAAATACTTGTAGGAATGCTATAATAGTTAAAAATATTAGTATCACATATAAATTAACCGTTTGAGTCCTAGGGGTCTTTGGAAAAGCAGAATCGAAAAATCCCGAGCAGCGCGATAGCGCTTGTCTTAATCGATTGCGAAGAGAAACAAGTGGCGCAATAGCGCTCGTCATATTTGTTAGTTTTATGAAATACATCTGTATTATTATATATGCGTACCATTAGTTTATAAATATTTCAAGTTTTTTTCAATAAACATCATTGAAAAGATAAGAATGAAATACAAAATACAATCAGTCGTCCGTAGCGTTCAAATGTAGTGGGTCTTTTTTTTTGTACAGAATCTAAACAGCGCGATCGCGCTGCTTGGAACTCAAACGGTTAATATTTATCTTTGTTAATTAATTGTTAAACATTATGTCCTTTCTTAATTATTAACATTCAAAAAAGAAAAAAGAAAAGTAGAAGTAGACTCATCATACAATTACAGTTACAGAGGTTTTCAGGTATTTTGAAGTATCCTTACTATTAATATTGCAAAGTAGATGGCGTTAAATGTGAAATAGTGAATGCAGAGCTTGTTGTTCTAACATGAGGTTCATAACTATGATCTTGTCCTTCACCACCAACAGGCATGACTTGACATGTTCTGATATGAAATGGGAAACGTTTGTTAGCCATAGATGGTCTGGTGATGTATAAAAACATTATGTGTCCCATAAAAATAGTCCATAATAAACATCCTTTAGCAACGCTTTCTCGTATCCACTCATCTACTAATAAAGTAATGCAGAGTACCTATAAAATTATAAATATCTTTTTACACATTGTAAAAAGAATAAATAAATCTTTTACAAATATTTTGTTACATAATATTTTACATTATTGTAAATGCAATTAAATGCATAGTCTTTTATATACCGTTAATGGATGACATAAAAACCATGCTGATCCCAATGAAAATAATGAACCATAAAAATGAAGTTTTGTTGACATTTTTCTAACAGTCTTAAAACATCGAAGAGAAAATATAATCCATGCAATCAATTTCAGTATTATTAATCCATAGCCTGGTGGTGATTCATAAATATACAATACCAATCCAGGATCAAAGACATCGGATTGGTAAATATACAATGAAAATTGACAGAAAGAAATCAGACAAATAAAACATATAAGCCATCGAGTTTGTCTGGCTGTTAAAACGCTCTTAGTCACTGTAAAACCAAGAGCCAATAATAACATAAGTACAGTGTACAAAATGTCTGAACATGCTTCTAGAAGTTGACCTAATAAATAAGCATTTTCTGTTGGTATTCCTCTTAAACCAAGATTTATGTAACTATAAATCTCAAATAATATTCCTACTAATTGACAAAGTAGCGAGGCTATAAATATTTTGTAAGAAACATGTAGTAGTCTTCTTGCCCTTAGTTGTATGGCTATGTAACAACTAAGTATTACAAGTATCACGTAAATACAAGCAAATGTTATCAGTTCTGGCAGTATATCTGAAATGAAAATAGATTTAATTAAATAGCATTGAGTAATTTTAAATCAATATAACGTTACTTGCAGAATTCGTCTGCTGAAAAATGTTCTTTCCAAAAATGACCATGCGGCGCATTTGTTAGCGATATCCAATACGAAACATTTAGTCCAGTTTTTGACGAACAGTCTGCTAGTGCGATAAACCACCATCTCGGGCGAGATGATCGAAATCTTCGATAACTAGAACATCGTACTGTTGTTTCTTCTTCTTCGACGCATTCTGATTGTTCAGATGTTAATGTGGATAACGGTACTATTTGACCAATTCCGTCCCAAAGTATAGCTTCTTTTTCTATGCATGTTTTATTCGAAGGATAAACGCTTGGCCATTGATCAAGCGCATCATAATACAATAGTATTTTTAAATCTTGTTCTTTGCCTCCCAACTCGAATTCGTACCGAAACGTGCCTTGTTCCGTTAAGAAGCAAAATCTTGCTAAAAATGCCCAATTCTGAAAAAGATTACAGCGATATAGAGTGGAAAGAAATCAACAAATGTTTAGATTAATAATTATTAGGAAAATTATGAAATATAATATATATAATTACGAAATATAATTCTTGATAATTAATGATACTAATGACACTTAATAATACTACATAATATATAGAAACATTATATACAATGTAACAATACAGTTTATATATACTATCTCTATTTGATTGAAATTAAATGTGGTAATAATTAATATATATTTTTAGAAATAGCATATTTTTATTAATTTACTTTTACGTGTTATTTTTCAAAATTTAGCATTAATATTATTGTTTCAAAATACACTTAGTAATTCGAAAAAGATGCTTATTACTTCACGTGTTACAAGGTGTCCTTGAAGAATTTTGGTCTCTGAGTATGTTAATAAAAAATTAAATAACATAAAAAAGAATGACAATGTGTTAAACATAGTTGATACACGGCCGTACAATTTTCCTGGACTGAAATGATATCTACATATCTGCAATATGTTACCTGCTACCTGCTACCTGCTGTTTTTCTCATGATCAATATTTCCCTGCTATTTAGAGCTATGTATGCATTTCAATTTATGTATTGATTTATGTTGTGATAATAAATATTTTACATATAAAATAAAAAATATTGAATGTGAAAAAACAATAACCAATGGCAAATATATAAATTTTACATTTTTTAATCGTAATTTAAAGCTTTAGAATCGTTTTATTGTTTAGTGTATATTTTTTACGACCTTGACCTTTCTTTACAATAATGCGATAATAATATATAACAAAGTAATACGTATACATGTATGTATTGAGTGTAACAGGAAATATTAAAGATTTTATTTAAATTATATTGTTGGAATTAATGTTTTACAATAGAAAGAGTAATTAGAAACTTACGAGTCTACTTAAATTTAGTAAATGATACATATGAATATAAAAAATAATGTTATTTTATAATTAATAAATTATTATATATAAATCAATTTCTTGGACATTTTTTTATTAAATATCAATATTTTATTTTAACATAAATTTGTGACCATTATTAATAAATTATATATAACATGATGATAAAGAAATCTTCTTGTTAAAAATGCTAAATTAGTTTCATGCTTTAGTCACACGTGTCGTCTCGTACTAGTTGAAACATAAACACGTATATTGTGATTTACAGTGCAATGATAATTCATATTAATTATAAGAAAATTCCTAGTATCTCAAAAAGTCATTTTTAAGCTTTATATTATGTGTTGTAACAACATTCATAAATCTAAAGTAAAAATTACTATTAATTTCTGTTATTAATTTCAATAGAGGTTATGTACAACGAAGCGATCATGAAAAGTAAAACAGGAGGACTTAAGGGTTTTAAAAGTAGGTACAGTATTCTTTGTTAAATACAATAATCAGTTTATTTATCTATCTAAATAAATTTTTATTCAATTATTCAACTTGTAGCATTATGGATTCGATTTGACGAAGAAACCACGGACAAGCACCAACTATTTTTTAAAGAGCATTCAATTAGAAATCAGGAACCTATACATCCTAAAGGAAGAACACTATTTATATTAAATATTCCACCTTATATTACACATAAAGCATTAAGTAAAATATTCAGTAATTTGTGTGGAACTGTTTCCAAAGTTTATTTTGTAACTCCTAAAGGATTTAAAACAGCATATATAGTTTTTGAAAAAGAATCTGCTTTAGAGAAAGCATTAGAAATTTCGGAAAACTATGTAATAACGTTAAATGAAGAGAAAAAGATTTGTTTTACAGGAGTGGAAAGTAAGTTATCTAAACTTATGGATGGATTTATTGGATATCTTTCTATGTAAAATACCTCTTAATTCATTTTAATAAATTTAACAGAATGGTGCTTAAACTATAATCGTTCAGTATGTAATGAGGAGGAAATGAAAAAGAAAATTGAAACTTATATGCAGAACTATGATCAAAAAATTTCTGAGAAAATAGCAAAAGAAAAAGCTGTGGAGGAAGAAGCAGAAAATGATGGTTGGGTAACAGTAACAGGACGAAAGAAGAGAGGACAGTTTGCACTTCCCAGGAAAGAATCTACTATTAATAAAGTGCAACGCAAAGAAGAACAAAAAAATAAGAAAAAGCAATTGCTTAACTTTTATACTTTCCAAATTCGAGAAAGTAAAAGACAGAGTAAGTTTTATGTCAGATTGGTCTTAATAAATATATGCAGAATTTCGATATTTGGGGTCTTATTAAACTTTTTTCTACAGATTTAGCAGAGTTAAGGAAGAAGTTCGAATTAGACAAAAAGAGATTACAAGATCTAAAATCTAAGAGAACGTTTAAGCCATTTTAAGATTTTGTATGTATAATATAGATTAATCATATCAACGTGAAATATATATTTATTATATTGTAAAAAATTTCTTTTTTTTACACTTATAAGTATGGTTTTGTATGCATATAATTGTATTTAAATTTATATACAGTTTCACAAAATGAAAATAACTATAATAGGAAAGACAATAATGTAATCAAGCAGCTTTAGATGCATATGTCTGTAAAGTCCATTCAATTAAGAAGTGTTGATATGATAAAGGCTGTAACAAAGCCAGTAACTCTTCTGTAAAAAAAACACAAATTAATTTTTAATTAAGGACTAATTTTATACGTTAAATGATTATGATATGTACGTTTGTTTCCATAAATACAATTTGCAGACATAGCTGCACTAACAGCTTGTGCAAGGCGTTCCATAGCTAAGTCACGCGAAATAGAACTAATATTTGTTTGAGATTGTAAACTAGTTGTTAAAGTTCGAGTGGTAGCAGCAAAATGCTGTGCGGATATAGCATGTTTATTATTTCCGCTATTTTTTAATCGCAATACCGAATCCATAAGCAGTTGTTGAATTTTAGAATACAATTTCTTCTGCTCCTCAGAATATTCTGTATTTTCTGTACCAACTGAACGTACAGGTGATAAAATACACCACCTAAGACAGAGATTTATACAATTATGAATACTTTATATTTAATTTTATGCAAAATTTTTCTTTTGAGTTACCTGAATAAACCTGCTATTGGAGTTATTGGTGTCATTGGAATGCCACCGGTTGGTAAAGCAGGATTATCCATCAAAGGAGTCAATAAGAGACTTGGGTTTTCATCTATCCATTCTCCTACCAACCTGAGCAGTTCTGCAGGTGGATATTTGTCTTCATAGACTTCACCTATTGCCGTTAGTAAGTTGGCAGTGAAATGTGGTGCAAGAACAGGAAGCTGCTTCAATTTGTCAATAGATTTTGGAGTAAGGACAAAATAGTCGTTAAGTACGTGCCTTGCTAATCCTACGCTCTGCGGTGAAGTAGAGCCTAATTGCTGCATCCAAATTCCAGTCGCATTTAAGACTGCTTTATTTTGAGTGGCAATGGCTAAAGATACTAAATTGCCTAAGATTTTGTATCTAGGACTATCTGCAGGGAAAAGGGATAAAAATACCGCGTTGCGTACAGCGGCACTTCCTCCAGGACTTTGAAAAAAATCGCTCAGAACTTCTATTAATTGCAACTCTTGTATCGCTGTCGTCAGGTTGCGCTTTTTCCGTTTCTCTATTTCTCCGAATACAAACTCCGATATTAAATCTAGTTGTAGATCCATTTGTTTCCCAGGTCTGCTGCATAATATTTCTTTAAAAACAGTAATAAAATTAAAAAATGTTAAAAGATATAAGGTTATTTTCTGCTAACCTAACCTATTTCAACCAATGTCTTACCGATTCTGCATAATGCCTCTCTAGCGCAATAAGGAAAATCTAATTTTCGCAAATTTTGTTTTATATCATTCCCTGCCATTAATGCATACGTGCTATTATAATATCTAAATACATTTAAAATAAACTATTCAATCTTTGCGTGACATTTAATAAGCGCCTTACCAAAACATTGAATATATTTTCTAAAACTATAATTCCGGATTTTTATGAAAGCGATATGGTTTTGGTAGCTAACGAAGACTGCATATTGATTGGTACGGTGATAGTTTTTTGAATTTCTACCACTAAACATCCAATAAACACGTAGTTAAGTCTGCTGGTATAAACGCGCGAGAAAGAAAAATATTTCTGCAACTTATTTCATGTACATATGCCTGTATCTCTCATTTAATTGTGTTAAATTATGAATTAAAATTTTACTGTACGTACTTTTTATACATTCAATTGCAAAAAATATAATTTTTATTTGTAATCAATATGCAGGATATACAATGCGATACCGAATTTTTAAAACCGAACAACACAATATATTATTTAAAATAATATTATACATTAAAGCTTAATATTTTTATATTTTAAAACATACATGATATAAAGAATAGTAATTTTTTATTACAAGGAAGATATAGGAAAATTATGATGCATATAAGAAAAATTCAATTTATTTACAAAAAATGTAAAAATATTTGTGGCATATTTTACATGAATTTTCTACTCGTTTCTTTTAAATTTGTATAAATGATTTATTGAAATTTTATTTTACATTTGTAATATGTACATATGTTAATAGAGATATATTTTTTTTAGGATTTTAATAAAATTTATCTTTTGTTTCACATGTGTCGCAATGAAATCGGGTATCCAATGCGTAGCGCCACCTTTGAGTAGGTTGCGAACTACACTGTTAGTCAAAACAATCGCCGAATTCAGGATCTATTTTTAGGCGGCACTCACTAAGCTACGGTACTTCACTAATTTTCGGGTGCATCGAAAAAAGGGACAGACGCTTGCAGTGTTTCGTGTAATTGTCTTTCGATTTCGGAAAGGTTCAACGACCTCACGGTAATTGTGACAAGAGACCGACCGGCCATGTTTATACCGTGGTGAATTTTGAGCCAGCGGCCCGTAATCTACAAAGTAATTTTCCACGTGTACTTGTTCGATACTCGTGTCGTCTACCGTACGTCCAGCACGGTGTCTAAGGCCTTTTCGAGATGGAGTCTAGCGAAAGGGGTGAGTAAATCCGCGATAGAAATAAAATCACGACAATATTGAGCCTCTGACACAAATCGCGACCTGGGGGCAATGGCAGTGTCAGGGTCGAAACGGAACTAGTTCAGTGACCGCATTCGCGGCATTTGACCGCGATATTACCGGAGAATTTCTTTTCGAATCTATCCCTTATTCATCTCGAACTCTCTATGAATACGGCATTTCTCTTTAGAATAGCCTTCCTGTGAAAATTCCTCTCGAGACCGAATCTATGTCACGCATCTCACTTTTGATCTTGACTGTACTCTCTCTTGGTTCAATTCTTACGCGTATCTCTTTTATACATATTTATGAACATAGAAATGACATATAAGAAAGAAGCATTTTATATTTCAATGTAATTTATTTTTCTTTTAATCGTCTGTGTCATAAACGAGCGATTTGTTCGAATAGGTGTAGCTTGTATTTCGTGTTTCTTTGACGTTTTACTCTGAGATAATAAGAAAGCTGATCGGTCAGACGGCTACGATTTGTATTACGCAATAACATAACGGCGTGTCTCTAACCTAGATAATCTCTCGCGTATAGTGAATTGAAGCCAGGGTACCGCTTGACAGAGACACGTGAGAATTATTATCGCTTGACCGAGTCCGGCATCTGTTGCAATGTGGCGACACCTGCCGACCGTTCGTGCACGTCCTACCTCAAGCTAGTGCGAATTAACCCTCCTTGTGTTTGTTGCCGTTCAACCCTTTCGTTCTATGAAAGGCACGGACGAAAGGAGCGATGTAGCAAAGTAAATAAAAGTGAATTCTTTTAGAAACTATTTTGTCATTTAATGAAAATCTATGTTGGGTTAACAACGTTGAAGAAAGTTATTCCGCTAAATAAATGAATATAGTTGAATTAAAAACTAATTGGAGGTTAAGTTTCAAGTAGCGCAAAGAAGCGAATATTCGAGTAATAATATTCAATTGTTTTTTATCTTTTTATTAGCAATCTATCGAGGCAATAATGTTAAACAGAATTAAGATGTTAGGAAAAGCTATATTCTATTTTATATACAATGTTTATCGACAAAGGATGAGGTTAGAAGACGTTTAATAGCGCATAAGTATATTTAAATTGCGCAACTAATTATCTTGCATTATTTTGCAAAGATTTGACATACAATTTATCTTTTTCATCGAACTTTTTACAATCATGTTCCAATGTTTCTTTTCCTATAAAATCATTTTTTGTATAGGTGCGCAATTTATAAGACATAGTACGTAGTTCGAATTTTCTAGGAGTACGCTGTTTCGCGAAATTTCCAGAACCTTTCGGCCGCTACTAGAGGGCAGGCGTGCGCCATTGTTTTCCCTTTTATTTTTAATCCATTCTCTTTTCATCCTTTTTTCATTCTTCTTCTGAGATCCTTCTCCTCTTTCTCTGCCAGACTCTTCCTTGTTATATAAGTCCAAGGACGAACTATGCGATTGTACCGTCTCTGTCCATTTTTGCATCTCTCTCTCTTGTCGGTTTTTTCTGCTCTATCTCTCTCTCTCTTTCTCTCTCTCTATACTAGTAACGTCGCCTTCTTCTTTCCTTTTCTAACCTGTTTTCTGTTGTCCCTCTTTCTCTTTTCCTCTTTATTCTTCCGGTGTGTTGCATTGTCGTTCCTTCTCCCCCCCCCCCCAATATACGTACTTCTCTATTCATTGCTTCACTGTTGCTTTATTATATTGGCCTGTGCATGTTGTGCATCCCTCTCCTTCTTTCTCTCATTGTGCTTCGATTTGCATTATGATTGGATGCTGTTCTTTGTTAAAACCGGTGTATTATTAACACGCGTCCTCGGTTGAATAATTTATGAAAAACGTGCTGCCCGCTTTTGAAAGAAAGATCATGCTTTTTGTTGTCGGATCTCTTCTGTCTAATTTTTCAATACTCATTTCAAGGTCAACCACATAGTTCTCGTAAACAGAGTATTATTCGAAATTAACTCAAATGGATTTAGACTATACATCCTAACCTTGAATTGCTTCAAGGTCATGACTGAGCAGAAGTTACGTAATCAAGGACTAACCGCAGAGATACTCAACCGAGCCTAAAACTTTGAACTCAATTATTTCTTCCCTTCCTCGTGCAAGATTATATCGCATTTTTACTCGAATCTCATTTTATATGAATTTTTATATAGTATGTGGTTAAGCTAGCTGAATTATATTTCTATTGGAATTATTATGTATTTTTATCTATTAAGTCGTCTTTTCATACAAAAGAATCAAATCAGAAAGGGGTTAGCGTGTTTCGCTATTCGTGTACAAGTTTATTTTCGCACGTGCCATGCGCAAACGGGATCGTTTATGGCCACGTCCAATATGTACTGTTCTAGGCTTGCGAAAAATTTGAAAAGGTTGTAGGACATTTTTAACAAAGTCTCTACTACGCTGTACGATGATCAGTTATTAGATCAAATACGTAAAGCTTTTCTAAGTAAAATGTTAAAAAATTTGCTTCGAGAAAATTCACGAGCAAAGTTTAATAATTCATCACAAGTGGGAAAGTTTTAACGATTTAGAAATAAACGATCTTACTTACGTAGTACGTTACTTACGTAGAGTTCGATTGAAAATGTATAACATAACCTCGAAGAAAGAAAGTTTCTTTTCTAACAGAATTAAACGGATAAAGATAAGCACCTACAAAGTTTTCATTCCGTGAACAAATTTGAAAATATATTAAAAGATTTTTTTTAATTCAAAATATTTCTGTTAATTATTCCGCTAATAATTAATACATTATGAATTATTAACTAGGGGAAGCAGAAATAATGCGAATTGCATAAGTAACTATATCGACGATAAATAGGATGCAAATGCGTGACGATCGTCGCGTTTCATTAGACTATCGTTCGAGACAATTGAATGGTATTGATTTGTAGTGTTCAACGCGAACTAGAAGGATGGATAATCGACGGCCTTGCGCGAGATTATGCTCGTCCACCGGGTATCGTACGATTTCGCGTCCTCGGGGGATGGGATTGCACCAACTGCCTCGTCAAAGGGAATTACATGCACGAAGAATTAGGCGTAAATTTTCAAATCGATATTTTTTTGCAATAATTTTATCTCTTCTTTTAAAAATTACGATTTTCTTTTTATTCATTTTCAAGAGTAAAGGTTTCAGGGATTTCAAAAATAAGTTAGAATTAGTTTGTTTATCCGCGAGTGGCCTTGTTAGGTGTAGATATATTTTCCCTATCATTCGACTAACTCTTATATTTGAACCTCGTTGAATGAGTCAATTAGCAAGCTGCTCTAACATCTGCCACAAAGAATCGTTTTCCTTCGCTCGGACTGCCAGTTCGTATACTGTATACTTGTACATATATCGGGTGTTTTTCAAAAATTCGCTTTTAAGTCTGATCGATTAAGTAAAAACTGATCGGTAGATGATTACTTATCGTCCACAAGTATTTCAACATTTCGTGCAATTCGATGAAAATGTAAATATTTTTGTTATCATTTCAAAGTCACGATTAAACGTTTCTTCATTACGAATTCTTTATCTTTCGCCATAGCTGAAATCAAATACTATTTAAAGGGAATATACCCGCGTCGCTAAAGTTCCACGTAGTTGTCACTTTATAAATATAATTTCTATGTAAACCTTTAGAATGTGGCTAGAAATACGTAAACATGTATTACCGATGCCTTCGTAGGATCGATTTTCATTCACCTCCGATTACATGTTAGTTATTTCTTTACTGCAAGCATGTTTATTTTATTCCCGACGACGTTGCAATTTACCAAATGCGTCCCGAAAGAGGACGTTCCAAAAACTCGCGTCCAATTCAACTCGCTCGTCGCCGAGCATCGATGTCGAGCGAAACATGTAGCGTCAAGTTTGCCATGGTTTCGAAACACGATCTCCAAGTTGTTTAAACGAAGGCGCGAATTCCTGTAGTTTCGGCGAGTTTCGGCAGCTTATGGCGTAACTGGTGCCCGTTGCATTTAATTCCAAACGAACATTGGCCAACGCAAGGATCCGTTTTACGTTTTTATGCCAATTAACGAGATAGAATTTCATCGTGTGGGCGTAGGATATTCACGTTCGCCCGTTTAGATAGCTCGGTCGATCTCTCGCTTGTCGTATCGGGTCAGGACATCCTGCAGTTGCAACCCGTCCCCTGAAACGTGCAATTTCAGGGATTATTTCCATGAACGAACTCGTACAATCCACCAAATATCGTATATCGCTGGCAAACGATGATTTCCAGTGCCGTTTATGCGGGAAACGTGAAACGAAATTGGCCACTGCGGCGATATTCTGCGACGAAAAACCTGGTTTAGGTTTGTGGTTCGATCGATCTATCGTAATCGCACGGAACTACCGTGTTTCTTGAAATTTTCCTTTTAAAAGAATCGGTCGCTTGCGTTAATTGCTTACGTTAAATATATTTCTTGACTCTACCGCGGTCGAGTTTTCGTAGTCTAACGCAACGTTTGTTTCAACGAACAGAGGAACCTTCGACGTTTCCAGAGAAACTACAATGGAAAATTGAAAGAAGAGATTATGGGTATGAATAACGAGTGTATCTCGTATCGTACATATTTCTTGCGTTTCTCCGAGACTAGAGAAGCTTTTAGCAGCAGAAGAACACGACTGTGTCGAAAATGAATTAAAGAATACAGTAACTGTACTCTTTTTGGATTAACACGTTGGTCGCCCAGCGCGATTCGACTAAGTTTCCTGCGGGGCAGGAAACTTAAATCCGACCGCCGGTACGCAGAACGTAAATAGAGCGGCAAGCAGGAATTGTTTATCGCCTTCGATTCATTGTAAAGAAAAGATTATTGAGTTCTGAAATGGAGAAAGCGATAAGCTTTCCAGTTAGGGTATTCCGAGGGTTCTCGTGGCAGATATCTCGGATCTTTCATTTAGTGGACAAGCATACTCGTGAGACGTACATCAGTGATTTTTTCATCCTCAAAATATTCAGTGAACAGCGTGAAAATATATTTGAAAGTGAGGAGAGTAGCGATAACGAAGTCTACGACTATTGTTCAAAATGCGCAAAATCACCCCAAATGAATTTTAACAAATACCACGCGATATAGCATAATGTAATATTTTATGCAGAATGTAAATTAATAAAAAGTATGGTATAATGTGTTTTTAATATTTTTATATTGTATATTCTATATACAATATCCTATATTTAATTAACTGGAACAAGAAGAGCGTCACCCATATTTTGGTGACGGTGCTCCCACGGAAGTATAGCCGTCACATACATATGGGTGACGTGGCGACGAACGTGTTAAAGAGATTCCATTTACATGAAATACCTGGGTACTCGCGTACCTCTGTGCCTATTGTATAATATACCGTTTATAAAAAAATCATCGTCGTGCAAAAATTTGTCGTCGCTAAATGACCGAGCAATTAATAATTTTTCAAGCTTTCTATCTTAAAGCAAAAATCTAAATGCACGATTGCTCCGAATTTGGCCGAACAAATCATCTTCCATTTGTATTCCAAGCGCATACCCAACGTCCGGTTGTTAACAACGGCTAAAAAGCCTCAAGATTTTTGACTCGACCTGTTTGCTCTTCGATATAGTCGATAAGATTGTCCCGCGAGGAACTCGCATATGTAAATAGCGATATGTAGCTCGTGATCGAAGAAGAAAGGAAAAAGAAGGAAAAAAGAAGGAGCGCGAAGGAAAAGATGTAAAAAGACGACTTTACTCGTCGTATCTGGCTGCTTAACAAATTTCTCGAGATTGAAACGCGGATTCAACGGGACAAAATAGTCGTCCTCCGGATAGATCGTGTCATCGTCCAAGTCTCCGTTGCTCGTTTCTCGTAGATTATCCGCTTTGTGCGTTTTCGATAAATATGCACGAGTTTGTCTCTCTGTGGCGGTTCGTTCGCGGCAAATATAAATAGACGGCTACGAAGAGTTTATTGATCGCGATGCATCCAAGGTTTTGCAACGGCGGAGCGCGCGATTATGTAAGCAGCACGTGCAATTATTGCGTTGCGTCGCGGTTCAGACGTTTGCCCTACGGCCAAGTGCCTGTTTCCGATAGGGTGACGTTGCTCCGACGCGAAACGTTACTCTTCTTTCTGAATTTTTTCCATCCGTTTTTTCAAGCTGCGAAAGAAAGAGACGTAGAGGGAGAAGGAGTTAGATCGTTTGTGGAAATTGTTAGACGGGTTATGATTCGTCGTCGCGCAATTTTTATGGCATTCTTACGTTGGGATTTTGCAGACGATCTTGTCTTTACGTTGGAAGATTACGTAAATTTTTTTTAAGAAAAAGAATAATTTGGTTATTTGTCGCTTTTGTGGAATTTTTATCGAATCTTTTGTGCGAGGTTTTTGAAGCTTTGAAGGTTCGTCGGTTTCAATAGGAAAGAACTTGGTCGATGTTTTCAACGAAAGGAACAACGCGGTTGCTTCTCTCTGTGTGGAATTTTGATGAAATTTCAAATATTACATAGGATTTTACATTGTACGAATCCTGCATGCGTGTAAAAATAATTTATTGCTATATAGTAAATAGTAGACGTGTAGCAGATAACGCAAATCCGAGATTAGAAATGAATGTGTCAAAGTGTCTGAATTAATTGATTACGATCGGCTTAGTATTTTCTGCCGATACGAAATTAATTCGAGAGGATGGAAAATGAAGAAAAAGGGTGAATTATAACGAGGTAAGGTAACGAGGTGGTTTATTGCCTTTTTAGTCGAAGGTTAAATCTCATCGACAAGGCTGTCATCTTTTTAGGCTTTTTATCTTCTTATTTAAGATATCAACCTTCGATGCACGTTTTTATAATTAGGACAAGTGGGTTCCTCGCTCGAGTAAAGCAGTTTTACTTGGGAACACTGAGCGTAATTGGAGATCGAGCGATAAAACTGATAAAAGACACTGGTTAAACAGACTATTTTCTCCAATATTGTCAGCCTGATTTTCAAAAAGGTTGATTCCACAACGATACATCTGTTCCTTCCTAATGGGATCAAACAAGAAGGGATGAAAAAAAGTCAAACAAAAAACAGAGTCGTAGGACAGTATCTTTTTAAAATTTAGTTTAACGTTGCGTCAAATTCAAAGTTATTAATTACACGAGATATAGGAGAATATATATAATTTATATCTAATATATATATATATATATATATACAAATTTATCGAGTAATTTGCTTTGGTTTCCTTGATATAGCCGTTAGTTTTCTTCCAAATTACTTTTCAAAAGGAGTTTTAATCCCGTACAGTTCGTGTCGTTAAGATCGGACGATCCCATCGTTACAGTAACAAGCTGCATTTTTCGCGTTGCAGTGTAATTTTATTATTACGATAATTATTATAATTGATTTCTTCCTGAATAATTGAAATCGCATGCTACAGAAGAAAAATGTTCCTCGATTGGCAAAACATTTAAATTATCAATGTAAATACGGAATATATAACGTAGTTCTTTACCATATAAGAAGAAATTAATTTACGTAAGTATATTAACCGTGTATTGCATTACTCTTATTCGTTATTCATTTACGATTGTTCTAATACATCTACCAAGTAACTTTCAGCGTTCATAAGAAAATTGCCTACGATTACGATCGACTATAGTCGCAGAAAATTCTCGCCATCTTTTTTACTTTTTTCGCTTTCGAGAATTCAAGGTTACTTTCGGAATCAATTTTCACCAGTTAGATCGAATATTTCGACAAAAAGAGAGGATAATCTTCAAGGTGAATTAAAGGGTGCGGAAAAAAACACGACCTTCCGACTGTCCTCGCATACAGCTTTTCAGATTTCAATGAAATTATCTTTTTACTTGCACGTTACGTCATCGTTGTAATTTTTATCGGGTTGCATGGCCGACTGGTATCGCTTTTGCGATCGTCGTTTCTTGTTCGTGTCTCGAGCGAGAACATGACCCGTCCGATCATTAAAAGTCACCGGAACTAATGATCATCGCGACGTTTGTCGAGAGGCTTCGTTTGAAAAACACGAAAGATGTAAATACGATTTGTAACATAAATCAGGGCGCGAATACATTTGCCACGGAGCAATTTAAATATCGGAATCGGTAAACCAGATTTTTTAACGACTACCCGAGAGAAAGATATGAATTGAAACGTAGACCGTCGTCGGAACGAGGTTGCTTATATAATTTATGCTTAACGAATTTCTTTTCGGTAAATTGTATATTCTACTTTTGAAATATCACTTTTGTTAATGTTTCGCGGTTAAAAACGTACGATTAAAACGCGTTTGCTTCTCTGCGCGATGGTTTTCACCGAATTTCTTTGTCGTGATTGCGTCGATTCTCGTGCATGACCAGCGCAACGTTTCGATACGTGCGTCATATCGAAAAAAAAAGAAAAGAAAAAAGCAATGTAACAAGATATTGCAAAGTATGTTGGAAGTACGATAAAGGCACGACGTGTTACGCTTCGTTTCGATGATAAGACGTTGCTTCGCGACGTAATTGTTTTCAGCGGAAATTTTTTATCCGAACGTTTCTCTCTCTCTCTCTCTCTCTCTGCTCTCCACTTTTATTTCTTTTGTTTTTTTCATTTTTCTCCATCGAAATTGTTCGATGACAGAGCAACCGCGAGGTTTACTTGCCGATGAGAATAATCGAATTGGTTGAACGTCGAATCGTTCGCTGGAATTTTTTGTCTTCGTTAAACTTGCCGCGTTCCTCGGATTACCTTTTATCTAATCTCGTCTTTTTATCGCAACAATTTTCTTCGCTCTCGAGTAGACACGTAAGGATTCGATTCGAACAAATAAGAGGAAGGAGACAAAGTACTTTACAGACAGCGATACAATAATTTGCGCGTACCATCGTTAAAGCGTCGATTCAAGCAGAATCAACGACAAAATGATGATTTCTTTCGCTTCGTCGAGGAAAAGATCGTTTATTTACGATTCAGTCGGAACGTGTTATTCGACGCGATCGAAAGTGGCGGTCGTATTCGCGATAAAACGAGAGGGAACGGCTCTCCACAGCGGTGCCAGGCTTTACGTAACACGGCTAGACCAGGGTCGTCGTCGTTGTTAGTCGCGGTGCTGAAGCTCGGTGCACGCCGTGAGGAAACACGTGGAGTGTGACTGACTCGTTCAAGTTTCCTTCCTTTTCTATCGCGATCGCTATTTATATTTCCGCAAGGCTGCGAGCACGCATTCAGGTGCGCGTTCGTCGATCGCGTGAATTGCAAAAAGATTCATCGCTTTGATTTAGACTCGGGTTAACGGTGTATATACGTTTTACGACGAATACGTCAGGAGAATGAAACGTATATACGGTACGATCCGCTGCAACCCAACGGACACCAGGTCCACGTTATACGATACCAAAGATTAAAACAAAATTTTTCCTTCTTTCAACGAAATACGATACAACTCCGTCTATTCGAACTTTTCGGAGGATCAACAGTTCGTGTCATTGGGTCGCTCGGAAAGTTCGTCCCGATTTATTTACATTTCGATTCCATGTATTAGGTCGTCCGAAAAGTTTCTCTTGTTATTTCTATATTCACTTACTTTAACCACAATTACTGGCTATGCCCGTAGTACGATGATCAGGCCAAACGTAAATATCACGGGTATAGCCCGTAATAGATGATCGGACCAAACGTAAATATTACGGACATGCTACATCATATTGCCCGTAATATTTACGATTGGCCCGATCATCGTACTACGCAAGTCGTGCGAATGGCTCGAAGGCTGCGCGAGCTTGTTTACGTTTTCGGCCCAAAATTCTCGAACGTAAATCGTAGGTTAAGGGGTTAAAATTCTCAATGAGAGAATTGATTGTAACGTGCATCCAAATAAAATAAAAACAAAAATTTCTATATTCAGAGGTGGGATCATATTAGCTATTATTTTATTCTTTGGATAAATCTATCACACCGTTTTCTGAGCCGAAAAACCTTTACTGCGTTTTCTTACATGGACTAGGGATAAAAGCAAAAGAACGATTAAATCTATCGATTGAATCTAGAACTATCTTCTAGTTACTATTTATTGTAACTAGCGCATCCGCATATAGATGGCGAGCGCGAACTCACTTGTCATTTTCAACAGTTTCTTTTGTTTTATAAGGAAATAGTGAACGCACAACATTTCTCGTTTCGTATTATTTTATCGAATTACGTATGATCCATTTTGTTCTATCAAAATAACGATCGCAACGTTCGACGGGTTACGTTTCATGTTCGTATAAAGATGCATCGTTGTGAAAGACGTGTCTGTAAAAGAAAGACACTTTTCCGACAACCTAATACATTTATCGAATTATATAGGTGTCATTTTTTATTCCAGTTTCTCCATCCTTCACGCAACTCGAATATCCCATGCTTCCAGTACCTTTCAGCTGTTTCGGCGAGAAACTTTCCAATGTGATTTTTTATGTCGACCAAATTCCTTAAAAATTGGAACGAACTTTCCCACCGATCCCGTACAATGTGAATCTCAATACGAAACTCAAACGTTCCTTTTCCCCTATCCTATTGTCCTGCATTCTTCAACCACGAGGATCAAGAATCGTTGTAGAGGGATTTACGCGAGGACAGATAAGCGGGGAATCGCGAATTGTTGGCGGTGGTCGGTCGCGTCAGGCCATCGATCGCGTCTGCTCCAGGGTGGCGGGACGGTCCGGCGCCGGGGTTGGCGTCGCTATGGTGGGGAAAGTGCACTCGGAGTGCACGAGCAGACCCTATATGCAATTGGCTGGAAAGCGCATCGCTGGAGGGGATGCTGTCGTGTAAAAGAGAGACCGGGCGAAAGGGAGAACGAGAAGGTGTGCGAGAAAAGAGAGGGGTCACGGAAGGGGAAGGCAAGTGCACACACAAAGTAGACATATAGGTCAATGTCGGGACACTCCCGTGCACTGTTTAGCACGACTCACCTACTGACCTACTTGCCTCCTCCTTTTGCGTACTCTGACCAGCTCCTCTCCTAGGTTCCCGGTCTCTCGCGGTTCCAGACGTCGAGACACAGGTGTTATACAGGGTGTGGCCGATTATTTTTCTACGAACGTATAGACGATCGATCGATTACGCGTAAGTACGTCAAGTTAGGATTGGAATTTTAAATAAGAAAAAATAGGAATACGGAAGATAGTCGGGAAATAATACTCTTAGGCGATTGAGATTATTAATACGATCGGAAAGCTACTAACCAGACGTTTCACACGATCGCGTGTAAGAAGATTTTTTCAAGGAATAGCGTGACGATCGGATCAAGATCGAAGGATCGTTGGAAGAAAAACTGACGCGATTACCTGGAACTCGTTAGTCGAAGAAATCGACGAAGGTAAACGCGGTTACTCTCGCCAACACGACATGATCGGCTTTCCGACACACTTCGTAACGAGCTGTATAACGACCAATTAAAAATCATGAATGTTTACGAAGCGACGCGATTAAAGCATCTGAATCACCTGCGACGAATAGTCGGGAGAATTACCTTTTAATTTTTCAATTCAATGTTAATTTCTTGTTTTTTTTTTTTTTTAATTTTTCTTTTCGTATTTAGAAAGTCGAGCAGTTGCGTACACGCGATTTGCCAAAAATTGTTACAACTGTTACAGATAGTTTTGACAAAACTAACGTTCGCCGTATATTTTACGTCTACAAAATTCTATCCGATTAATCGTTTATCTGATAATCTGGGTCAATTTTCACGAGGCCAGCGGTATTACAGGATAACGAATTTCACTCTAATTACTATGGTTGTCGTGGTATGTTTAATCCACGCGTGTTCGCTGTACCTAATTTATTTTTTAAAAGAGATCGCTGTTCAAAAAATACGCGCTGAAGAAGGGATAGCGGAAAATATCTCTGTTACACGTGTCGGGTACGCGCATCCTTCATAATCCTGACTCATTTGGTTGACCTATATCCGCTTTCAACGGCGAACGCCGCTTTTATTGTCCTCGTCTTTCCAGACCCACGTATCGTTCTTCTATTTATGCGTTTTCCTCGACAGCCCGCGAAACGATAACGCGTTCTATCGGTCTGTTCTTTTCTTTTCGAAATATCGGCTGCAAGACGAGTAATCGGAAGACGTGCAATTGTAACGCATAATCTAAACCGAAATGAGACTACGCTCCAGTCGGAAACCTCTGCCAGCCGACTTTGCCGTGTATATATCTCGTAATACATTATAGACAGATAGTTCTATTATTAAGTTTAGCTTCCATTTCGACGAAAGGATCCCAACCGTCATTTCCCACCGTTCTATTCTCTTTTCACGAACACGATGCACGTGTTTCCACGGGAAATCCGCACTTGACCCAATTTCAGCTCGTTCGATAGCCGATGGTCCCGCGAAGTTTCCACGGCAGGCGCTCGGGGGAGGAAAGGTTGGACGCACGAATCGTGTTTCAGCGTGAAATTGCAACGAGAACCTTGACATTCCCGTGAGATCGGCAAATGGAAGCTCGTCACGTAAAGCGCGCTTCCGCGGGGACGATGTATCGGGAAACCACCGACGAAGCTCTCTCCAGAAGCATCCGTAAAGTTTCTCGTTGCTGAACGGACGCGGTTTCGGTTGGTTGCCACGAGTTGCTCCGGATGTAACAAGTTGGAGCAGTCGTTACGAAGATTTCGTTGTTCATCGGAAAAAATTATCGGCGATTGTTAGAGAATAATTTCTTTGATCGATCGAGTCTTTGATCGTTTATATACTTAAAAAAAAAAAAAAAAGGAAAAAATGCGTTGATATTTTCCAAAACGGACGACTAACGAATCGATGAAAATTATTAGTGAAGGAGTAGAGAATGGTTTCATCAATCGTTAATTTATATTCGTATAATTTTGTAATCGATAATATACGATGAGACTGCCGGAATGAATAATATATTTATGTATTTTATATAAAGTCGCCACTAACAAATTATCTTATTTTCTGTTGCAGGTGAGTTGCGACGTTCTTGTTCGAATAGAATAGCGATGCTTCGTTACGTAAGTAAGTTATTAACGAAATATGAACGAAATATGCGAATCTAGGTCGAACGAAACAGGACGATAACGTGCATTAATCGGTAATTTAATAATACCTGTTCATTTTCTTATGTCCACTATCTTATGCTTCTTGTATGATATGTCATAGAATTTGTCTAAGAAACCACAGCCTTAGAATTAATAATCCACAAGTTTTTACATATTAAACTCGTTGTTTTTTTTTTAACTTTCTTAACCATCTACGCCATAGAAGAGTACGTCACCACGCACTCGATAAAGAACGACGAAACAAAGGTATTCTAACGCGAATAGATCAACACTGTCCGGTGAATGGGCTCGAAAGGCGTCGTTCTATTTTTTTATACTCTCTCGTCACACTTGCTCGACGTAAGAACAAACAATAATTCACTTTCCGTTAAGCACTTTCCTCGGTTGATTGGCTTACGAGAGAGTGCTACCTTAATGCGGTTATCCTTAACTTGGTCAAGGTTTATCTCACGGTCCGAAGGGAGCGTACAAGCTGATATAAAATACAAAAATAAAAGAAGAAACGGAAGACGAAGGAGAAACGATCAAGCTCCTTTAACCGTTTCTTTCAACGACCACCGTTAAATGCCGTGTCGTTCCTCCACGATACGATCCGAGTATCGATCCAACGAGTGCATCGTTAAAGAAGATTAATTCGTAAAATTTACGATATCGTATACATATAAACGATACTTGTCACGAACAAGAATAAACTAGATACTATTAACGTACTATTCTCTTTCTTCCACGCATTCACTTTTTCGTCATTAATGGCTTGGTACTGTTGTACTAGATTCTGTCGTATAGCTCGGTATCTTTAACGAACTGAATCGTATTTCTTAAACGTTCCTTGGATGTTGACGCTGTGCTAGATTCGATGCCATCTTTTCGTCTCTGTTGTTCAAATTTTGTACATTCGTATCGTTCGCGGTGACTCGTTAGCGGCTGATTTTCGCAGACGTTGGCGGTATGGTCGGTCTGTTTTGCCGATGATGTAGTCCTGGATGATTTCAGCGTGGTCGGTTCGTAATCGGGATAATAAGGGGATTTATCTTTCTTGTCCAGCTATTGGCACGTAGAAGTCCCGAGTCACGTTATGGATGTAGGTTCTTTTTATCGTCTGTTTTCCTTTTTCTTCTTCTTGCGTGATTGGTGAGATCCTAGCGAAGAATTTGAATCGGAGATTCGGTAGGCGATGATTTAGTTTCGGCGACTTCTTCTTGTTTTTCTTGTATCTTTTGATAATTGCGCGTTTTTGAGTTGAATTCGATGGGGCTTTAATTGCACTTATAGAGTCCGAGTATACGACTAGATTACGGATGTAGTCTGTGTAACGTAGTTCAGTATGCAAGTTTCACGGTGTCCAGGAGTGCGTTTGTCTCAGCTGAGACAACTGACGTGGATGCGTCTTGATCGTCTGATCCTCGAGCGCGATAGCGATTTCTGAGTTTCTTTTCGATGCGTCTGTGTGGATCTTTTCGTACCTTGGATATTTATTGTCCAGTTCCAAGAATTTTGTTCCATGTTCCTGCTTGCTCGTTCATTTTTTGGGTCGGTTGTCCAAGTCCGCGAAGAATCTTCATCCTGCAAGGGGCTATTTTTTCGTGTTTGCTTAGAGCGAGGTGTTATTATTTTATTCGATCTTTACGAAGGTGTCCATTGCCGAAGAATGTATAATATCACGTTTAAAGAAAATTATTACCGACGTCCTCGCATCAGGATACCACGTTATCCGACAATCTTATTTAGACATATAATCGATGTAAAATATCCAGCGCGAAAGGAAGTCGACTCGCAAGATTTATAACGTAACGTCTATCGTACGTCTGTCTCAAAACAGGTGTAGATCTGTCTACTTCAAACGGAATACAGACATGACAGCGAAAAGCAACACGGATACAAGAAGAAGCGCAGAGAGCATCCGTCACACAGGCAACACGCTAAATCGGCCATAACTCAACAGGAATTGACTCGAGAACGCTTTTATTGACGCTTCCTCGTTCGCTTTGATAAGCGTCCTGACATACCACACGCTCTTTTCTCTTTCACACGTCGCGTCTCGTCGCCTCTCTTCCGGTGTCTCAAGAATCGGCCGGCGTGGTGTTGTCGTCGTTCTTCCGCGAATGTACAATCTTTGGATCGTTCTCAAACGTATTGGGTGAACGAACTATTTATACGATCGTCTATGAACGGACAGTTCGTCTCTGCCGGCAGAGGAAAGAGGAGAATTTTAGGATCGTTGTTGATTCCTCCGTCGCAATGCGGTGGTCACGTAAGTTGTCCTTGACTGTTCTCTCTCCGTCTTTCTGGCAACTTGCTTGGGTGAATCCCTTCCACCCATACCTGATTGGTCATCCTTCCTCTCCTTCCTCGTCAACGAGCATTATTTATAGCGGGATGTAAGTGCATATGCGATCGTCACGGTGTGACCGATCCAGTGCACCCAAGACCAAACGTGTCGACTGATTTGATGGATCGCTTTGGATGCATCACGCTTTTGGGCCGGCTGCTGAAGTTCATAGGCGTCCAAGCGACTGGCTGAGTTCCGAGAATTCTTCGTATAAAACGAGGAAAGTGGATTATTATCGGGAATTTTTTCAGAATGGTTTAACAATTTTTTAAACGTGGATGCTTATTTACGAGAATGTTTTTATTTCAAGTAACATCATACACGATACGAATTTACGATGTAGTTTCTTAGATTTGAATATTCTATAGAATAAGAAACGTATATGCGAATTGTCGTTTCAAAGCAACAATTTGTCTCTACAGTTTACGTAGTATAATTGAAGGTTCATCGTGACGTAAGATATATCGACTACATAAATATCACTTCTAATTAATCTAATTTGCTTTCGAAAATTGGCAGTATAAAATATGTAAAATAATTTCTTAAGAGTCGTGACGCTCAGCTTGTTAATTATTCGAATCTTATTGGTTTTCGATGGAAGTTTCAATTTTGATATTCAAATTGTCAGTTTCAGAATAGGAGAAATTACGCGAAGCTTCCAAAGTAGAATCGTAACTGCGTTATTGCGAAATTTCTCTTTTTGTCTTGGTACGTAGAATTTAACTATGGTATCCTATCTTCAAACGGTTCGATTGTATAACACGTAGCATGGTTTATACTTCTCTGTACTTTAGATTCTCTGTTGGTATTCGCGTTACGAACTTTCTTGGATATCGAACGAGGAATCCCAAGGCAATTTCTATCGATTACCTATTCCATTTACATTGACGCACTTTCTTAATTGATTTTCTTCCACACTTCTTATTAGCTATCCATTGAAAGTCAGATTACTCAAACGAGCTAAAATATCTATATTCCTCCACTTGCACGGTACTCTTTGGCGACACACAGCGAATTCACAATGGCCAATTACCTCGACTGTTAACCGGTCCCGATCGTGACGTATTCGAGGCGTGTTCGAGCGTCAAACTTTTCGAACGTTCTCTCGCCATCCCCTTGGTGATTTTTTCGGGGGACGTGTGTCCACTCCTGAACGGGGATGTGTTTTTTTTCTCCTAAGAAAACGACATCCAACGGCGTTAGCTCGTCGCTTATTAGGTTTCAAGGAACGATTAACCCTGAAAAATTGCGAGCTTTCATGGGTGAACAATGCCCTGGCTGATTGGTACTCGCTTTAGAATTAGAACCCGAATTTTGCATTGTGCAACCGGACCAACAGCGAAACAGCTGCACCACCGTTGCTTTCTTCTGGCTTGCATCGAACCGACACTCCTTTTTTTTACTTCTTTCTTTCTTTCTTTTTTTCGATTCTTTTTTTTCTCTTCCTCCTTCTTTGCCTCGCTTCAACTTCCTCCGCTTTCGAGTTACGCTTCCGCCGTATCTTAGTCGAATAGACGTTAGTACTGTGTCTTTTTTACCTTGTCTGTTTGCGACGTTTGATGGAGATGCGATTGCTCAGGTGCAACTCATCGATGACATTGCGCTTTTGCCTTTTTAACTTCGTACTGTTCACGTATCATATTGCAGAGGAGGAAAATCTTTTTTTTCTTTATATTTTGTTCGGATGCAAATTTCATAAACCGCGATTCGTCATTGGCACGCAGTTTTTTACGTTATATCGCTGCACGGTTAATATGTTGTATTTTAAGACAGGAAGGTTCATGGTTTCTATATCTTAATAGGATGTAAGTTGAGTTAGTGATATCAACGACACCGATTAAATTCATAACTATAGTTTTCGAATATTTAACACTGCAACTACCACACCAGTCAAACTGACTGCTTTTACAATTTTATTTTAAAATTCCTACTTCGTCTTATATTTCTTTTCCACAATGATGTAATGACTTTCGCAACGATAACTAAAAGAATAATATAACGAATTTTATTTTCTTTTTTATGTATCCAAATTGAAAATGATTTTGTATCAAGGCTACTTATACCAACACCAGTCAAAATGGTTGGTACTTGTCAAAGCGTAAAAGGGTCCTGCAATCTGTTTATCGAACCCCAATTAACCAGATTCCTCGTTTTCTACAACTTGCCACATGTTTTTCAAATTTTTACCGCGTATCACTCGATATGACGATATCAGTTTTCAGGAAAATTCCGGATCGATCGCTAGATCGCTAGATGATAACGCTAGAAGTACCACACCAGACAA
Organism: Bombus soroeensis; assembly: GCA_014737365.1. NCBI lineage: Eukaryota > Metazoa > Arthropoda > Insecta > Hymenoptera > Apidae > Bombus > Bombus soroeensis. The sequence continues at coordinate 2,204,508 of JACXIL010000236.1, forward strand.
AATGACTGGTTCTACAATTTTATAAATGCGTCAACCCTCGTTTAGGGATGATGGTCCCAGATGGATTAATAATACCAAAAATATACTACATAACATGGAATTGCTTCTATAAGAAAGTAATAAATCAATAAATATACAAATATTCTGTTATTACGTATTTTTTAACGACCAGTCGTTTTGAATGGTTTCGGTAGAAATAGTGTTAATCGCGTTAACTATCGGTAGCTCTAGTGTTAATATTGCAATTGCTTACGAATATTGTTCTAAAATGAAATCTAGATTATAGTTATCTAGGATTGCCTTTTTTCATTAAAATTCCTTCGGATAAAAGGATTTGATTTCAGACGAAAGGAATTAATTTCGTCGATTTTTCTCGCGCGTTTTGCAACCTTTCTAAGGTCCAAAAGACCATACAGCATCCCTGACGATCGAACGAGGGAGAAACCAGTTTCGACGAAGAATGTAAACGGAATATCCTCGAGTCCTGTTAACCTTTCCTCGTCCTACTCACCTGTTCGTAAAAACAAGCAAGGATGCTTTTGCTTCGTTCTATACCGCTGTCAAAGTACTTCGTTCTATCGGTGTTATTTACAAAAAATGATCTCTTCACTAGAAATCGAGATAACAAATTTTGAAACTTGACTTTTTTACGATATCATAAAGCAATTACATATTCTTTAATTAGCCAAATAATTTTCCATTGCACCTTCGAATAAGAGTATATTAATCTCGTTAATTCTGCTTCTACGTGTAGTACACCAACGACTGGAAAAATTTCGCGCGAATCGTTAAGACGTGCCATAAAGAAGGCTGTCGTGTTATTAAAGTTAACGACCTGCGTTTTATTAAAAGAACCGTTCTTTGAAACAGTATCTCATCGATTCCCCGTCGGAGCAATCGTAAACAACTTTTAAAGCGCAAAAAGCCGAAGAAACCGCTCGCGAAGCTAGCGTACGCTGCGAGCGGGTGTTGCACAACCGCGATGGGCGCACGAAACGCGCCATAAAACTGCGAAGTCGCAGAACGCAACGGGACAAGGCTGAGGCAGCGCGCGCGCTGAGATTCGTTTCCTCGATCCTCCGTGGCGAGCACGTAATAAACTTTAAAGCTGGCAAGACGACTCAAATGCATCCGCGGAGAGTGTGCACGAATCCCGCGATAGCGAGTAGGTGGCTAACCTTGACGACCACTTATGCGATCGACGCTCGCGCTCGCGCGTGCACGCACGCACACACACGGGCGCATAGTCGAGCACGCACGAATTGCAGCAGCGAACGCAGCACGCGACGCTACTCCTATGAACGCGATAGTCAGCCGTGTACGCACACACACACACACACGGCTGATTACCGTGCGTCTACATAGAGTGTCGGGTTAGCTGACATATGGGCCAAACGGTTCCGAAAAGAGTGAAAAAGAAAGAAGATAGAAAGAAACAGAAAAGGGGAAGCATCGTGGAACTTCCTCAAAGAGCGAGTTTGATTGCTGCGAGGACAACGAAACGGGTGTGTCTAGTATGTTGCGGTGAATCAAGGAGGTATCGGAGCAGGTGCGGCAAATCGTTCGTGGACATGTTCCGTTCCACGAAAGGCCGCTGCAAGGATAGTTGTTTCCGTGTATTACGCTGTTAACAAAGAAAGCGGAGGCTGCCAGGATAAACCAGTTTAGAGTTAAAAGCGAGAGAAATTTATTCGCTATTCTTTAACGAGGATTACCACCGATACGGATTGCGCATGAAAAATATGTTACAGCAGCGAGAATAAGTGAAAATAGTCGGAACGATGTCTGTCGATAGACGAACGTCGATGTTTAGCGTGAAACTGATACTGGATCGTTTGTATCGTCGGTCACGTATATGCACGAGTGGTCTGCGCGTCGCTATTGGCATGTCGCGAACGAGCTTTATCGACTCGCGATACAGAAAAGGGAAACGATCGTTCGCGACACTCGGCTTTATCTTCGTCGGCAATCTGGCCGCGTTTGTTGATTTACACCTGGTATCGAGCGCGTCTGCGTCGATGGAGAACCGGCTGATCGTTAATTATATTCGTTTCGGCGCGATTCTTCGGTATTTCGTACGTTCCGATTCGCGCTCGTTCCGCCGTCGCGCGGCTAAGAATAGCATCTCGCGGCTCGGCAACTCCTTTCGTCGCGGCGCGTTTTAAACACGCCTTTACGAAAACGCGCGTATCTGATGCAGCATCTCGGCCGGGCATTCGTTACGAGCGTAACGTAAATCTTCGTTAAAGGTACCTAGCTGCGGCTTATTTCTCTTATCAGATTCGTTGTTACATGTTCGGTGTCGGAGGTGTATATTTCGGTCACCTGGTAGAAATCCCCATGCAAGGCTCGCCGTCGCGCACGCTCGACATTGCGAACCGCTCCCTTCCCCTTCGCTTTCGACGATTTCCCTCACTACCGTGCCATTGGACGAGCCAGCTCGCGGCGGTAGAGGGGGACGAAGAGGGGAGGTCGATTCTCCCGTTTCGGCCGTGCACTAGAACTTGACTCCTAAGCTCGACAGTGACGGCGCAAGCTCTATCCGCGTTTCTCTGTCCCTCTTCATTTCCTTTCTGCTCTTATTCGCATACGTCGTTTCTTCCTATCTCCCTCGTTCTAATATCTCCTCCTTTCCCCTACCACGCTCGCATCGCACCAAACTCGCTCGAAGACCTCGAGCGGTAAGGTTACATTTCTATCGTCAAGTATTACACGTTTTTATCGATTATGGATAGCCGTATATCGTCGCACTGGCTATGTTTTCCACGCATTCGCGTTACGTAGATCGAACCGATAGTATGGAAAGTTCGGATTTCGCTTTCGCACGTGGTTTTTATTTTACGAGCCGACGAATCAGGCTGTGACCTACTTCGCGCGATCGTCGATAGGCTAATCGAGAACGTTTCACGAAGAAAAGATTTCAACGGGGTACATTTACGATTATTCGTTGAAGTATATGGAAAACGTAGGTATTGGATCGATGATCGAAAATCGCTCGTCGTCCCGTGCTCGACATTTTCCTACGAAGAAAAGTGCAAGTAGAGACGGAACGTTACTTGTCAGACGGGGCTCGCTTGCACTCCTTCCTTCTTCAGCGTTCTCCCCTTCCCGCCCCTCTACGCGGTCCGCTGCCACCTTTTCGTCCTCCATCGCCTTCTCCTCGTCCTTCACCTCCTCTCGATCCTCCATTGTCCCTCTCTTGCTTCTCCCGTGGCTCTCCCTCCTCCTGCACCCTTCCTCCGTCCTCCCTGCCCCCACCCCGCCGCCCTACCGGCTGCACGCTCACATGCAACGAGCGAGACCGGCCGGCTGGCACTCAGTTGCCTTTAGCGCCGTGCATCTCCGAGTCAGTTAGTCAGTCAGTCAGTCAGTCATTGAGTCAGTTAGTCGGTGAGTCGGGTCGACGATACACGCGCGACGGAGGTATCGTCTCTGCTCTAACTACTTACACTCTCTTTTCACCCGTAACGTTCTCTCCCCCCCCCCTTCTCCCTTTCTCCCTTTCTCGTTGTGTTCTTTGTCGTTCTATCTTACGAAATTTATTCGCGTCGCGGGTCATTCGGTCGTGTCGTGCGTTGCTGGCCGCGTGCTTCTCTATTCGCGGCACGTGTGTAACGCTCTGGACGCGGTGGAATATGTGCGCCCGTAGCTCTCGTCGCGTGCGCTGCCTACGTCTCGTCAAACCGAGCCAACTTGCCCGTTTCTAGGAAGTTGGAAACGCGTATCGCGACACGTGCGTAAGTACCATATCGAACGAACAAACAAATCGAACTGCAGTGCGTTAGGAAATTTCCACGTCAACTGTACGAGGTGCAATAACTGTGCTCGTATGTCCCGTCGAGGATCGGTCATAGGGAATGCGTAGTACGTAGTCGCGTTTGTGAAGCGCGCTCGTATTTTCGTCGTTGTTTCTCCGACAGAGCGGTGCAACAGTGATCTGTGAACGGTATTCCGTTCACGCGCGCTACAGCGAAAGGATTGCTTTTGGAATCCCGAATGTTGGAAGAATCATCGTCGTGTCCTCCTTTGCCCAGTGGGAAAGATTCGACTGTGCGTCTATATGCAAACGAGTGCAACAGTGAAGTTCAATGTCAGAAATTCGCATGCTTGTTTTCTCCTTTTTTCTTCTCGGTACGCGTTGAATGTTAACACGACTATACCACGCTCCTGTATCTCGCTACATTTTCCTATGTTTAAAGTTCATACAGGTCGATCGTCAAACGACTCTTAGTAAAAAGAGAATTTCTTTCGCGTATGACGATAATAATAAGACTAACGATATAACGCGCGATATTTAAAACCAGACGTTCCAAATTTTTCACCTGTCGGATAGATGCAAAATCTTTGCTCGTGGATTCTTTCGTACTCGAAGATTTTTGTCAAAGCACCAACGTTGTTCGAAAAGCGATCGAACGCAAAGTGTTTATCGATGTTCCGTGGAAGCACGAGCATATTTGTCGACATACGTAGATAAGCGTCTCCGATTCTTCGTTGCGTTTATGGTGCATAAAAAGTGCACGGTGCTTCTAACGCGCAATTGCGGTCCGTTGTGTTCTGCCTCTTGCGGTAACAATGCAACTCGACCTTCGTGGATTAGTAAAAAGGGAATGTCGTACCTGTTGTGCTTCTTCTTCGCGTACAGTTGCAGCTTCGAAACGTCGCGTCCATGAAACATCTTCGAAGCGAGGCTTCGAACGTGTACAGTTCCAGTTAATGCCTTCCAGTTAATGAAATAAACTTCCGTCTGAATTCATTTATTCGAACTCGTATTATACGAACGAAAAGTTATACAAAATTAGATAAACGAAGTTTTATTTTATAACGCTGTTCGTCTGCCTTTCCCTAGGATCGTACAGAGATGTGCAAAGTTTCTGATCGGACAGATCTTTCGCTTCGTATTGCAAAATATTTAAAAGAATTGCAACTAACATACCGTGTCTCGTAACTGTGAAACCTTTTTAAAATGTTCAACTCGTATACAGGTACGAGATCGAACACGACAAAATCTGACGAGAATAATATGATAATAAAATAAACTTTGGTTTTCTAACGACGAAGTTTAAGAGGTTTAAGATGATACGACTTTGTGGTAGAATAACGAGGTAATTAGAGTAAGAGAATGATTTGAATATGGAAAACGAAGTTCGCGCTCTGTTCCGAGCAACGTGACGAATGTTTTGCATTTTCTTTTCGGTGCCAAAGACCGAGAACGCGCGACGCTAAAACTGTCGCTGGATGCCACAAACATTATCGATCGTGCAAAGCATATTGTCACAGTGTGTCGTAATCAAACGTGACTTTTGCTGCAACGACTTTTGCGGCAGCATGGGTACGATCATTATGCCCGTCGAAGCGCACGTGCCAAGCGAGCAATCTTTGGCCTCGATCGCTCGAAATTCGACGAGTTTCACGAGCGTTTTAAACGCATTGTAATAAGTTCACAGTAAGACATACGAGCCGTTTGGAAAGCACTCTGACATTGTCTTTTCTAAACGTTACCTTTGAAAATTTGCTTTGGAATTTACAACTATTTATATCATTTTCTTGCGCCGAGTAAACTTGCGACCATGAGTCGTATTTTTCGAAAAGTTAAATAATAGTAATTAATAGTAGTTGTAGGAGATTTAAATACCTACAAATATCTAATGTAAAATACTTGTAATATGTAGAGGCTGTCACAAATATCCGTTTCAATTCTATTTTGTTCGTCGTGTTTACAAATTCGTAGCGAATCGATGATTAATAGTCGCTTTTAGAGTGTAGAGATGTACAAAAACACGAGACATCCGAGCGGATTGCTATCTGAATTTCAGTTATATTAATAAAAATATAAAATTGTACGAAAATTCGCATTTTGTTAATAACGAATAACTACCTTAGATTTAAAAATGGAGATGGATCAGTTTGACTTCCGAGAGACTCGTGTTATTCCGTTTGTTTCTCTTACGACGCATACTGTAGTTGTTGGTCGAACTAGTTGTCTCATACTTTCGGCTGCTTTTTTCTTCCGTGAAAAATACCGCCGTACGTATTCGACGACGCGGATGAATTCGCGCAAGGCATAATGAATTCTTCTCACTTGAAACGTTCCACCGTGAACAAAACGATGTTACAAACATATTTTTCAAGAAAGCGTACGCCATGCAAATTTGAGAATTAATATCTTCGTGCAATTTAACAATTACCTTCCATAAATCTTTAAATTATTTTTTAACATCTGCGTCTTTAATCGCAAAAGTTATAGGGGTAGAGGATTATTTCAACGTCGTTCGACTATTCGATTTATTTCTAATATTTGTAATTTTAATCGCCACGTTGTAATGTAACGTTTCGCGATAGAAAATAATTTTATCGCCGTTCATCCGTTTTATTTGTTCCAACGATTTTTAAACCGTTGCTACTTCAGTTTGCAAAAATTGTGACAATTCGCGATACAAGATTATTTTGGATAAAATTACAAAATCCATGTCTTATCAACGAATTATTTTCATATACGTGCGTATCGGCGCAGATAGGAGGCTGATTATGAAACGAAGCTTCAACGAATTTATTATGTTTGCGTATTTTTCCACGGGTGCATTGGCTGGTGTATTCGTGAATCATCGTCCCCTAACTGCGAAAGTACGCAGTTTGAACGTACTCTTCTTCTCCCTCTCTTGAATCTTCTACGCAGTATTAAGGTCCCGGCTGATCTTTGCTGCGACTGCAACATTGCAGCGGTCAACTTTTTGTTGTCGTTCAAATACGTTGCACACACCAAGTTCCTGTTTCATCGTTTCTTCGGTTTGTAAACAAGTTTGCGTGCACCCTTCTGTTTGCTTCTCTACATAGTTACTCGAGGTTGCTCGATGACACACGTATCGATCTTGCTATCTTCTACTTTGTTAGCCTGACAAAGTTGAAAATTTTACATATTTTTCTTTTCTTCGTTCGAGTTTCTTTATACTTGGAACTTTCCACTTTGTTAATTTTAATAGCTTTTTACATGGATTTATTTCCTTTTAATCTTTTCGTAAAAATGAATCGATCAGACGATTGAAATCGTCGATAAAATGAATCGAAAGATAATTTTATTCAACGTCTGGAGATACCTAGAGCGTGGCATATGGCGAGAGAAACGTTTGATAAGTATGTAGGTGACGATTTTACAGGTCGCTAAATGATTCGCCAAATTCAGTCTACGTCGTGTCTAGTGGCTCGAGGCCACCCGAAGAATAGCTTACGCGTCCAACATGTGAGAAACGGATAACGGGTGAAGCGTATGTTATCGATTAACTTTCACGCTGCAAATGACAATAACATATCGAGTTCGGTCGTTCTGGAATAAATAAATCATGTATGTTCGGGTCTCCTTTGTTTCTGTGCTACTCGTCTTTATTTTAGAAGACAGATCGATGGCACTGTACTCGAGCTGTCAATATCGCTTCAAAAATCCGTGAAAGCTACTTCGAAACGTCGAAAACAGGTTCTGCATCGTTGTTTCCCATCCCTTTCTCAATTTTTTTTTCTTTTTTTTTAACATTTTATCAGTTTTTATCGGGAATTGTTACGGAGAATCGATCGGCAGAAAATTGTGCGCCATGATCGCGATGAAAAATCGATCGTTAATAAAGCTACATCACGAAAGGTCGAATCTTGCGTCGAAATCTTCGTCGGAGAAACTCAAGTAGTTTGTCAGTTTCAACCACCTGCGTTCAAGTCAGACTCGCCGTCTGATTCTACTTGCGGAGCACCGGGTACATATCGATTCGTCTTTCTTAGTAGACAGGGTTTGACGTAGCCTCTTCGTCTGTAACCTTGAACTTCAACCTCGACTCCGGGAGCCGCCATTAGAAATACGTCCTCCCTTTCATTCATCGTCGAGATTGATAGTCGCGAAAAAAAAAAATTGATCGATCGAAAAAGAAAAATTACAAAACCGAGGAACCAGGAGACGAAATTCGTTTTTACCTTAGTTAACGAAGACAATTCCGTTTCCCTGTTGGCCAGGTTATACGTAACAATGGTCGCAGTCTCGCGGCACGTTTGGATGAGCATTATCGTTCAGCGACGTTAGGAAGCGGAGTCGCCAGGCGGATACACGCGACGCTAAGAGAATAGAAGATGCACCGCTGCGATGCACGTGGACATACGTTGCATTTTGCATAATTGGCTGCGTTACGTAAGCATTGTTTCTCCACCGGCGGCGATTGTCGCCGTTGCACAGCCAAGGCAATCGCATTTTGCTGCCTACATGCTGTGGTCAAGGTCATCGTTTGTAACACCGACTGCAGGAATTCCATTTACATCGGCACTCTATTCGTCCGAACGAGATTTTACTCGGTTCCGGATCGAACGAATTTTTGCCGACTCGAATTATTTATATGGACGTGAATTTCTTTGACTCGAACGAGAAAATCAAAGGGTCTACAGCGATAAACGTTTGAGATACTCTGCGAATAAATTCGGTACGATTTATCGTAAAAATACGTACGTTGGAACTCATAAATATCGATCGAACGCGAAAATTCAATTGTTTTTCTAATTACAATCGTAGTTAGCGTTAAATGATAAACAGTTGGTCTGAGAAATGGTACAGATATCTTGCGCGAATTTTTGTCGAGGACGACCAGGGACTCTCGCTTTTCTTCGTCGGTTCTCGAACGCGTAAAAAGCGTGAAATATCGCCGTCCGTGACAGTCGGTCGCGGGATTCTTTTGATCTCGCCGATGACGCATTCCAACTTTTCATTTTCGTTCGTTTTCGCTCTCTCGTCCTCCCCGAATCTCGCTGGTTTATTCTCGGTTTACGTACGTATTTTAATCCTCTACGACTTTGTACGCGTTTTCGAAGAATCGATGATCGAATCGAATTATCTTAGCAAGTTCAATTATTCCGAGTCAACTATGACGATTAATATCAGATTATTCTAATAACGTTTGCATATCGTTAACGATATACGCTACAACTCGCTTTATGAGACAATACTTTTTAATATTAAAAAAAAACAAAAAACAAAAGAAAGAAGAAGAAAAGAAAGCAATATCTATGCGACGATGCAACGGAACGTATTTCTTCGAAACTCATCGTATCTCGCACGTAATATAGCAATATCTAATTGAACATATGACTCATAACCGAAAGTTGTCACTGTGTCCGAAGTTTCTCTACTCTCGAGTTCATGACTTTGAGAAATATTTTCTATGCATACTATAATCGTAATGTTTTTATTCTTCAGCGAGTGCTCTTCTTTTATTACGTACTAAAGGCTGTTTCTCAAGGGGATGGCTGTCATTTTTGCCAAGTCGAACTTCCGCTCACGTTACGCCAGCGAAACTCGTATCGTGGAGCTCGGTTCCAGCAGAAACTCTATCTAGCTTGGATTAACGTCCCGCTCTATTTACCACACCGCGATACCTTTATCTTAGGTTTCTTTTTTTCTACATTTTTGAATAATAAGCTCGATCAGAAAGAAAAGAACACAACGAGAGAATCGGAAAGGATCGTTTCGCAATTTGATATCACGGTAAAAATTGTCGTGACTAATTATTAATTATAAAGTCATAGCGTACGCAGATACAATTTACGTTCTTGTTTTATCGCGGCTTATTCGATCATTTTTAAGCTGTCCCACTTAATCGAGTGACCGAAGCCTAGGTGCTTCTTGTGAATTTACGATAACGCAATCGTAGAATCGTTTGGTTATATGATTCGAAGTAGCTGTGCTATAGATAGAATCTGGTTTTTGGTTTGGATGAAAATTTGAGTTAAAATTGCTTCGCGTCCATTAATCCTACTACGCTCTTTCGCGCCACTTGCGTTTTTTCCTAACGTTGAAAACTGTTTAAGTTTGACGAATATATGGAGGAATTCTTGTTTCAAGTTTATGATAAACAGATTTTTTTCGAAAAATTGCGGGGTCGTACCGATTTTTTGTAAAATTCCTTCGTGTACTTTTTCATAAAGAAACTACGATATGAAATATTGGCATCGAGTAGACTTCAACACGAGTAATATAGAAATTCTATATTTCATACAATATATGTATGTAGAAACTTCCGCGCAAATTGGTCAATTACTTCTTGACATATCGTGATATCCAATTTCGAAAAGCTATTTAAAGTTGTGCGTGTAACACCCATACCGTACTTCAAACTTCCAATCGAATTTCGCTATTCTACTTTACACGTGCGCTCTACGTAGTTCGTACTTTTTAAAAACGTAAAGATATTTCCTTTTTTTATGCCCGGTAATTAAAAAGAACACAAAAGCCGACAATGAAATCTTTTCTCCGAAATGCAGTATTTTAATGATATTTTCTCGCATCAATTTTCCATTTTACATATATACCTTTATTGAAAATATCAAACAATTTTCCTTTTCAAAATTTAAATTTATCGAATGCCTCTTGATTAAAAAAAAAAAAAAGGAAAAAAAAGAAAGAAGATATCGAAGCAATAATTAACAAGTACGATAAATCTTTGTATCGTGATTCAAATTGTGAATCGAATCGCGACGTTAAAAACCAGTCCGTTCGTTCAATAAATCCATTCTTGTTCCTAATCGTAGAACGATCGAGAGTTGACCGGTTGAGCGCAAAACAGCCAAAGAGAAGTGCATTGAACGAAACCAAATCGATACCAAAAGAGGCGGGGAAGTTAGCTCGATCTAGGGGAAGACGGAGGAGGGGGTGGTGGAGGCTAGTCGTTTTTTCGTTTTTCGAGATGAAGCGACCAGGGTATCGCGCGAGTTTCGCTTGAGAGTAGGATCCCTCGGGTTCAGTGAAGTATCGACGAAAAAAGAAAGAAGATAAAAGTGACGAGTGAAAACAGGAAGATCAAGACGACCAAGATGATGAAGAAGGAGAAACCGATGATGTCGGTGACCGCCATCATCCAGGGGACCCAGGCCCGGCATTGGTCCCGTGGGAACACTTGTATGTATATTCTGATACCACATATATGTATAACTATTATAATTAATCGTTTAAATTGTTTTATACAGGATGTTCCATTTATCAAGAATAATAATCTTCGCTGAAAACGAATAAGAAAGTTCTCGACAAGTAGCTTTTATTTTCCAAAGTTTTTTATAACTTTTTTAATCGGAAACTATCGACGGTAATAGAATAATTTCTTGTCGTAGAATATTTCAATTATTTAAGCAAAGTACGCAACACGAAATATACTATTCCTACGATACAGTTGCATATAATTATATTTTACAACATAATCCCATATGTATGGATCATCCTGTACATGCACGTGGAATGCGATATAACATTTCCAGTTATTTGCGAAAGCGGGAAAGAAAGGTCCTATTCTTTGTGCCGTCAGACACGTAATACCATTTATTGCATTCCCGAGTCATTAGTTTACGCACGTTTCACAAGAATTATATGACCAGGCTAATAAAATACCGAGTCGCGTTAAACCTTCTTGAAAGATTGCATATGCGCTATTAATTGCTCGCATATGCAAGACGTATTTGTTTCTCATAAAGTACTCTTTGTACTCTACTGTGTTTCATTTTATACTTTGTACGCTGGCCTAGATACTTTGGTCTTTTTTAATTAATCTACGATCCGTACGTGTAATTGGATTTTCTGTTTTTTCTTTTTTCGATATATTTTTATATACTGTTTTAGGCGTTTATATTATCGCTGGTTTCGTCATTTGTTCGGTCTATTATTGTACGAAGTCTATTAGATATTCTTTTTTAGTTAGACGAACATAGGTGATTAATTTACCTGTTCCATTTAAGAGCTATAATTTCACTCGAAACGATACACATCGTTTGGCAAATGCACCGCGAATTATAGCCTTCGCGATCACTCTTAACGATTAAAATTGATGTCACTGGAAACTCCTCGCGCCATGTATTTCAAGCTCTAATGGTACCTAAACGAAACCGACTGTTGAAATGTGCGAATGGTAATTAGCATGCTGCTGGTAGACGGTCAATTAGCACCTGTGTCAAGGCTTGCTCTTATCTGTGCTCGATATTACCTTTGTTATAGTTTCGCAATAACTATACTCGTAATATAATATATTACGTATTCTGTTTATTTTAAATTCGAATTTATTATACCTTTACGATCGTTTAACAGATCGCGGAAGAAATATTCTTGTCAATTTTTACAGGAAACCAGTGAATTAAAATTCTTCTTGGATATTTTGAATTACTTAGTCAAGGATGTTATCGTGTCTAGATCGATAGAAATCGAATCAATCCGAATTTTAACATTTCATTCTCGCTATACATTTTCTCGCTCGAGCGCGCGAAAAGCTACAGAACCAGCAAATTTTCATCGCCGAGAGAAAAGCGAATTTTATCGTCGAAGCATCGATATCTCGATGCTCGAGTGACTCACGCCGATTCTTCTCGATACTCGTTCGCGGACTGCAGCGTTTAACGCGCGCTCGTCTGCTATTAAGCATAGCATAGGGTGAAGGTCGGCTATTGAAACTTGAATGGCGTGTAGAATTCGCGAGCGAAAACGCATGCGCTCGCGGCGGTCTCGCGAGTACATCGTTATCAGTCGCGGTTTTAAAAGCGGCCTTAAAGCGGTCCGCAGACGCTCGCAGCGAGAAGGTCACGCCAATGCGCCTCGTTATCTACGCCCCTGCCGCAATTTACGAGGCTTTTCGAGCATTATCGCGTGCCCCTATTGCTGGCCAACACGCGGAGTGACGCATTTCAAGCTTTACACGATCTCTTCGTCGTTCTTTTCCTTTTTCCTTTTTTTTTTCTTTTTTTTTTTTCGTTGGATTCTTCTTTTTTCTTTCAAAGTTTTTATACGAAGATGAAATATGTTGGTAGATCGTAGATGGGAAAACGATACGCTGGCTGTTATGTAGAACAAGGTAGATTACAACAGTTAAATTACGAATATCTACAGTGGTAAGCACATATAGTCATTCGTAAAAGTATTCGTACGCCTCATCGGTAGTTGGCTGATATTTATGCAAATTCATGCGTAGAGATTAGACTTACGTAGAAATTTGATTTACCTACCAGATATTATAACGCGTACCGCGCTTTGAATATTCTATATATTTTTGCATATTGCGCGTATCGTACGCGTTTTATACTTTCAAATTTCCCTCGAATGCGTAAAAGTTCGTTGGCTACGTATCGGAATGATAATACGAGAAACGTTTCTTTTTCAAAGAGACGCGAATAAAAAGTTACGACTATCTGCGTGAGAAAATGAAGAAAACCTAACGTCGTATCCGAAGCTACGGAATTATAAAATTAAGCAAATTTGTTTACACGGAAATACAATAATTTCTAAAAATATAGTCGTAAAATTAACTAAACGAGATGTAACTCTCGACGCTTGATCTACAAAACCGCGGAACTCTCGATATATAAGTCAAAAGGTTCTTTTAAAAAAATAATCTCTATCTGCGCTCTCGTTCCTAATATTTACAGACCTCACCTCGTTGAGTGTTCATAGAAACTGAACTTCATCTCCTCTACGTAATTTCCGCGGCTTTATTTGCTTAGCTTAGACCCCTGGCCTAATCTCCGTTGTACACACGTGTCCATCCCTAGATTATGCTACGTACACGTGCAACAACGCGCGATAAGAGCACGAGACGATCGGTAGAGCGGTTTGTGCTGGTTCGATTAATCCACGCACCAGCACGAACGCAACCTTGGCACCGATGCGAACCAGCCGTGAAGTGCAACCTCGCGGTTGCACACGTGTGCACCAACGCTACACCTATCGTGTTTGATTAGGTTCGTGCGGCTCGTAACGGTACGTGGGTGGTAGTCGCTTGAGTTTGAGCAATTCTGACCAGACGCGCGCGTTTAATTAACGATTCGAGTGACTGCATCAAGCACCGAAGTAGGTTTAACCTTTTCGCTTCGGCAGTCCAGTCCGCCGAAGTATTGTCACTGAACGGAAACGCGCGCCAGAAATGCGCACAGTGTGCGTGGTCGCTGTATCTACGTTTTCCTAAGTCTTGAATAACAATAGTTCTTGTAAAAACCGTATATAAAATATCGTTTCACTGTCGATGGATTTAACAGATTTTTTACCACGAAACGGTATACGGTCGTTTGGATGTTTGAAATATATCGCGTTAAACGTTATGACGTTGTTTCGACGATGAGTAACTTTTAAGAAACGATTAATCCAATATATCGATAAAATCGACAAAAAATGTTCTGCCGATAACGGAAAAATATATTATTGACTACACATGGCATTGATGTATGCCATATATGTATATATGGGGTGCCGAACTCAGGTTTCGCTCGTACCCACAGGTCATTTCGTGGATGTCGTCTATAAACGACGCTCGTACCCACAGGTCATCTCGCTGGTGCCGCCTATAAGCGGCACCCGAAGCAAAAGGGTTAATCCTTTTACCGCGGGGACCACGTACGTCGTACAAGAACACGTCGAAAATTACGTTCTTTCGTGGCTGAGACATCGACGCGAGTTATGGTAGTGTCTCGAAGGAAGGGAAAGCGAACATATAGGAAAAAAGAGGGAAGAGAAAGAGAAAATAGGAAAAGAGGGATTAGGGATAAATCGTAAAGCTTATATTGTTCGTGTACCAAGCTGTGGGTGACAGCGTTCGATCGATGTAAAAGCGAAAGTACCGCGTTGATCCCTTCTGTTCGTTTATCCGATTTGAGTTCAGTGTTACAGGCGTCGATGTTTGCAACGAAAGTAACGTCAGATATAGTCTTGATGATTCACTTAGTTGGCGTATAATCGCCAATCAACGAGAGACGGTTCTTTGAAAAACGCAGGAATATTCGTATCTATGCGTTTTAAATTAAACGAGATATTTGCTGTCAATTTTGCTGTACGTAATACCTGAAATTAATTTCCGAAATTTACGCTATATTTCAATTTTAAACCTACAGCTGCTTTATATTATTCGGAATATTCTGCGAAGCGACGATCGTTTGACTCATGAAAATTCGTGAAATTTCTCTTCGCTAAAAATAGAACCAGACGCATGATTGTACATCTACATCGATTCCACCGACATCTAATAAACTCAAACAAGATTTTATCATCGTTTTTTCATCTTCGAGGAAGACTGGATCGCACGCGGTTAATCATCGAAATCCCGTGAGACAACGAGATACGGTAGAGCAAGGCTTTGTACAGGAAGCGATCGTTCATTGTAGTCACGTTGGCAGTCTTCGTAACGTGGATAGTGACCGATTAGATGTATCTATTACGTGTACGTATCGGCATACGCAATCGTAGCGGGACGATCACAGCGTTAATAAGCGTTTCGAGCACGTATTCGCGTTATATGGAACGTGTAGTTCTTGTGTCGCCACCGAGTTTCACCGTGAAAGTCACCGTATCTATCTGCTTTGTTTCATTGTTGACGCAATCACGAATACCAGAAATCGCCCGGATACTTTGAACGTATATTCCCTTTTCGTTTAAATTCTCTCATCGTTCTCTGACAAAGTGCAATTCTTTAAAAATAACATAAAATTTTGAAAAGTGACACTGCTGAAAGTTCCTTCGGTGCGTGGCAACCCTTAAGATTGGAAATAATTTCCTGAGAGATCAGATTTATTTTACTCGACACGCAACAAGCTTCCGAGAATCTTCGAATTGAGGAGAACGTAGAGATGGGGAATTTTTAATCAGAGAGATTTAATTCTTCCAAAATTGTATGGAAAAATATTCTTGGCAAGCTTCCTTCTTCGATATATCACGCGATACGTCCAAATTTATTTTAGACGCAATACGTAATTTTTTTTTTTACATCTAAATTACGTTATTCGTTTCATCGCTTTATGTCAAGGATTTAAACGAAGTTCGACGAACATCTAACGTGCAGCAAAGGGATGAACACGCGTAACGACGAAAGGCGCGGTGTAAACACGTGCTCGAGTAGTCGAGTATTTATGACGGTTGATTATTGGATGCGCCATGGGAAAGATGACGTTTTATACCGTGACACATGTAGAAAATTTTCATACGCGGTGCGAGTCGGGCACGTTGGATGCACACCTCCATTGTAATTCCCCATGGTGTATGTATACCGTTGCCTCCGCTACATTAACTGGAAAAATAAACGTGCATGTAGGATAATAGTCAGCAACCAAGCAGAATTACAAATCTCCTATACGTTTCTCATACGAAGATGCCCACAGAAAGTTCGTATTTTGTTAAAATAAAATGCAAATAAAAGATAAAGGATTTTTTATAAAGCGCGGAGAAACTTTTGCGTCACACGATTCGTCGTTAACAAATGTAAAATCTCGTTAACTCGTTAAACTTCCATCGTTTCGTTCCGATACAAACGTCAAACCATCGCTAGAAACAAAATTCTCCTATTATTCTATTTATTTCGTCCGCGATCTGCAAATAGCCTGCTAAAGTTCCTTCCTCCCTACAGAAACGATATCATAAAAGTGTCCGACTACGCATCACCAAGTTTCGCGAATGACAGGCAGGAAATCGAATGAAACGATACGAATCTGGCGTTGCCTCAGGTAACTGTCCATGCGGATTTATTCCGTTTCCTCATAAGCGATCTCTTTCATCCGTGATCTAGCTATTTTTACCTCGTCCATGGAAACTCGACTTTGTCTTCGCTCATCCCCCTGCCATTTATCTACGTATCTGCCAGACATCCGGTTGCTCTTATCGAACGTGAAATCCCCGATGTCGCGAAGACCTTTCGAGTTCTAGAGACTCGACGTGTCCTGCAGGCGATCGGTTCTACCCAGTCGACGTTGGAACTGCAAATTTTCTGACCATCTCGAGCAGCAACGATCTCCATCATTTTGTTACGAACATTGATTATAGATGACAGTGATCTGAATCATCGACATGCTCGATATAGCTCGTTCGATGGCTGTGTAATTCTGAGAACGTGCATCCACGGATTACTCTTCAGGGTGTTCGAGTTAATTTCAGAACGAATCTATCGATTTGAAATTTGTGGATCTTTTTATTGTTTTTCAGTTGGACGTATAAGTATAGGCATTTTTAGAGATGGTTTTTACGAGGAAATTTTTTGGCACTTTTGACAATTTCGAAAGATTTTACGCCAAATACGAGGATTCAAAATTTCATTGGTGAAAATTACTGTTAATTGGATTTCATTAGATTCGAGTAACGCTATCTTCTTTCTCATCTATAGTATCGTCTTAAATGGAACATTCTGTATAGTCGAACGTGCGAGTGTAAGTACAATAAGATCGGAATCACCGATCGGAGGTCGATTTAACAAGCAGTTTCTTTCTACTGGTAGAAACGAGAATCCACGGAAGCTCGAAAGTAGGTACGATGATCTTCGCTTTGGAAACAATCGAAATCCGTCTTCTTAATAGTTCTACTTGCGGAAGGAAGGTCAACAGGGATCGTCGCGTCTCGTGATTAACGACCTTTTTACCTTATATACATCGCCATTATGTAACCTGGTTGACGTTCGTTGACTAACTTCGTTAGCGTTTGTCGGTGAACAGACGAACAAAACTGTCGACTCTGTTCACGATAAAACAAGAACCTTGGGACCGACGTTCGTTCCGATTCTATGTTCGATTTGATCGTGGATCGACGCTGGAATCGATGTAATTCGTTCCAGAAAGATTAGTCGGTGATGCGATATTTTTAGGGACGTTGATATCGATATAAAGAATTTTACGTTGGTTTTGATGTTTCTGTCGGATTTGTCGATTAGAATTAATTGAATTATTATTATTATTTTTACATTTTGTATATCTTCGTGCTCATTTTTACACTTTGAATTTCCCACAACGAAGCTTCTACCCTTCTTGATTAGACACATTAGAATATATTGATCGATTGATTTAAAAAATTCTAGAATTTATGTAATATTCCTGTGCAAAATGTTTTCCTGAGAACGTTTGAACAGAGAAAAGATTTGGATTAGATTTCTATAAAATTTCTGTAGATACGAAACATTTTCATTGTTATAAATATTTTCCTATAAATTTAAGCAAAAATTTGCGAATGTATCTTCATAGTAGAGAAGGAAAATGCCATATATTTGCCTGAATAACATGGATATATCTGGGTTCGTCGTTCACCACGTCCAACAAATTACATTATGATTGCGTCGAAACTCACCGTTTAATAATCACTTTATAATGGAAGGTTACTGTTACTGCTATATTCCACTAGTACTGTTATTAAACTTGTTTTTACTACGTTCATTTATCTCATGCTAGCACAAATATTTACAGTCGATCAGGAAGATATTAAGAGACCAATATAAGTTTCAGAAATTATCCGAGAAAGAAGATGGAAACCCGTCATTTTAAACAATTACGTATGATAATTCTAATATCGAGGTGTCGGCGCAAACGTGCTTTGAAATTTCCTGATATGTCCATTAAATACTTAGATATTTAGAACGTACGTATTTATTCGAGCATCTCCGTCGAGAAATCTTTCGAAAAACCTAAGAAATTAAAAATCAAAATTTGTTTCGTCGTTCCCTTGTTTCCGATTCCGTCAATAACGTTGCATCCGCTTTAACGGAGACACATTTTTGCGTAACGCACTCTTTTTTTCGTCCTGGTATAGCTTCTACTCGTTACCTGCGGATATATAACACGTTGTAAATATATTTCTTTATCGTGTACACCGGTAGTAGGAGGGAGTAAATGGAAGCGTGCAAGAACGACACGCCTCGTTGCACCTGTGACAACGAGGCGTATACACGCGGTTCCACGAGCGCGTAAGTATATGCTAGCTCACCTGCTTGAAATCGTGAACCCCTGACCTTCGCCATGGTATTCGCGTACAAGGCCAATTCAAGCTCGACATACTCTTATTCGCTGATATACCACGCGGCAGCGGTAGCTCGATTTCTTCGTTAGATACGAGTTGCATTGAAACGGTACGCTGTTAGACAACGAGAAACCATTCTTACCTTCGCGTTCTTTTCTTTTTTCCTTTCTAACGTATCTTTCAATTGTTATCCGACATTTTTTATTTTACATTTATTAGACAGACAAGGTATGTATATACAATTGAAACGAAAAGACGGTGAATTATGGAAAGATTTTCCTTTGTAACGTATCTTTCAATTGTTATCCAAGATCTTTTATTTTACATTCATTAGACAAACAAGGTATGTAAGTTACGGAAAGATTTCTGATTCAATTTCATGAAAATCGGATATCTATATGGCGTCAATGTTACGTTTGAATTAAGAAATTGATACGTTCTTGCCTGTTGGTAATTAATCTCTTTGCAAGTTCCGTATATCGAAATAATCGCGACTAGGAAAAGGTAAAAATCTGATCCGATGGTTCTTATAAAATTCCGTATTACGAAATGATCAAAATCGATGACGGAGATTAGAAGAGAACGAAGCTTTTTTGGCGTTAATAAATTCGTCCCTGAGGAGGTTAAAGAGATCAAGCCAGTTTTATTTATGACGTGGAATAAGAGCATCGACGGTCGAGGTTGTCGCGATCGATCAAGCAGGGTGCGTGGGGGTCGTGGCTACGCTCCTGCGAGTGCACAACAGACCGATCTATATGCAGTCATACTTTATATAGCAGCAAACGCCACGTGCAGGGCAGCTTGGTACCTGGGTCACCGGGAGAAGGTTACGGGGTCGAGATTTCAACCTAGGTGCATGGATTTCAGCCGTGTGGGCGTGTAACCGCGACTCGTTGCAGGTGCACGTTGCATCCGCTACCGTCCAGGGTTCTCCTTCCATATTCTTTCGGATTTTTAAACTCGAAAGATCAGATTGCGTAGCAATAAAATGTCGCAAATTAAAACAAATCCTATTTTTTGTCCTATAACAGAAATTATGATTTAAACTTTCCAATTCGCTCTATCTTAATTTCAGAATCCATCAACGATTTCAAAAAGTATTCACCGGTTAACTGCGTTCGACGTGTATACTCGTCGCTGCTTCATTTTACCTGCGCACCCCGTAAGGGATTTTTCAAACTAAACTCAGCAGTTAACAAGTTGAAATGATATACCCTGCAGTTAATACAATTTAGTTTCACGCACGAGTTATTAATAAATAAATGCGCGAAGAACAATGTGAAAATATTGAAAATTCAGGATGTAATCTCGACAAGTTAAAAAACATTAAGAGTAATATCTTTTTACGATATTGAGCTTTTCTTCTTTTTTTTTTTGTGCAATAGGTAAAGTGCGAGTGTAACTCGGTTAGGATTAAGGAGATTCGGGTCGCGACTGGTCAGACGCAAGAGACTACTTACTTTCCTCGCCAGGAATCTTCTCTAGACTTTTATCCGCCAATCTTTAAAACTTGAATCGTTCCTTTGCACGTTAAACCTGTTTTTTCTACATTGTTGTTCATGCATCTGTTAGTTGATTATTCATAATTGGTATAATTTAAATGGTAATTGTAATAATCGACTATAACGTGCGATTTATATGTCAAAGCTAATTTGTAAAAGGTTCGTCAAGTTCTGCGTGCTACTTTTCCTCGTATTTCTACTGTTATATACAATTTTCAATCGAATATGCCCACCGGAAACCTGCACGAGAGACACATTCGAGCAACTTAATGGTGCAATAAACCATTGTTTTGCATACATATAGATTGCGAATTACATATAGCAAGACACGGTTAAATGGTAATTGTGACTGTTTAACATGTTCTAAACAGCGTAGCGGGAACGAAGGTTCCGAGACAATGTGGAAGAAAAAACTATTGCATATGTACGATAATTGAAATAGTTGTAACGAGATTGAGATAATCGGTACTGGGAGTTGATTATCATAAAAAAATTATCCCGCTTAAGAAAGATCGAAATCGATAACTGTCTTCAAATGTCATAACGTTTCAAATACCTAATTACGTATACCTTAAAGAAAAAGTGGAATATCTCTTTTATTTTTATTACGATATTTGTATTGCGATAAAATATTCGCAACTCTAAATATACTTTATGTAGCTAAAATTATTTTTTCTAAAATAGGTAAACCAGGAGGATGTGCCAATGTTCAAATATTCTGAGAAAGATCGATTAACACACGACGCTGATACTAATAACGATAGTACGTAATAAAAAGAGGTAGATATTGTTAGAATGATACTGACAATTTTGAGATAACAATAAATACTTGTAAAGAAACATTTAAAAAGGTTCGAAATGTTTCTTCAGTAAGTTAAGGGTTGGCTACTTACTCACCAATTACTGTAATTTTAACATCTAAAAGATTGGACATTTAAAATTCCTAGAATTTCGTTTCAATCTCGAAAATTGACTTCGAACAGAGTTCGCAATTTGTCGACTCGTCGGATCTATCAAGAAAACCACGAACGAATATGAATTATTCGTCTATGTGACCGAGATTCGCGTCCTCCTCTCGGCGAGAGTCGACGCCGCCTGTCGACATAAGAAATGGCCTTATGCATGAGCCACGCGGCTCGTACGCGTTTTTTCCACGCGTACGCTTCGATCCGTATTCAGTGTCGCTCTAGATGCATCGTACTTTGACTTTCATCGTCGACGAAACACACGTGCGAGATCGAAAATGTCCAGCGGAGACGTTTTACATCCATAAAAGAAAACGGGAACGCCACGCGTTTAAGAGTCCGCCAGACGGTCTTGTAACGTGTTCTCAATGCATTGGGAAACTAATTTCCTTCGACCTTGCATCGATACGTCGCATCGAACTGTAATCTTTCATTGTTCGACTTTACATATCGGGTAACATAATTTGGATAGTCGAATCGTAAGATTTTCGTTTCTCAGCCGGGTCATCGATATGTAGCGGCACACGAGTAGAGGACAATTTAAATCACGTTGTTGTTTTATCTCGGAGTATCAGATCGTTAGGATATACGTAAATTAATAATAAATAAACTCCGGGCAAAACAATATCGCCGCTACGTCCAAACCGTCGAATATATTTAAAATTAATTAAATAAATAAATACAGTTAAAGTTCGCTGATAAATACTCGATAGATACTCGCTAGATACTCGAACATTCTCGTACAACTCCTTCGTAGGACTAACGGATAACTGGGAAAATACTCGAAAAATACTGATTCGCTCGCGATAGCGTCCGTTTATTTATACTGGTCGGGGAGTGTCGGAAAATTCAAATTCGTCTATGTTCGACGGTTGGACATAGCGGCGACATTGTTTTGCTCGGAGCTTATTTATTATTACGTTACGTATATTTTAACGATCTTGATACTCCGAGGCAAAACAACAACGTGATTTAAATTGTCCTCTACTCGTGTGCCGCTACAGATAACTGGGAAAATTGTGAATATAACAGCTTGAAATATACAGAATTATAATTATCGCACAATTGTACCAGACATGATAGGAGAATTGTGCGGGTGTTGCGTAGAATCGCAGGCGACCTTGACAAGATAAAGCAAAAATCGCACGCTTATCGCGTTCATGCATTGTGAACCATTGAACGCCAGCGTTGTACGTTGTACAATGGAATTTCTACTGGTGCGTTTGTTCAGGTATTAAGAGTATTTCGAGCTGCGCGTTCGTCGTAAATCGTTGCTGTTTCGAAGGAAAACAAACTCGTTCCACGATTGATCATCCTGTGCTCGCGATTGATCTCTGGCTGTTGTTAAGGGAAAGCCTATTTCGCCAAGCTACGAATATTTTATTACCGAAGTCTATCGATTCATGTACGATGTCGTACGATTTTGTATGTAAAATTGAATTTAGGACGATGCTTTTTTATTTATTCGGTAATATATCTCTCTCGGTGGAATAACGTAACAGAATGTCTATAACGGCAACAAAAATCACGCGCGGTACTTGAATTTATGCCTCTCTATTGGGTACGAGATAAACCGAACAAATAATAGAGTTTCGCTTAAAAGACTAAAAGTAAGCTGGAAATCTTTGAGAGGAGAACATAACATAAAGAAGCGAATTGCGAAAAAATATATCACGCTGTCTCTGACGATTAAAACGTTAATTCCGTATCGGGATTTTTTAAATCTGGAAATTTACAATCTCTAATTGTATTTGCGGAAAATTATAATTTACGATAATACGTTTATCGAAGAAAGCAGTAATATTTTAGTCAATGAAAACCACAACCCTGGATTTACGTATAAAATTCTATAAATTTGGAGAAAAAGCGATCGTTAATGATTTAGGTTACTAGTTTAATGGTCTGCATAAATATATGAGTTTACAGGCAATAAATACGAGAAAATTCGCGAACTGTCGTCGCAAGTAGCTCGCACGCGCATCGCTACTCCTCTACAAAATAAATCAGCGGCGGTCGAGCCATTAATCCAGTGAGTTTTTTCACGGGTTCAAGGACTAACGTCACGGGCAGCGCCACTATTTTCGGTACGTTCGTGCACATGTAGGTTCGCGTGGGTTGCATGTGCAACGTCATAACGCTATCCTGGTGTGGGAGCGGCATCCGGTCGCAGCTGCGTGCAGGAAACTGTTAAAAACTCTCCCCCTCTCTCTCTCTTTCTCTTCTTTTCCGCGGCAGCATCGTCGAAAACCAGCATCTTTTTTTATTTTATTTGCTCCGTTTCATTTCGCGTGTCTCTGCCGCTTCAAAGCAGCGTCAACTTGCCTCGCATTCGGGTAAATCGATACGTTTTCGTTTGACGAGATCAACGTTTCCTGATCTATTTTCCATCTATGTTTTCACGGTTTCGCTTACGATATAGGACAAGGAGGAAGAGCCGAGGTATGTTTCGTTCGATGCATTTTTCTAAAGTAATCGGTCCAAAGAAAAATCGCTAAAATGAGAAACTGAAAAACTGAGAAACGTAATCCATAGAAAGTCGAACGTAACACTCGGGTGCAAAGGAAAAAGCAACGTTTCCCAAACGAAAATACGTGGATAAATTCCGCGATGCCTTGAAATTCCTAGGATACTTTCGCATTCTAAAGTACAGATGCCAGAAATCTGATGATGGCATCTTTAAACGAGGATGAACTTGGAATGTGAAAGCTACAAAGTTGCCAATTCGAAAACATGACACAATATACGCGTAGCACACGCGACCGCCAATGTATATATTATATCTGACAGAAGAAAGAGGTGGATTTACACTGAATTTACGATCTCGGACGTAGCTGGCGCGAGAGGAGCTGCAGCATCCTCGATGCGCCTAAGGCGTTTGCAGAAGAGGTCTGCAGCGCGGGAAACTGGTTTTCAGTTTCGGAAGAGCGTTCAAATTGTCAGACGGTGACGTCACCGTCATAAACGGTCGGCCCTCCCTATGGAATAATGACTGAAAAATGATTCTTTAGATACACCGATCGTTGGTCTTCGCCTATTCTACTCTCTGCTCCATTTACGATCGATGTACGAATCGTCGTGCTGTGCGTTTGTCGCGCAGTTTTTCAAACGTCTATTCTCGATACGAGTTGGACGAGGTGGATGATACGAATAAGAAACTGGTCGGTGATTCGTTTGCTTCGTTTTGTCAATGTTTTACGATGCTTCTTTATGAGAGGGCAATTTTAAAATTCGATACATCGTCCACCTATTCCGTATTAAAATTACTCTTCCATTTGATCTTGGAACGATATATCTGGTTTTGTAATTCTTTTAAACGCTTATCGTTAAAAGGCCGTGGATTTGTCGCAAAAGTTTTCCAAACGTTGATATTTTCCGATCTATTGGATTATTCGACCGTTCTATTTTCATTTCTCAATGGATTCTGTTCCTGGATCATTGATATTCATGCGAAGATAATACAACTAAAGATATGGTTTCTTCCTCGCTGGAAGATAACGAATCCGTGTAAAATGTATCATTTTTAAGATTTGTCGATGTCACGACGCGACTCGTCGTAGATGTACCGATGACTCGTGTCTTCGATCTATTTTCTATTACGAGCTTCATTTGACAATTTAGTATCTGGCTATTTTACTACTCTTGGTACAAAGTTGTCGCGATTCGTAGAAAATTGATTTAAACGTTTCTTCCAATTTTCATGTAAATTCTGATAATGTTCGTCGAATCAGTTCGTTTGGAAACGACGTTGAATAAAAATTTGAACGTTAACGGATTACCGCTTGTTTTCAGAATGTAATACGAATAAAACGAACGACGAATATTACGTTCATATTGGTTTAGATTAATATTGATTTTTCGTTAATAAAATTAACAAACAAGCGACACGGACAATTTCCTGTAGAGCCGAGAAGTTCGCTGATAACACCTCTTTCATTATTTTCGTTGATAATCTACATTGAAACATAAAAACGTTTATAAAATATATAAATTAATTCAGTACCTTTTCACGAACCTACTTCTGATGATAATAATTTCAAATTCACACATTTCTCTATCTTCGTAGTAATTAAACAAAAATTCCATCCACATCCTCCGTGTAATTTCAATTGATCAAACAATGCAAACAATTTTGTTCATCAAATTCATATTACGCGATTCGCGAATAAAATTTGTATCCTGTTAAAAAATATATTGATTCACACGCCTGATATCCCTATTCCTTTTAATTAACATAAACGTGTTAAAGACGTTCGTATTTCGTTATTTGAAATCGACTAAAGTGTCGCGATACTTATCAGCAATATGTAACGTGTGCCGCGTGCGCCAAGTTATTTGCTTAATTCAGCGCTTATACGTCCGTTTACATAGATCTAAAGTTAGCGACGACCAACGAACGCCGCTGCTTCGTGTTTTGCATTACTCATTTCAGGATGCCTCTCGAGCTCAATGCCGTGCGGATTAAAGAGACTCGCGGCGAGACCGACAGTCGCGTTGATACGCATATTTCACGTTTGGGAACGTTGATCGCCGCAAATGATAAACCAAAGTTCACCGAAACTCATGAAATCGTCTAACTTAGCTCTAGATCATTGTAATAAAAATGTTGTCTTTCTTACGTAGAATTTGTGGCTCGGCCTTCTTAACGCGATATTTCGTATCTCTTAACCAACTTTTTTTTTAAATTAAAAGTGTTCTTTTTTAAAATTATGAAATTAAAGAAGTCTGTTTGATATGTATCTTTTTTTTTTTTTTAAAGTAAGAATAGTTTGTTTCATATTTGCAGAAGAAGTGTCCCTTTAAAATTATATAATTAAAATAGTTTGTTCAATATTACGGAAAATTTTTGACGTGAAAGAAGGTACGTTTTAACGGTTCTCGTTAGGTTTTAAAAAATGACGTCATATCGTACTAATAAAATTGTAATATTTTCGAACATTTTGGAACATAATCGGTCACGATGACCAATGCAGCTACGAATGGAATAGATAGAATTTTAAGGCGTCTATGTTTTCTATTCCCTTGCCGTTTTTTATCAGAATTTATCTGCCCTCGTGTACGCCATTGCATTGGTGTTATCTTTAGCGCTAGATTACATGGGACGCGTTTAAATATACATATACATCTAAACGACACAGCGCACCGAAAATAGTAACAAAATGCAGCTCGAAGCAAAATGAAGAGCTCGGTGACATTGATAAGATATCGAAATATCATGATGTTATGCTGACTTTTTATTGCTAAATGCAACGATTATTGCTCGACAAGAGACTATTTCTATTCTAACGCACGTGTTAATAAACTTACAGTTATCATAAAAATACGAATTAAAAATTATTCTTCCTTTTCTTATATTTGTATTTATAACACAAGATTAAATAATGAATTAAATCGTCCAACGCATAAACAGGTAATAATAGTCGAGGAATACGGTGGATACGAGTAAAGAAGTTTATTACGTGTAATAAGTGAGATTTCCACCTTACTGATCGACAAACTTTGACATTAAAATTCGCTCAAGCTTCTCAATTACGAAATAAAAAAAATAAAAATTAAAAAAGAAGATAAAATACGTTGACAATTTCGAGTGGTCCCAATTCGATAGAGACTGGGTATGAATAAACTAATAAAAATAAATTATGTAACTGGAGACTAGAAAACGCGTATTGATTCGATCTAATTAATGACCGATCGTTCGGATCGAATTTCACGAAGTAATTAAATGTTCTGGACAAGTTTAGAGTTCGTTTAAAGCTCAGTTCCAATTACACTCTGATAAATAATATCGTTATGTATATTGTTCTGTGAGGTTGATTCTGTTCGTTAAAAGTACTTACGTAATTAGTTGTCTCTTGGAACATTCGTTCTGTTTTCTGGTTCGAAGCGCAGCTACGGCTGTTAGAGAAGTTTTGTAAAGCTTTCGCTGGCGAAATAATGTCCCGAGTAAATTAACGAAGAAAATGGATCGGCTTAAACGGTCCCGCTCTCTGGGAATTGAAAAGGAAGGAATTTGTGCTTTTAATATCTATCCGGTAATGGACGTCTTTAAACGAAATCGCTGATTTCTCGTTAATACGTCACGAGCTTCGTCGGATCAGGCAAAGCTCATTTTCTCCACTGGACAAAATTGGACGATCGTAGATATCTGTGTGACGATCGATAAATAATAATTTGTCGTTTCTTCCGAATAGCTACAGTGAAACAATTAATCGTAATTAATTAAAAATCGCGTATTTTGAAATATAATTTCACTGGTAAGGTGAATCGTAAAATTATTTAAAGGAAAGAAGAAGAGGGGGATCGTAACAAAGCGTAGCACAATAAACTCGATCGTTTCGCGTAAAGTCAGTTACAGAATCTGTTTCTCCGAAACAGAAACGCGAAAAAGCAGTAAAACAATCGTATTTTGTAGGTTAATATACTGCGTTATGGTTAAACGTGGCAGGCTTTTCTTCGAGTTTCCATCCCGCTGGAACGTGGAATGCAACGAAACGGTGCAGTGAAACGGTTTATTGCTGTTTTCAAGGCTTCCGACGCTTCTTGGAACATAAATATTCATCTTCCTCTATGGACCGAGGATAGTTTCGCAATATCTCATCACGTTGAAACGTTAATAATTATTGTTCCGTGGACATATAACAGGATTCAACTCTAGATTATACCGAAGATTAATCGTTTCTCTGTTCTTCCATTGTTCTTCCATGTATCGCAAAATTCTTTGATGTTCGTTACAAGTTTTTAATTATTTGCCGCATCATTTTTCCTAGTATTTTCATTCGATTTGACAGGTTGTTATTTTCCTCTTATTTACTTTTTATCGCAGAAATAATTCCTGTTTTCAGCAAGAATTTTTCTCAGTCATTCGTTATCGATAGGACGATGGTTGGGACACACGATGTCGTCTATTATGTCTCTTTTTTAATAACGGTTCCCTTTTGTCACGGCTCGTCAGGCTCGCGTTCCTCTTATCTCCGTTATATCCGTGCTATTACCTCCCTCGGTTCGTCCATTCTTCCCTTGTCTGGGGTTTCGTTGACGAAAAATTCGTCAAAAGACCCCCCGTACGTTACAGATGTCACCCTAATACCTTAAGCCTGCTCTTCTCAACGTGCCAAAATCATAAATCACGAAACCATCAAAGTTACCAAGAAATAACTATTTCCTTTCAAATCGATCGCAAGTTCCATCGTATCGATGCTCCATCTTCCTTCAAATTTTCATCCATCACGTGGAATTACGAACCGCGACGCTTTCATCCCCTTTCATCCCGCTCGAACGCGTTGCCCGCTCACAGAAGAGGCAAGCGATTACATTTCGGTGGATGATAGCGCGGAGCAAGAGAAACCTGGACACATTTAGTCGTCAGGGTAGAGAATACGATGGATGCTCGACGGCCACGCGAGGAACATGACCATTCTCAATTTCGCGTTTTGCTTGTACCGCCCTTGAAAATCAGGTTGTTCGAAAGGCCATGCTTGATTCGGTCGGTCGACGCGCCTTTAAAGGGGAATATATGTCTTAAATATTCAAAAGCCAACGCACTTGACTCATTGTTGGCGTAGGTCGGTCTGCTTTCCCTCTCTTTCGCCCTGTTTCCGACGTCTTGGGTTTTACCTCCCCTTTCTTCCCGTTTCGCCGGCTTCCTCTTCCCATGTCACTTTGCTGTAATTTATTCTTTTCCTTTCGCTCGTTGCCGATGAAAAATGCATGCGATTCGTTGCGAAAGTACTCGGTTATTCCTCTTTATACGGTTTTTTCTTCTTACTTTTTTGCTTAAGGCGTGTGAACATCTAATACGAATATTATAACAAACAGAGTGTCCAAAATATCTTGTATATTTTTAACTTTCTACTTTCAAATTTTCCACAAATGCATAACATCCGCTGTCTGGTTTAAAAGGGTAGTTGCGTTTCCTCAACGTCGAACCTAATCTCAAGATGTACATACATAGAAATCACAAACTTTTCCGATGTAACCACGATAGACGAATCTCAGAGGTTTTCGCTTAGAAATCTGAAACAGCGTGGAATACGAAGCACCGTTAACTGTACCAGTGCAACTACAGTACAGCATTATATTATTCTATTGAATTACGTATCATCCATTTTCTTCCATTGCAATAATTCGATAAAATAATATCAAACAAAAAATATCGTGCATCTATTATTTCCTTATAAAACGAATGAAACTTTCGAGAGAACCTAATGTAACAACGTTAAGTAGCTAGGTGCTAATGAAATTTTAAAATGTTTCCTATTAAGTACATAATATATTCCTAAAGCTACAATCGTTGGGATTTTTGTGCATTTCGGTATAGCCATATGCAAGACGGTTTCGAGCGTTGCACCGGGTGTGTTTGCGCCTGGTCAAGGTGCCCGACACTGCCCCGGTATAATATACCGTCACCGGACTTGGCCTTGCAGCCACTCTCAAGCGTCCTCGTCTCCCACCCTCTTTGCTACGCTTAAAGCTTCGTTCACAACTCTCACGACCCGAACGTTTTCTCGAACGTTGCTTCAAGTCGCAATAAATGCGGCTATAGACCTCAGACCCTCTAGTTTCACCGACTGTTAGTTCCACGAGAACCGTTTATATCTACATTTTTAATATTCTTGTCATTATGTCTTATCGTGTTGTAGTATCGTGGACGAGGGGCCTGAGGGTGTAGCGCAGATTGTAAATAAGCGGTTGCTGAGATGTGAATTATAAACAAGCGGTTGCTGAGATGCGAATAATAAACAAGCGGTTGCTGAGTATGTGCGTAGTGAGGCCAAGACAAAAGACAAGAAATTGCTAGGGGACGATGAACGAATTGACAGCAGAATGAGTTGAGAAGCCGAAGGAGTGTGGATTGCGTCGTCGATATAGTGTTGTTAGCGTTGTTGAGAGAGAGTTGAATTTGTGTTGACGAGAATTGTTAATTAGTTATCTAGTTGTTTTTCCCTAATTATAATTCGTTGTTGTGACTAGTTCATGTTAAATAACCACAGTTTTCTGTCTAATTAACATCTGTTTAATCCTTTTATCGTAAATAAACTAATTGTAATAATCTACGATACTGCAATATTATTATTACTATTATTTTATATTTTTAGTATCGATTAAAATTTCTTTCCAATAAACGACGTACCGTTTTACGACGCAGCGTTAGACGCTTGGAAAGTCATGATGCAATTTTTTAAATGAAAGCGAATCTTGCGTATGGTTTTCCGTAGTTACCTTGCATTTTTTTAAAATGATATATTTAGGCCATTTTTGTTATTGGATCTGTCGATTAGTATTCCCTGCTACTATCGTCTCTCTGAAAGAAAAGATGAATTTTATCGGGACGCTATGGTTACAACATTCCCCGAAATTTGAAAGCGTCGTTTTTCACCAGTTCGCTCTTCGCTAACCTTGCAACAGGTAATTTTCACGGAACCTCTTGCGTCACCATCGAGCACACAAGTCGCCCTTGACACACTAGCCCGAAAAGGGTCAGATTACCCGAATCTTCTTGAAAATCGATCTAATAATCGATGAACGGAACACCCTGCAACATACCTGTAGAAGCGTAAAAATCTGCTTGGAAATCTGCGACGATCTGCGTTTGAGCATTCAAACGGTTACCTATAGCGGACGAACAACGTCTTGTTCAACGTGTTTTTCGATCATTTAGAATTATAACGTTGAAACTATTAAATCCGAAGATTAATTCATCCGCTTCGTATCGAATCGATCAGAAAAATTTAAACAACTTCCCATTTCAAAAAATGAGAAAGGATAATGTAGACTGTTAGTTGAAGAAAATATAAATGAAGCGTTGCGTAATGCAAGTTTTAGCGTGTTAACAGAAATTTGTTTTACGAATTTGATCGGTGCAAGAAATAATTCGCCATCGTTCGAACAAGATATAACTGAGTGAAAAGGAAAATTTATAAACAAACGATTATAAACAATTGATAAATCTGAAAAAAGAAACGCCCAATTTCTACGCCCAGTAGCGTAAAGAGGAGACGGATTCGTTGAATGCAGACACGAAAAGTGCTTTCGTTTCGCCGTCTGTCGGCGACCTTCGCTCCGTTTTGCACGCACGTCGATTGCGTAATTAAAGCAAACGGCGTAACGGCGCCTAATAAACGACCGCGATTAGCAACGCGCAATCGACGACCCTAACACTCGAAATAGAAGTCACCGATGAGAGTTGCGACCTCGTTGTAATTATATATTCCGCGGAAACGCGCGACTGACGAACGGCCGATATCGGACAGTGGCGTGTCGTTTAACCTTTTAACTATTACTAGCCTCGAATGCCAACGATTAACCCACTGAACCGTCGTTTCTCTTGAATTCTAAACTGTTTTTTCTTGAATTTTGAGGTTTTCGAAACATAATTCGTTGATCATTTTAATCCTGAAGTTACATGGTTGGCTTTGCGCGTAAAGGATTTGGTCTGTTTAACCATGAATGAAAATAACGGAGATTTAAAAGAAGGGGTTTCTCTTGCGTAAAATGAAATAAAAAATAAAAATAAAAATAATATAATGGAACGAACGTGCTATAAAATAAAAGAACAAAAGGGAAAAAAGAAAACAAAGAGGAAGGAATTATGACGTGGAATTTACAATTATTGGTGCACTTGCCAACATCCTTAGGGGTTCGGAGATCTCCCTGTCTCTCCCTGTCTCTCCCTAACTCGTCCTGGCTCTCCGTCGTTTTACACAGTTGCACTTGCCTCTCCGCTCTCCTCTTTGTCATTTTCAACGATTACATCCCTCTCCCCTTCGTTAAATAACAGCAGACGGCCACGATGCTCGTGCAAACCCTGTTAAAACGTCGTTTATCTTCCGATACTCTGTACGCCACGACAGAAAATCCACGACGTGTAGGTATATGCGAGTGTCTGTTCGACTGGTGTATGGTTCATCGTAAATCGCGCTCGAAATAGAGCGTGGAAAAAAAAGCATCGAGACAGTTACGGTAGAGAACGAAGCAGGATGATGGAACCATGCGAATTACGAGCGACGATATGGTGAAACAAGCAATTTGTACCGCGACTTACTCGACGTTGCTTCTTCTATTGAGACATAAAGCTGCGACGCGATGTTTTGCAATCGCAAGTCGGGATCCATTTTAGCCATTTTCTCGCCTCGTTAGAGCTGTTACGTTTTTGTCATGGAATGAAGCAAAGCTTTCGCGAAAATTTACGCTACACTTTGAGTACATTTGCGAGTAAAGTTGCTCGACCTATTATAAGATAGATTTTAAGGTAGTTTTACGTACACGAGGTCGCTAAATTATTTCAACACTTGCTAGAACAATTTCAACACTAGCTCCGAATATGCTGTGCTTTATGCAAAACGTTTTGTATCATGCACGACATGATGTAGAGAGAAATACAACATTTTACATGTAATATACTGTGGTATCGTGAGCAAAAAAGCCTGAAAAATAGCGAATAAACCATAAAAACAGTGTCATCTGTCCTTCAGTAGTTGGTTTACGTCGAAAAAGCCTATGTGACTAAAGTCACCTAGTTCTTGCGAAACGTGTGCGTGGTGAGGTTACGAAAAGAAAAAAGAAACGCTAGAGGACAAGGACGAGTCGAGAGGTCAGAGAGTGTGAGCCGAAGAGTCAGAGTTAGTCGAGGAGTCGAAGAGTCGAGTTGAGAAGTCGACTTGCGAGAGTTGTTAGCGTTGTCAAGAGTGAGAGTTGTTAGCGTTGTCGAGAGTGAGAGTTGTTAGCGTTGTCGAGTTGCGAGAATTGTTAGCGTTGTTGAGAGATAGAGTTGTTAGCATTGTTGAGAGCGAGAGTTGTTAGCGTTGTTGAGAACGAGAGTCGTTAGCATTGTCGAGTTGCAAGAGTTTTTAGCGTTGTCGAGTTGCGAGAGTTGTTAGCGTTGTCGAGTTGCGAGAGTTGTTAGCGTTGTTGAGAGATAGAGTTGTTAGCGTTGTTGAGAGCGAGAGTCGTTAGCGTTGTCGAGTTGCGAGAGTTGTTAGCGTTGTCGAGTTGCGAGAATTGTTAGCATTGTTGAGAGATAGAGTTGTTAGCATTGTTGAGAGCGAGAGTCGTTAGCGTTGTTGAGAGAAAGAGTTGCGAGTTAATTGCCGAGTTGTCTGAATTAAAGTACGATTTTGTATTTAGTTTAAGTTAAATAACCATCGTTTTCTGTCTAATTAATATCTGTACAGTCAATTTATAATAAATAAATTGTAAATAGTTGGGAAAAAATTATAGAATAATTTCCCCGAAGCTACAACTCGTCCGGGATATTACAATTTTTAATTTTTCCCCGATACTACAATACTTAATAGCGCTACATTTGTATATTACGTTATACGCGTACGTATATAGAAATTGCAACGATGACGCCGATTAATAACTCGTATCGGTTCTTCCTGCAGCTGTAAATCATGACTCCGAGTCTCGTGGCGGTAGTTAACGTGGTTGCGTCTTGGACAAGACGAGTCGTCCTCGATCGGACGGCAAATGGGAATCTCGGTCAGTCGAGGTTGAAAGTAAAAGGACGCTGTCTCGTGAATATTAATGGAGTAAAAGTGTAATTCTGTGACGCGATAGAAAGTAACGTTATTTGGGACACGTATGTTACGAGCGACGTTTACAAAAATTACAAATTAGTCATTGGCTAAGGAATTATCTGAACACCGTTCGATAGATTTGATTTAAAACAAGTTATACTTACTAAATCTATATTTAAAATATGTGTAATATAATATAATTTAATGAACTTAATGCAAACAATATTTTGCTATTTTTAAACGATTTTCTTAAAAAAAAAAAAAAAAAAAAAAAAAAAACAATCCTGTCGTTTTACAAAAAAAGAAAGAAGGAAGAAAAGAAACGTATTCTTAATAAGTTTCCTTAAATACGTGACATTTGTTTGTTCCAGGGTTGAGTCTGGACAACAGTAACATGTCCATGTCCTCGGTGGGTCCGCAAAGTCCACTGGACATGAAACCTGACACAGCGAGCCTCATCAATCCAGGGAACTTCAGTCCTTCCGGTCCCAATAGTCCTGGGTAAGTAACACTACCATTTTCTCGATAATTTGTAACGATTTAACGATTATCATTGTATCGATGGAACGGAGATACAATTGAACTCGTTTGGACAGATATCGAAAAAACGTCGTTCTAGCGAAGATATCGTAAATAGAGGGTTTACCACGAACGTAGTCGCGCCTTTATAGAAATCGAGCAACATACTATTCCTTTTCTTATTTTCTTTCTACCATTTTATTGCCACGTAACACATAGAGCGTCGTTGGAATATTTAAAGCTAAGAACCTTTGCTTATGGAAGCTGTAAAACGAAATCTTTCGAATGTTTTCATAGTAATAAAAGTTATCGTAATTCGATAACGATAACTCTGGAATGAATTTTATGAAGTTATTTAGAGACTTGGATACACGGTAATTTGGAAAGTTGTTCCAAATTTTAATAATAGAAAATACGTTGCAAAATCCACTCCCTATACAGAGGTGATTATTTAAAAAAAATGTTTCACAGTATTTTGCTCGATCAGGGTCAGTAGTTTCGTAGCTGGAGTTTTTGTTACTCTCTTCTTTGCATGTAAGATCCTTCACCGCTGGTTGTCACAGCAACCTTCTGAGTACGTCGCCGAGTGGACAGAACAAAGCAGCCGCACCCTATCCGCCGAACCACCCTCTTTCCGGAAGCAAGCATCTTTGCTCCATCTGCGGTGACCGTGCCAGTGGCAAGCATTATGGTGTCTATAGGTAAGTCAGACATTAACGTTTACAAGTTCACGAACCAACTTAACGCTAGAACTACCACACCAGTAAAATTGACTGATTTTACAATTTTATTTTCAAATTCCTACTTCGTGTTATATTTTTCTTCCGCAATGATGTAATGACTTTCGCAACGATAACTAAAAGAATAATATCATGAATTTTATCTTCTTTTTTATGTATTCAAACTGAAAATAATTTTGTATCCAGGCTACTTATACCAAGAGCAGTAAAAATGATTGGTACTTGTCAAAGCGTAAAAGGGTCCTGCAATCTGTTTATCGAACCCCAATTAACCAGTTTGCTCGTTTTGTACAACTTCCCAAACGTTTTTCAAATTTTTACCGCGTATCATCCAATATGACGATATCAGTTATCAGGAAAATTCCGGATCGATCGCTAGATCGCTAGATGATAACGCTAGAAGTACCACACCAGACAAAATGTCTGGTTCTACAATTTTATAAATGCGTCAACCCTCGTTTAGGCTTCCCAGATGGATTAATAATAGCAAAAATGTATTACATAACATTGAATTGCTTCTGTAAGAAAGTAATAAATCATTAAATATACAAATATTCTATCATTACGTATTTTTTAAAGACCAGTCATTTTCACTGATTTCGGTAGAAATAGCTTCGTGTTAACTATCGGTAGTTCTAGTGTTAATAAACTAACGACAGTCGTACGCGAAGCAAATTTGCAAATTTTCTGAATTAATTTCCTTGCTAGTACGTTGATCAAGATATTAAATTTCGAGACTGTGCGAAATCAAAATTCTCGAGAAAATACTTTACTTTTCTATTATTTTTACGAATTTACTATACGAGCTTAGGGATTTTCGTAGGGTTCCTTGTTTTATGGGACGAATTTGTCAGGGTTTTCAGCAATGAATACAAATCGGTCTCATTCCGGATATCGGACGATTTTTTCATCAGTCGTGACGGTCGCTTCAAGATCGATGAATTCACTTTGATAACCTTGACCTCTGGATAGTTAGTGGGAGGAGGGTGGCTTCAGAACGTATTAATAAATTTCGTTGATTTACCTATAACGTAGTGGTCACGATAACGTCGTCTCGGATGCAACGATAAATGCTTGTTTTTTTTTAGTTATCGCCACCTTCGACCTTCCACTGCCTTCGTTCTGTATCTCTTCTCGTTTGTTGTCAGACTTACAACCGAGACCATTTATTGAATTGCACTGAATGTCGTTACAAAGAGATCGTTCTTACTGTGAAATCGTTCTAACGACAACAAGGTGTTTATGCCAATAACGTGGTACAATCAGATGCAGAGAGTCACAACATTTTTCCAACGTTGACATTATTGAAAAAATGCAGACTTGAATGGCTATCGAATGATAAGAAAGGAGAAAAACGAAAAATATTTGTTTCATTTTAGCTTTGGAATTGAATCGACGAATGTAACTTGCAGACAAAAAACCACTAAAAGAATTAAGAGAGGTTGAGACACAGGATGGATTTATCCAAAGACTGAAATAGAAAGTAGAATAGTCCACGTCCCATATTAAACTGATCGATATCAGGTGACTTAGGAATAATTCATCTCTTATAAAATTATGTAACACCTGAATACTAAAATATCCCATGAATGGTGACGTATTTTTTTAGTAATCTTGTATATAAAATACGATAAATAAATTGCTCGTAAATCGCTCTTTTTTTACGAAAAACAACTTGTCTCGACACGAAGCACACGAGACCGCGATGCATGGATAATAAATCATCAATTTTTTTTTAACGACAGGTTATATATATTTTTATCGACACCTTATTCTCCAGTCAAAGGAATTAAAATTTATTAAAAATTTAATGAATTTCCATTAATTTAAAATTTCTACAAAGTAACGTATGATAGAAAGAAAATTTCTGAGAATTTATGGTGCAAAAAAATTCGTCATGGCTTTACGAATTCTAGAAGCTAAAAAGTACGATAAAAAATAATACAGAGGACGTACAATCTTTTTATATCTATTATAAGAAGAGATGGATGAGGGTTAAATTAATATCATTAATAACGACATCAAGAGACGGATATAAATATCCATTTAGTGAAATATATCATCTTGCACAAACGAGCGTACACTGTGCAATGTACAGGCATCTTTATTCGCGCGCCAGATATCGAAGAAACAATTCGTGAAACACACCTTCCACTAGCTCTTGGGTAAGCCACCTTCTTTCTTGGTTCTCGTCCCTACTCATTACGGCGTACAGAATTCACACGAAATTAGAAAGTTGATAAAAGCTTTAATTGGATATATTTGTAGCACTAGAAACGCGATTAGACGCTTTTGTTTCGAGACACCTACCGAAGATAAGAATATTATCGTGTATGCATAGCAAACATCGGTAATCTGTTGGTCAGAGAACAACCTCCATGAAGATTTATAGTTTAGACGAAGTATTTTTTTTAATTTTTAGTTCTTTTAACTTCGATGTAACTTTTACTGTTTCGACTTCAAGTCGATTTTATCATTCTGTCAAGGTTTGCGAAGAATTAATGTAAATAAGAAAAATATTGTAACGCAGAGGAAATTCGTATGTAATGAGTTCCTAACCGATGAATCTGTCAGACGAAGAAGTTGATGATGACTCTCTTCCGTAACGCGACGAAAAATGAAACTTTAACGTCGAGGGATTCTCGTCAACGCGTTTATCGTTTTCGTCTTGAAAAACGATGTTAAGAATAAGTATATTTATAGCTGTGCACACCGTAGAAATTTTGTAATACTCGACGAAAGCTCGAGCTAATAAAGTTCTTCGTTTCTCTCTTTTTTCATTTAATTGGATGGAACGTGTCTGTATGCAGGAAGAAATGGTCGAGCGTTGGCTATCGAGTTTCTGAACCATTTCTACCACGTATCGTTTGCTATCTCGCTTTTAATTGATTAAGAACCAACCGATGTTCCACGTAATAGACGTCATCGACCGATTAAGCGTCGTGCGTTGCACGTGAGTCGCTCGAAAAACTCGAGATCGTCGATGTGTCGTAAACGCACGATAAAACGATCTTGAAAGCTACAAGCTCTACTGATCTTTCGCTTCCTTTGTTTTTCCTGTCTTCTTTTTCTTTTTTTCTTTTTCTTACGACGTTCGTTTGAAATTAAAATAAAGTAAAAAATTCCAAGTTTCAAAGTCTCGATTTCTTCTGTGTAAAGCGAAACTTCCAACTTTCTATATTTAAATCTGAAATGCTAATTTTCCTCGCTCCGGTTAAACATTCCAAATTTCTTTACTCAAACTCAAACTCGCCCATTTAAATTACCAATCCTTTAGGACTCTTCTCGGAATTCCAATCGTTTTCAAGTCATACACAGAGCGTATCACTGTGCTCCACTCCGATCGTCATCCGCCTCCCCACTTTGGTTATTGCGCGTGTGTGATCAGTGACCACGGCCGATGATGATGGTTCACGTTGCATCAGAGCCTCGACAACCTTGGACTTGCTCGCGTGGTTAGGACGACTAGCCAGCCGTAGTTCCTACGGGGCAAGGGAGGAGGACGAGCCTTGTCTTCTGCTGTTCGTGCAGCCACTTTGCTCCAGTGGCAGCTAATTAAGCAATCACGGCCATTATCAGGGCCCGTGTCAGATATATCGCCGGTCTGTAAGAAACAACAATCCTTTCTTCCTTCGTTTCTTCCTGCACTTCATGATTAATTGGCTGACTGGTATTTTCTATGCACTTTATGACTTCCTCCTAGCGATGAATTTTTAATTTCTTTATTTAACGTAGTCAAAACGTGCTACTGTTTTTCTTTTTCTTTTTTTACCTGTTTTCCATTACCTTTTGCCGAGGAACGTTTCTGTTAACGCTTTTTACACGGAGAATTTTTCAAAAGAGGTAACACAACGGTAATAGCAAATGGAAGAATAAATCGAGCTAACGATATCGATAGCTGGAAGACAAGGCGCATTGAAAAGGAAAAAGGATTGAAAAATCGAAAACAATTGGGCCAAGAAATTTGGACCAAAATTGTAAGAAAGATAAGGAATATTGTAAAACTAAAGAGAGATTATTTTTACAGAAGTCTCTCGAAATTAATCGAATCTTACCGATTCTGCCCATTAGCCATGAATTACGGCAAGAAACTCGAAAGACGCAATTTGTTTCTTTTTAATCTCTAGTAATCTCTTTTCCCTTGTACATTAGACTCATTGCTGTTTTTTTACAGAATAAGTCCAACACTGGTCGTAAAGTAGTTTAATAATTAATAAAGCGATTAGGCTGATAAAACGTGATCGAGACTGTATAATTAAACGAGAAATTATACTCGGCGGAATTAATGGCAGACTGAGCTCGTCGAAACGAGTTCTCGACACTTTGACCATCGAGCTTGTGTACAGACAGAACCATTTCTCCTGTGTCATTAGTACTAATATAGCAAAGTTTAATTTAATTCCCTTGAGCTATTTAGTTTTGAAACTTAAAAATTATCTAAATAGATCTAAATAAACCATGTAATGTTTTGACAAAGTGAATCGAACCTCGTAAAAAAGCCTGAATCCTTCTTAATCGATGTCTATTACGTACGATAGCTGTCGAAGCTTTCTTTATTTTCACAACACGATTTAAGTAGGCCTTTAAGGAGATTACGCGAGATTACAAGTTACTTTACTCGTTGAAAAACATTAAACGGTAGTAGATGAAAGAAAATCGTGTGGCGTTATTCAATATCGATGTTATTCATAGACAAATGCCGGAGGCCTTTGCACGTTTCCTATGGCGGAACTTTGGTCCATGGATCGAGCTTCTCCACGCGTGTCCCGCGTCAGACTTATTTGTCTTTCGTGTAAACTCAACGAGATCAAACGACTTTCACGGTGGTCCAGAAATTTTCTTGCGCGTCTTTTGCATATTTCACTTTCTATCTACCTACATCGTTTGCGATTAGAAATAAGTCTAAATAAGATAAAAATGTAGAATACGAAGTGATAAAAATTCGAACGATGTAAATTGATTTATACGGTATTTCTTTATTATTATTCCATTATTATTTTATTATTTTTTATAAATTTCCCATTACTTTTCAGAAGTATGTATCGTTTGCAATTATTCCAAAATCTTTCTGAATTTTCTTAAACGGTTCAACGTATTTTATCAGCCATTGAAACTTACCGCTCGTCCAAATTCGTTGCTAACGAATATGTTTCGCGTTGTTTCGTCCTCCGGACAATGGAAACGGATGGACAGAAAGCAGAAAATTGTTCCAATCGTCGCTGCCGCGTTGCTTTTAGCGGATTTCATAGCCGAAAACACGAATAAATCCTCGATAAGTCGCGTATTGTCGTGCTATTCCTAGCGAAGGTCGCGAGAGCGTTTGAGCATTTGTCGAGATCCATAGGATTACTATTCCGTATTGTTCTTCTTTCGCGTTGATCGAATTTACGAACCGAACAAAGCAGAAGTGTTCCATAAGAACCGCATGATCCGGACGAACGAAACATTTTATGATCGAATATTTGCTTCCACTCTACTTTTTTCTTTCCATTTTATCGTTATTCCAAATCTCTTCTCTTTTCGTTTACTGACGTTAGAATTCAAATTAGTTTGAAACTTGACCAATATCACGACAGTGTGTTGTCTGGTTCCAATGTTACTGAAATTTCGAAATCTTTTCTACAACAAATACAACGTGCACATACAATTTTTCTATAGTACAGAGTGGCTAGAAAAAGAGTATACGCGAATATATTAAATTTCATATCGTGTACTTTCACATACAAATACGAAAATGTGATACGTGCTATGAAGATGAAACGTATGTAGACGCTAATTAAAAGAGACTTTAATTCATTTCGGTTTGTCGCGAGGATCCAATATGTCTGTCTTCCTCGAAGCTAACGAGGATGATAAATTTTGACGAAACTCGTGGAACATATTTTCGAGGACCGTTTAAATTTTTAGTATTGCAAACAACCTTTCCACTTTCTGTTGTCGTTAAAATCTCGATGATGGCCAACCATTCCTGAGACTCGTTTTTAAAATTGGAACCTCTCCAGTAACAGTGGCGACATTCCGCGAGTAAGAATTTATTTTTGCTCCAGCCGGCCACAAAACATCGCGCGTATTTTCGACACGGTTTAGCGTGCCTTTCTCTTGTTTTCACTTTTAATAGCGACGACAAGTGGACGCACCTCCTTCCTTCGTGTCTTTGCATCGTTAATTTCGTTTGAAATCTCGCGGTAATTAGAGCTACTATTACGCAAGATTTTTAAATTACGAATTTCTTTGTCAGGAAACGAAACACCGAATCTCTAAAAGATATTTATTTTTCTCTAACTTTTTCTATAAAATTAAAAAAGCTAAATTAATTGTAAGAAGATTTCTATCGGCTAAAGCATCGGACATGCGTTTCGAATGAATTTCGACTCGAACAAGCTTTTTAAATAAAAAAGTACTTGTTAAATACGCAATATTGGCAAAGAAAAAAAAGGGAAGAAATAGGAACAGTGGTGATTTTTCGAATTATCCATTCTTAGCCCTCGAAATTCCCCTCTGACGGTTTCGATGTTCTTCTAACTAAAGTTTCTTAAAATCCAAATTCGTTGACCAAATTCCTAGATCCTAGAAGTCTTAGTTACCTCGTAAGCAAATTACCGTCGCGAACATTCCATCGATTACATCAAACACGTTCCAGAGGTATAAAATTAACTAGGAAACGACATAAATTGCGTTTTCCCTCGTTGCATCTTCCCAAGTGCGCTGTTAGAAAATACTTTCGAATAAATTTCGACACGATCAAGAGGAATTCACGGTTTCGGTGTGTGAATCACCCTAAAACCCAGACAACACCGACTCGTGTGTCGTAAAAAGAGTTGGAATTCGTTGGCGCGTCTTATCCGGCTCCTTCGCTCTGCTCCGCTCTGCTCCGCTCTGCTCCGCTCGACTAATCCAAGGATTCTTTGAATAAAGTATCCCGGGTTTACGATTTCTTTCGCGTAATCCTCTGTCTCGGAGAGAACATCGTCGCCACCAGACAATCGAAAGTTGCAACCTGTACGAATAAGTCACCTCGACGAAAGTAATGTTACCGGCTGTTTGGACTTTGAGGATTTACAACGCGATCATTACGATGCAATAATTTTCCACGGTATTTTAATGAAACGATACGTCTCTTGGGAGAAAGTAAATCGATCGTCGCAGTTCGTATAACAAAGGAAATTTAAAAATAAGACACGCGGATCTTTGTACCATACATTTTACGTAACAACACACTGGGAAGACGAATAAGATACGTTATTCGAAATTTATTAAAGAACACGACGAGTAAATATATGTATTAGGTTGTCCGAAAAACGTCTTTCTTTCGCAAACGTGTCACTTACAACGATGCACCTTCCTGCAAACGTGAAAGCAAATCTGTGACTCGTCGCTGTATTTATCCCAACAGAACGAAATGGATCGTGCGTAATTGGACAAAATAATATCAAACGAAAATAGTTGTGCGTCTATTATCTCCTCATAAAACGAAAGAAACTTTTCCGACAACCTAATAAGATTCTTTCTTTCTTTCTTTTCCTTCGTTCGCGACTGCGAGGGTTGCAAGCATTTCTCCCGTATCTCCTAGGAACCGAATCAGAATGAAATAAAATAAGACGTACGCGTATCCCTTTCAGCAGACAGAAATCGCAAAGCGAAATCACAATTTTTACGAACATAATCGATTACGATACGGCAAGATACGCTCGAACCACGTACGTTGCAGCATCTGTTCCTTGCAACGTACACGGACGCGTACGTATTTAGAAGTGACACGTCCCAAGCCCACGGTTAATAGCAAAGTTATCGCTGCTGCGACCATTTAAACGGTAGAAAGATGCGATACAAGCTAAAAAATAAATGGTAAAAACAATATGAAATTCGCTTATTCAGTGGCGATCATAAAACGAAGAGGCAATCGTGTTTGCCAGCCTTCATCAGCCTCCGTTATCTATGCATAAACAAATCTCGCCCCTTGACTATGACATCCGGTACTCGTTCATCTTGGATCACGTTAGTTTATAGCGCTGTTCGCCAGTTCTTACGCTGCTTAGCTATCTTCTACGTTCTACGCGATAGATATTGCTGAACGAGAGTGGAAACAAGCGAGCTTGAAACAGGTTCGCATCTTCCATTAACGTTTATTATTTACCGTCGTAACGAAAGCGAACTGGAAAAATCGGCAGAGCGTCCGATATTTCTTCCTGTTCGTTGTAACATCTTTGTACGTT
Source organism: Bombus soroeensis (assembly GCA_014737365.1). NCBI lineage: Eukaryota > Metazoa > Arthropoda > Insecta > Hymenoptera > Apidae > Bombus > Bombus soroeensis. The sequence goes on from JACXIL010000236.1 coordinate 2,247,704, forward strand.
GTTATAGCGGATCGATGTTAGTTAGAAAAATTGTTCGTTGTAGCACTCGTCCGTTGTAAAATCGTTCGTTGCAGTAACCTTTCTCTTCTTTCGTTCGTAGCTGCGAGGGTTGCAAGGGCTTCTTCAAGAGGACCGTACGCAAGGACCTGTCGTACGCGTGTCGCGAGGAAAAGTCCTGCATCATCGACAAACGGCAGAGAAATCGATGTCAGTATTGTAGATACCAGAAATGCTTGGCGATGGGCATGAAGAGAGAAGCAGTACAGGAAGAGCGTCAACGTACCAAGGAAAGGGATCAGAGCGAGGTGGAGAGCACCAGTAGCCTGCACTCGGACATGCCGATCGAGCGTATTCTGGAAGCCGAGAAACGAGTCGAGTGCAAAATGGAACAGCAAGGAAATTACGAGGTGAATATTAACGAGAAACGACGCAGAGAAAAAGCGAAAATAGTAAGAGTAGAATTGGAACAGTTCACCACGTCGATTGTCCGGTTGAGAAATTTTATTTTTCGTTTGAACACGCTCGACTTTTGGTATACAAGACTCGTCCTATTTTTCTATCTTTTTTCTTTCTTTCTATTTTTTTTTTTTTTCCTAAATTAAGAAGTTCTCAACTAGTGGTTAGATAGAAACCGTGCTTACGTTTCGTTCAACAATTTATTGAAAATGAACGTGACGGAGAAGCTCGTAAGATTGGAACGTCAGTTTTATGCAATGTACAGCTCTCTCCCGGGACGAAATCAATTTGTTCGTCATTGGACCCTGGACTGGTGATCGAATTAATCTCGTTTGAGGTGTCCTTTATTGGCGATCTGATATGATCGTTTCGTCGTGTAATGCGAATTAAAAAATTGATCGAGTTGTGTATGCATCGATGAATAAGCTGGTCGAAATAATCGAGGACATATAATGACGGTACAGAAGTATTTATCTCATTATGAATCGATGTAACTTCAAAGTCTTGTTCTTTTTCAACTTTACCAGTATCTTTTTACAGACTCGTTCGTAATTTTAATTAGTAATTGGATTCCATCAATTCGTTACCGTCGTTTATACCGATAGAAGATAAAACAATTTAATTCCTTGCAAACCAAACAGACGTCTATCGTCAATACTGGTCAGTAGCAACTTTGTCATTTCAATCGATAATTTGCTTTCGGCAAATACTTTTTTCGAAGGCTTTTGCTTCCAGCAAAATACGTGTTCCTTGGAAAAAAGAAAGAAGGAAAAAGAGACACGAATGGTGGATTTCGAGCGTCTACGAGACATCGTGAAATTTGGATTTGAGTCAACTTGTTAATTGACTGTGAAAACTTAAATAAAGATCGGAATATTTGACTTTGCAACTGGAACGCGAACCGGAAACTGTCCCCAGTTTTTCTCCGGCCACTGTATGAACAACGACGTTGTGAACTGATTTTCGTGGAATGGTTGCTCGTAGCTGTTCCACGAAACGCTCCTCCGATTAATTCGGCATCTCTTGCAATGCACAGAATGCAGTGTCGCACATTTGCAACGCCACGAACAAACAGCTGTTCCAGCTGGTAGCATGGGCGAAACACATCCCGCATTTTACGTCGTTGCCGCTGGAGGATCAGGTACTTCTGCTCAGGGCCGGCTGGAACGAGTTGCTGATAGCATCCTTTTCCCACCGTTCGATCGACGTGAAGGACGGTATCGTGCTGGCGACAGGGATCACGGTGCACCGAAACTCCGCGCAGCAGGCTGGCGTGGGCACGATATTCGACCGGGTTCTTTCCGAGCTTGTATCGAAAATGCGCGAAATGAAGATGGACAGGACGGAGCTTGGATGCCTGAGGTCGGTAATCATTACTTCTATATCGATTACAGCAGATTATAGTAGAACTCTGTTTATCTGAACATCGGTCGGGAGCCAACAGTTTATTCTGATCTTTTTCAGTCTACTACTTTTCGTTCGCGTAATTAAGAGCTCAGGTTCGGCCACAGATTTGATCTGAACCGGCAAAAGTTCAATTAATCGCAGTAAATGGAGTTCTACCGTATATTCGGAAGATGCTTGTTTTACAGTAGGAATGTGAGATAGAATAGAAATAGAAAAGACTAAGAAGAGATACTATTCAAGTTCCTCGATTAATCGTTACTATCATTTCTGTTACGAGTTAATATTTTTATGGATTGTGTCTTTTAATTTAATCTTTTAATTTATATTAAGTATCTATAAAGGATCGAAGAAATTGAAAAGTATCGTTTAAGTATTACGCGTCCGATTAAACTTGTTTCTCTATTTCCTCGAGTTTACGTTCATTTATCGAGCAATTAATCACAAACAGATCTATAATACTCTTCAACCCCGAGGTCCGAGGACTAAAATCCATCCAGGAAGTGACCCTGCTCCGCGAGAAGATCTACGCAGCGCTGGAAGGCTATTGTCGCGTAGCCTGGCCCGACGATGCTGGAAGATTCGCGAAATTACTGTTACGTCTGCCGGCCATCCGATCCATCGGATTAAAGTGTCTGGAGTACCTGTTCTTCTTCAAAATGATCGGCGACGTGCCGATCGACGATTTCCTCGTGGAGATGCTAGAGTCACGATCGGACCCTTAGGAGCAAAAGGTGTGCCGCGTCTTGGGGCACACCGATTTATAAAGGAAAAAGATAACGGAACATAAAAAAGAACACATATATATGTATATATACGTATACATAATATATATGTATGTATACATAGATATACATCAACAAGAAAAGAAAAACAAAGAACAGCACTCAAGATATATATATTTATATATATATATATATATATATATATGCGTGTGTAAGAAAAGAAATTCCCGTTGGTAACTCTAATACGCCTCTCACGGTGGTTAAAAAACGAAAAACGAAAAAAGAAAAAAAAAAACAAAAAGAAAAATTGATACTCTCACAGAAGTCGAGTAAGGTGGAATTTACTTACGTTTCTTCTTCTTCACCATTTTATTTATATCTGTTCGATAGCGCATTATATTTGACGTAAAGACGATCCTTTTCTTCGATTCGTATCGAGAGCATGCCGGAAGTCGAGCAACGGATAATACACTCCCGGAGAACAAAGAGCCCCAGCGCTTTTTTAAACGATCGATTCGATGAAATTTCCAAGCTCTCGAAGTCGTTTATTTATACCTTGGAACGATCTCTCTTTGCATTCTTTAGCCTATGACACACGTCGAGTATGTGTGTCATGCCATCGTATGTCCGAGCAAAGTTCTCACGCGTGACGATTTCCTACCGGATATTGCCGATCCTTGATTTAGTCTGGGCTTCGATTGCGCTCACGTCGAACTGTTTACTCTCTGCAACCACGTGGAAGTTCCTAAGACGCTGTTTTCTCATGTTTCTTCTTACCTTTTTGTTACATCCTCTGTTACAACCTGTGTTATCTCTTGTCATCGTTGACGTGTCAGTTTCAATCTGCTTCGCCAGTCTTTCAGAATACATATATAGTTGTACAGACGACACGATTCTCCAACGATCTCCTCCATTTTTGTATGGATTGCGGTCCTCGACGTGGGTGCAATCCGTAATAAGCGTAAGCTTATCGGGTATTTTTACATTCCAACGCTGCCTCGATTCGGATCGTCATTTGAAAAAGAGCCACGATCGCATCTAGATACATTATTATTATTATTATTATTATTATCATTATTATATTATTATTATTATTATTATCATCATTATTATTATTATACATACTTGCATAAAACGGAAACGTTTTACACGTGTGTGCACTATAATACGATAATTTATTGTTTTGTATTTTAGAGTATAGAAGAAAGAAAATAAAATTTACTAATTCATTATTAATTATATATGATTATATATATTATAATATTTCTTTATATATATATATATATATATATATATATATATATATATATATATATATATTATATGTATATATATGCAGCTTATGTCTGTAACAAGAAATATTGAAATTGTAACATATGCTGTTACAGAAAACCGGTGAATAAATAGTGCGCTCGATATATCAAGAATCATTGATTCATACATACTGTTAAAAGATAAACTGAAATGCGAAAGAGGATTTCTTATTAAGGAAGATTTTTACTTTTGGTATACAGCGAATTCCATGGAACTTTTCATATAACTCGTTTATTAATATTTTTTCGACTTTATTTGATAGCGTTCGTTTCGTTCGATAACAATTTCTCATTACGTGAATTTGCATAATAGCGAACGGTATAAGTAATTCGATAGTGTATCGATAACGTACTAAAATTTACTAATTAGAGAAAATTTGCAGTTTTTTCCTTTGAATTCGATGCATTATGAGATGTAAAATCTTAAAAAAAGAAAAAGAAAAAAACATTCAAGAGATGCGATGCTTTCAATGTATAGTTTATCATTTAAACGTAGATATATAAGAATTAATTGATGAGTGACAGGACTATGATAGGAACCTTACCGTCGTTGTTAGTAATTCACAAAACACTTTTTATGATTTGAGCTGAAGGATGTAAGAAAATAAGAGGATTTTTAACGAAAAGATCCATATTTTAGTTTTCTAGATTTTGAATTTTACTAATTTTATACTTTTAAATAGATAAAAAAAGAAAATGATATGAATTGTGATCGATCTAAATTTGTGGCAATAAAGAATCCAAATTTTTATATATTTTATTCTTCTATCGGTAACTTAAGAAAGAATTTTTAAAAATATAAATGCATATTTTATAATATATATCGAAAGAATCTTGGTGCATTATTAAAAAAATGTATAAATAAACATTTATTTATATTCTTCTTTTGTAAGATATTTCGAAAGATTTATTCTTTCTAGATTGTAATTCGATTTTAAGATTTTAGAAGAACGAAAAAGATTTATCTTCTTAGTGTCCTTCAGTTTTAGTCATCTACATAAATTACTATAGTACCCTAGAAATCGTAAGGAATGATCACACTTACTTCGATAATATAAATTATGATAATATTAAAAAATGATTAAACATATTTCTATTTTTGCGTGAATGCTTACGATTGTTAGTTGTTGGTTATTGTTATCTATTTGATGAGAGTTTTTAATGTTATGCATACCATGAGAAAAAAGAAACACATTATTAAATTCCCGATTTTTTTTTTAATATTACTGGAGTTGCTATTCATTTCAAACGCCTGTTATATCTAATTGTTTCATTTTCTTTTTCTATAGTTCTCTCGTGCGACACACAAACACAGGATAAACCTTTTTCATAGTTACTCGATCCAATTTCGACGATTTCAAATAATTTCCAAGAATAAATTCAAACCAAATCACTTATATTTATATATTTTGTATAAGATAGTAAGAAAATCGTATTACAATCTCTGTAATGTCAATTTTCTTGGTGTTTTATAATCCAGGATGTAATGTTCTGTTTCTTTACATCCATACTGGAAATATACATCTTGACCAAAATTACCTCTGAATGAAACGCGTTTTGCGATCACCTCATCTAATTCCTCGATACGTGTAATAATAGTAATAATAAATAGTAATAATAAAAGAAGATAAGCAAGTGAAAGACCATTAGGATTGGCGGGCGTGAATGAAGCTACCTGTGAATGAAGTTTCATATAAATATATAAATGTTAAAATGATGATATCTATACATACGTATAATAATATATGAACATATAAACAGAACTCTTTCACAAATAATAATTGAGAACCTCAGTAGCGGTCAGTAGAATAACAAAGATAATGGCAGAATTTTTAATGTCCTATCATTAGACGTATTAAAGGTAAGAGATTCAACATGGTGAATCTTGGAATGTATTGGAGCAAAAAATCTATCAAATAATAGCATGTTTCTCTAATGAAGTGCTATACACAAATCGTGTACATGATTGTAATCAATGTAAACTTGATGCTTTTGCCATACTTCTTTGAACTATTATAGAAATCGTACGATGCTCAAATTGTATGTAGTGATGTTTTACTTAGTAACAGTGTCCTAGAACGAATGAATGCGGTGCGTTGCAAACCTTCTGTACCATCATGAATATTAAAATAATTGGAGAATAAATCCTTACGTTAAATTAAGTATGTATATTTTTCGTCGTCATTTGGTACTTAGGAATACTTTCTATGTACCTAATTGTTTAGATGGTTAACGATATACGTCCATGCTCTGTATTTTATATTTTTATATTTTTCTTATACTAAAATGAAGATGGATGTTATTATTAAAAATTAGAATTTTAGAATATCAAACCATGGTATATTATGGTAGTATCAAAGAGGTTCCACACGCACCCATTCTGCATAGACCAGTACAAATAAGTTTAATACTAATAGTAATAACGAATAAAATAATTGTTTGACCTTACTGAATCGTAAGGTGCATCCCACTTAAAAAAGTAGCAGGTGTCCTACTAAATACTGTACCTTTGACGAACTAAGTTAAAAAGCCAGAGTACTAAAAACAAATCCTTCTGTGTGTATAAATGTCAGAAACTTTCATGTATCAATATGAATGCTATACATTAATAACAAATTAACTTACACAACTGCCATTGTGATTAACTATTTTTTGGAACATTAGCATGGTCCGATATTCCATGTTTCATCTTTCTTCCTTCAAATTGAAACAATGAGAAAAAATGGAACGATTCTTATGAAATTGTTGTACCATTTTATTAAGTAGATTTTTATAATTTGATTGTACATCATTGAATTATGCGCAAGACTTGTAACGTTAAGAAGTTTAGCGAACAAAACATTTATCATTTATGTTCGAAAATATAATAATCATAAATGTATGGAATAGCTCTCTAACATGATATTCCACTTGAGAAATCATTATTGTATTAACAGCTTAAAGGTACTTGTGAATAACAACTTTAATTTCTATATGGCTAACACAATTTATTATAACGTGATCAGATATGTCAAATTGTATCACTTCATTTTCAATACATTGTTTGAAATTGAGATACTAATTCATCTTAGTGCTTAGTAACTAATGACACTATGGTTGTGCTCGATAATTAAAGCAATGTCTATATGTGCATATTTATGAACGACGAATGCGTACGTACATAAATATATAATTGTATGTACGTATATTTTTTGGAGTTCAATTTTACTATCTTTAAGCTGTAAATGTCAGTTTTCGACTTACTCGGAAGTGATAATTAATTCGTATATACCTATTGAACGTTCATTTACTAAACGTACGTGTATGTATATGTATACATTTACGGCTGTGTACATACGTACATACATATGAATTATTATTACATTATTAAAATACGCTTTTCTATGTGTTAACATAACACTTTTTCAGGTAATGGCACATGAAAACGTATTTGGAATGTGAAGAGTTCTATATTGGATCGGTAACTGTTTTATAACGAACAAGAGTAATATATTCATAAAAGAATATGCGTAATAAATATGATGACGATAACGATGGGTACACAAATTATATAAATATAGAAAACAAAGAGTGTAAGAGAGAATGCGATAGTGAGAGCGAGGTTGTTAATGGAAGAAACGCGAAGAAGTCATATTATGAATATACTTGTAAAACAGTATGGCTAATAACAGTCCTTGAGCAAAAAAATATAATGTATGGTCTTGCGCCAAGAGATAAATCGTCTATTCTGACTTGTCTAAATATAATATTTTTATGAAGCAAATTAATAATTGTTTGTTTTACTATGTACCTGTATTATTAAGGAAAGTTAATCTAAACAATTAGATAATCAAAATAAGAACACGGCTCGTAAGCAGTACTTATGAAAACACCTTTTTATTTGATGGACATTATACAGAGTATGTTTCAGATTTAATTGTTATCCAAGGACATTTCTTTTTGTGTTAACAATAATTAGACTATGTTTTGATATTTTTCATTGCTGCAAACTTCTTTCCCCATCTTCCATTTTTGAATTATAAATTAAATTCTCTAATAAGTGACCAATAAAAAAAGTAGAAAATATTACAAGGCTACAGGGAAATCGGACCCAGATAATACAATCAAAGGGATGATATGTCTCGTATATCCTCCCTTTAATAAAGTCATATGTACAATTACTAACTCCTGTGAGACTTCAAGTCATTGATAGTTGTTGAAACGAATAAGTTAACTGCATTATAAAATGAGATTGGAAGTAAAATCGTGTTTTCCTTTTAACTAAATTTCACAAGCTTTTTCAGCGTGTGTACCAGTCTTGATTTGAGTTTATCTGGAAAAATGTACGAAAATTAATTTTATTTTTGCTGTGTATTTAATGCGTTTAGTAACGAAACTTTGTTTATTAATGTTTGGCTATAATAGACGCTACGTCGAGGAAACACACCACAGCGGGAATCTGATCACCATCTTTCTTTTACATGTTTGTGCAATGCCAAATACAAGTAACTGAAGTATAGGCATGAATTAACATGTTTATATATTTAAGTCTATTTTTGAATATTATTAACACAGTTACACGTACATTAAGTGATTACGATATTAACGAAATACAAGTAGTAAATGTAAAACTCACAATATTTTTTCCCACAATTTCTTCAATACCTAAAATTATTTAGAACTTTTGTTCCTCAAGACCATGCTTGAATAACATGAGTACAGGCACAGATTCACCGTCGATCTCGCGGTATTCCATTAATGCAACAATACCATCAATATCCATAGATTCGCCAGTGAAAAATTGTAGGTCTTTAAAACGACTTAATATGTCTTTCATTACTTTATTTGTGTTTGTTTTAAAAACTTCCACTTGGTCAGGGGCTTCTTCTTCCAATTTTGCTACCAATCTAATAAAAATTGCATTATTAATATTACTTTAAAATTACTGAAGTAATAGCTTAAACTGCTATAGAAAGAATAATTACTTTTTCATATAATCCTTCAAGTACAAGGTATAAGATTTTTTGTCTGTAAATGCAAAAGTTTCTTGCAGCCGATGATTCATAACTACATCTACACCGGATTCCACAGTTTCTTCCGTTCCTTCATCAGCTTCTTCAGCAGATGGATTGAATCCAGCAATATCAATGTCACCTGATTTACGAGTGACTACCTAGTTAAAAGATTTAAGTCAAGATATTAATACAACAAATGTAATATAAATGAATATTCAGACAACTATATAAGTTTAATACACGTTATTCAAATATAATTTGAAAATAAGAGTAAAAAGATAGGTACCTTGCCATATACTTCATATACAACATTATCAATCAATTTTATTTTGTAGGTGTCAGAAAACATTTCGTCACCTGCAATATAAATTTTAAAATAAAAATATGACCTTTAATATAGTAAAATAAATTAATTACATAAAACATTATTTTGTAAAATTTAATTTTATAAATTTTGTGTAAAGTGATCGTCAAACCTTTAAAATAATCATTTTACCGCAGCACAAAAGTTAATTTAAAATAATAATCTCTTCTCTTCCTTAAAATATGTGATTAGTGCGAAATGTATCATTTTCCTATTAAAATGAGTCATTTCGAACATATGGAGAGGTTATAAATTAGAATATTAAATATTCAAGCAGTATAATGTTTCTATAATATGAGAAACCATTGAAAACATATTTAACGATATATTTTTACATTTACACAATTAAAAACGTAGCCAGGAAGCATTTTATAGCTATTACTCTTAAAATTTTGGTCCTCGTGATAGAAACGTCACTGCAGGTTCGTTTGCAATCAAGCATAATATTTTATTTCTTAATATATGAAAAAGTTTGAAAAGATATTCATTACACGTGTTATTTAATGATATTCTAAATTTACGTACCGGTAAAAATATCCTTGTAAATCTTCATGTTGGAAGATGGAGAAAGATTTAATTACAGCTAAACTAAACAAGACTGACTCTCCCCGAAAGAACGAACCGGAAGGGAGCGCAGTATTGCAAGATTGCAGTCAACTTCATTGCATTCTTTTATCTTTTACCTGTTTGCCAACATAAGGATCTAAAATCATTATACATATTCCGGAACAAGGCATATCCGATTATTTTATATGTGTAAAAAAAGTAGTTTATCAATTATACAGATTATATATTTATTTTATTGTAATTAAAAGTAGACGCATTAAAAATAAATGTATCATTTTAATCTTTCGAAAATAAATCTTTGATTTATATTTTTTATAAATTTTTAGTTTTTAAAATATACTAATAATGTATTGTAATAACAATTTATAATTAATAACTAAATATTAGTTAATTTATATGTTATTTGTTTAGTATATATAAAAAAAATGCATGAATATCAATTATAAACTAAGTTAAAAGAAATTGTAAGGATTCAAAAAATCGTAGGGAACATAAATTTTGAAGTAATGCTTCAATAGAAATCGTAAGTGTTTTGCATAATTTTGTTTCGTTTTGCTTTGCTACCCCTGTTAATAGTGTAAAGAAATATTTCGGCACATTTTAATGCTAATATAAAAATACAATAATGTATGTTACATGGTTCGGACAGAATCAGAGACACTCTTCTTATCTCTGTCTATCTCGTAGAACGGGATCTTTTCTTGTTCTGTATCTTGATTTTTTCGACTCGAAGGATAGACGATTTTCCCTAGCGAGTGTTTAGGCCTGTTTGGAGTAAAATCCTGCTAACTCCGATAAAATTTTTATTTTTAGTTCCGGTTTATAAATTATTGGATATTTTAGAAAAATTATCTTTACATTTATCTTTAATTTTTACTTTATTTAAAAAAATGATATATTGCAATTAAAAAAATTTATTTTAATACTTAACGTTGTAATTATTTCTCCTATTTGTCATATAACTTATACAATTATCAAATGTACCCAATTTATTACTATAATCGGAGATAAGAATAATAAAAAGTGGAGAATTTTATGTTGCAATAAACTATGAAATTGTAACATGCAGCCATTTTCAAATTTCATATTGATGCAATTATCGTTTTCATTCCTAACGGTTACTTCCGGTTCCTGAAAAAACAGAGCACNTCTCAATAAATTTTGAAAGCTCGTATCTAATAGTAACAACAATTATGGAGAATGAGCAAGGAGAGACAGTTCTTAAAACAGAGACTCAAACAGAAATTAAAACAGAGGCTGTAAGCGAAACTAAAATAAATGATGCCAATGTCGAGGTTAAAGACGAGAAGCCGGTTTCTGAGGAACATTCTCCAAAAGTAAAATCTGAGGAACCATCTAGCGAACTGTTAGAAAGAATAAGAAATCAAATCGAGGTAGTATTTTATTAATTAACCAATTATTATAGAAATAAGATATCCATTCATTTATATCTCATGATTTCATATATGTATAGGTATAGATATATGTAGATATTCTTCAACATAATTAAAAAGTTTAATTTTTATAGCTTTCTTATGACGTAAATGGCAATAATACAATTTAATTAATAAAAATTTCGATATTTTTTAGTTTTACTTTGGAGATGTGAATATGCAAAGAGATAAATTTCTCATTGAGCAAACAAAATTGGACGAAGGATGGGTTCCTATGACTATTATGTTAAATTTCAAATTGTTGGCCTCTATGAGCCAAGATATCAATGTTATATTAGAAGCCCTAAAATCAAGTGAACTTATGGAAATATCCGAAGACAGAAAAAAGATTCGTCGTTCTCCAAAGCATCCTTTGCCAATATATAATGAAGAATATAGGAAGGCACAGGAGGCCAAGACAGTTTACTTAAAGGGATTTCCTTTGCAGGACACCACTATTGAAAAGCTTAAAACATTTTTCAGTGCTTATGAACCATTTGATAATATCGTTGTAAGTATTTGACTCTTTTGGAATGGATGTATTATTTTCAGATCAAAGTGGAAAAAAATTTGCGAATAATGCTTAGATCTTCAGACCATTTTCTTGTTTAATAGATGAGGAAGTACCTGGATAAGGAGAAAAAGTTTCAGTTTAAAGGTTCCATTTTCGTGCAATTCAAAACTCTAGAGGGTGCAAAAGCCTTTATGGTTAGGGAATCTGTAAAATATGGAGACACTGAATTAATTAGGATGTGGTCGTAAGTTAATCAGATTATATATCTGTATATGTTATGAAAGTTTTAGTAATATTATATACTTAATTTAATACTTTGAAATTTTAGATCTGACTATTCGCAATCTAAAATACAGGAAAGGGAAGGTAGGAGACAAAAAAGATCAGAAATGAAAACAAAGAAAAGTGAATCTGTTGATATAGAATCTGTTAGTATAGAATTTGTTATTTTATACATTTATTTTCATAATTAAACATAATAACAAAATGTTCAATTTTTTAGGAGAAAATGGACTATAATGATACAGAGAAAGAAAGCGACAAGGTAAATCTATTTCCAAAGGGTTGTGTGATTTATTTTACTAATGTACCTGATGAATGTATAAGAGAAGATATTAAGGAATGTCTAGGTGAATTAGGTGCGAACGTTGCATTTGTTGACTTTAATAAAGGTGATGCAGCGGGATACGCTAGATTGCAGGGAGAAAATGATGCAAAAGCAGTAATTGACAAAATGCACGAAAGTAAAGTGAGTATTTCAAATTATTTTCTGTTATTTTTAAGTTCGTAATATTGTATTTTATTTCGTGAAAATTTTTTTCGTTTATTTTATAAGATATCTATACGCGGTAAAGATGTAACCTGTTGTGTCCTTGAGAGTGAAGAAGAAGAAAAATATTTCCTGAAAGTGAAAAAACAAATGGCAAATTCTAGGCAAAGGAATTTGAAAGGAAAGAGAGGTAAAAAAGGTGAGTAGAATAGTGTACATAAACAACTTTTTTTTAAGTAGTACTATTCTTGTTCCGTAATGATGCTTTGCCATGCTAATACTGAGAGATCAGTTTTCTGGATCTCAATGAGTTAAACTTACAAATGTCACTGAACGTTTCATAATTATAAATTTTACGTGTCATCAAAATGAAGCATATGTAAAATTTGTGAAAATTATGTTATAGGCCGTAACACACGAGTGGCAAATAAAAGACGTATGAGTGATAGCAGTGATGCGGTTCCTGCTAAAAAAGGGAATAATTCATTTGAATAATTCAGAAATATTATTTATCTTGGAAAAACCAAAACTTGTATAATTATTCAACTAAACATGTATATTAATCATATTTTTATTATACAGATACTTATTGTATAAAATAAGAAAAGATAGATATTGTCTATGTATTCAAGATAGATAAAACTACTTTAAGAACATATTTTTTTGTTATGTTTCGAGCAGTGTGTATTATTTAAAAAGATAAAAGTACAACACCGTTTATATTTGTAAATTGTACATTATTTCATAGTCCCACGTGTAACTCAATACATTCTTAGTTTATAAGGATATGAGTAATTATATTAATTGGAGATGGAAATGTATTTAGAAATCAGCATTTTATTGTTTTACAGTGAAATTTACAAAGATGTTTCGTCTATTCTGCTACTTAAATTTCACTGTTGTGTGTTCAATAATCCCGTTCACACAATTTAACGAATAGTCACAATGTGCTGATGATTCATAACATTCGCAAACAATACTTGATGAGTATTCCTTTTCTAATCTTTTCTTTGTGAAACGGTGTATTGAAAATAATCGAAATCGATAGTACAATTACGCGACACCGTGCATAGTATGATTGCTATCTAAAGTACAACGTTATGTCCTTAATCATACCAATACGCTTTCATTACTTCATGTGCCTCAGAAAATGCGTACAATCGATTAGATAAATTCGACTATATTAAACAGGTGTTTTTATCTTTTTTACATGACGATTGAAACGTCGTTTGCTGTTATTCGTGATGCTTTTCTTCTTCCGGAGAAAAGCTTGTCTCTTAGTAGAATGATTGTATTATGTAATATGTTTTTGATAATCAGTCTGGATTACGAAGTATGTCAGGGAACAAATTTATAAAAAATTAATAGTATTTTTAAAATGAAATATATGTACATATATAATACCAGCAACATTTAATTTTATCAACTAATGGAAGAACCATGACCATGAGTATTTGTTTGTACGAAAATTATGATGAAATAAGCTTTGCTTTTAATTTAGTTAAAAAATAATATTAAAACATGCGTAATATAACGTACAGTAATTAAAATTATGCAAATGGTATAGGGACTTAAAGTACCCCTGAAAAAAAGATAAATCCCTTTATAGCATTATAATTTACACCGAGCTTTATAAGTCCAATTTCTTCGTTAATTTTTAATGTATGTATAACACAGACATCAGATTCAGCTTAAAAAATCCTATAAAGACGAATGATATTTGCATAAACGTGGGCGTAATCTCGCCTTAGATTACTTGGTCGAAGAGGTGTAGATAATATTTAATTTAAAGGAAATTGTGTTCCACTTTATGATTACGTTTTGAGCACATGTTGTCACTAGAGAACCATCGATACTTCAGCAAGTGCAGTGCGAGTTCCACTCAAATTGAACCATTAAACATGTAATTTCTTTTTGTTTACTTTAAGCCAGAACTTTCACACACCATTCGCATGAGATTCTAATGCGAATACAAGAACTGATCTCTTTCAGTATCGAGTGCCTAAATATAAATTTTTTTAGGATTTGTTTCTCTTTTTCTCTTTAAATTATTTTAAATAGTGAGCGACGATATCAAGATAACAAGGAGGCAACGCAAAATTGACAGAGTTCTTCAACTTTCGCTTTATACTATTTATATGTCACATAATAAAGTAGAATATGTATATTCATAGTACAAATAAAAAAAAGAAATAAATAATAATTCCTATCCTTTAATAAACAATGACGAATAATTTTCAACGACAAATGAAACTAACGTAATGATTTTTATCTATAAATTTCGTTTTTGATTTTTAAAAAATATTGATATTGATCACAGTGACACTACGAAGTACAATTATCATCATTTAAATTTTAGAAATCATTTCAGATGACCATTCTCTCATACAATTTTCTACGAATCGTGTTACATAGACGTTATTTAATTTATTATCTCTGTGCGATTTTGTGCACGGTTTCCAATACCTGGAATAGGAAAAACACGAAACCACTTTTAGGTTGTATACATAAACGCAAATAGAAATCTTTCATGAGCCCAGCATCAGTTATACCAGGAGTTACTCTAATTACATGATCATTATGTCAGCTACGAGAAGAACACTTGAAAGAACACTGATCGTGAACAGTTACAGTGTTGGCTTATGAATTTTTATCATCGATTCTATTCTTCGTCAAATATACTGTCAAATTAAACAATTTTAGAGATACGTGCTTTTTCCAGCTTTTGTCTATTTCAATATGTGAGATAAATATCATAGTTCGACTTTAGAGTTTACTTTACTCTTTGAGTGTAAAATAAAGAACAAATAAAAAGAAAATATTTATCTGTTAGATTTTAATTATTCGACAGTATATTTGTAGAAAAACGAAATCGGCTTCCTAGACACTTGATTTCGTAAATGTTTCATTCTTAGTTAACAATACAGTTCTTGTAGTCAAGCTAAGCATTTCTTGACAAGAAATTAATTAGTTGAAATTTGATGAACTCATTTCGAATCGCTTTGTAACACAACTTTGATAGCATTTCATAGAAGAAACACACTGTATCCTGCAAAGAAATGCACTCAAAATGCTCATAAAGTCTTACGTGCACGATAGAGGAACACTCGTAATCTGCTAAGCCTTCCTTTAAAGCACTTTGTCTTTTCAGTGACATATGGCAGTTATCGCTGTTTATACATCAGAATAATTAGAGAATACTTAACATACAATTGAATGTCGCTTTAAAACTCATTGTTCTTTAGAGTTTCCTCCAACAATTGTTGAAAGTAACACCAATAGTCTTCACTCTTCATCGATATCTCACTACAACTCAAACGGATAATTTTCTTTGCCAATCTGTGCCACGTGCCATAACCAGACACTTGTTAATCCATATCCCTGTAAACTTTTTCAAAACTTTGACTCGCCAGTCGCCGCAAAATCTATGAAAGTCACCTTCTTGGTTTTCATGTTGCCCTCTTGGGGCAACCCCTAATGCTATACGGATATCTCTTGTATTTGCACACGTTTTTTAATGGTATTGGTGCCACTAGTAGTACTCAAGGAGCTGGTCGTTCTCGTCGGAGGTTTTGGAGGAATGGGATCCTTGTGGATGGCGTTGCTGGTCCCGTGGCTAGGTTTCTGTTCACTTTTAGGGTGTTCATCGACATCTGTCGATTGACTCTGAGCAATCTGTTGATGTTCCTGGATCGAAGGGCTTCTTGCAAGGGTAGTATACGATGGCGGAGGTTCTTGCGCCGATCTAGGACTTTCTGGACCTTTCATAGACGATCTGGTAGTCATCGGTAGTGATTCTTGCCCGTTTGGCGTGCAATCCATTGCGGCTCTCTTTTTGTCACGGTCCCTCTGATAGTAAATGCCGGCGAATATCAACATGTTGAGCACCAATAAAATGCAACCGACTCCTACGGTGATTGCTAGGGCTGTAGTGGTACTGTAGTAGTGACGAGAAGCTAATCTTTGTAAAAGTTCGGCGTCGTCTTCTGAATCGTCCAGAATAGGAGTAATGTCTTCGGTAATACTGTCGTCACCTGTAGATGTGCTGCACGCTGTTGTCGACGAAGCGCTCATCTTGGTTGTCGCTACAAGGGGCAGAGGAGTGTACCACTCGTCTCGAACTGGTCCTGAAAGATTCAACGCTTGCATTCTAATTACTCGATTCGTTGGCTGAATTAAACGTTACTTACATCGTGTATGATGGGGATAGGTTTCTTTTAATCGTAATAATTACATAGTTGAATTTTTTTATAACACATAGATATAATTTCAGTATAAAATGTAATATGGCAGGCGTAAAATAGATACAGGTATTCGCGCCAGTATAATTGAAATTTTTCGTTCCTAATCTTTTTATACAAAGTACTAGTTAATAATATCAACTTAGTTAGCAGATAGTACATATTTCACGCGAATCGAAAACAAAATGTATTGCTTTTGAAATTTAAATTATTTGAAGAAGAAGCTTTTGGTTTCTTACCTGCATAAAAG